>CM040240.1:52323029-52899112 GCA_022545495.1 Chrysanthemum lavandulifolium | reverse complement strand
GATTTAGTAAGAAGAGGGTGAGTTAGAATGAAGAAATGGCTCTCATTTATAGGCAAATTTCCTCACCGTCCTCACGGATCCCACGATCCTTCCACTGGGATCCGGCTAGCACAAAGCTAGGGATCCGTGGAACTCCTCTTTGCCCATGGGTTTTTGGTTATGGGTCATGGGTTGGTCCATGGGTTATATCTAGATTCAATGTATCTAAGTATACATTGTATCAAGTCTCTTTGGGTATGGGTTAAGATCCATGGGTTGTGATTTTTACCCATCCTAATTAACTATTACAACAAATGCTTAAGTTACTACATTTTTGTATTTAAAAGATTATATGTAAATGCTTTACAAAAATAACATGTATCCTTATAATTATACTTAAGACAACATTATATATGTTATCAACAAAACACAAAGAGATCGCAAAATATTAATAAACGTTTTTACGGTTTATTTGTATTAACATACCGAGTTCTTTCACACCAAGGCGAACCACACCTAACACAACGTCGCCTACCCTTTATACGGTGCTAGGCTAACCACCGAGTTCTTTCACACCAAGGAGAACTAATCCTATCACAACGTCGCCTACCCTTTATTAGGTACTAGGCTAAGCACCTAGTTCCATTACTATGGAGGAACTACTACCTTCACAACACAACACCTAATCTCGAGGAGATCCACTCCTTGTTACAACACCATCAAGGATATCACCATCCTTGAAATAAACAAATACTTATATGTATAACGATGCACCTCATCGATTATACGACCTAGGCATTCTTCCCAAATGACACTTGATTTGATTCTTAGGCATCCTTCACTAATGCCTTTGACACAACGCTTGGCACCCCTCACTAGTGCCTTTGTCTTGACACCTTTAGCATTCTTCACCAATGCTTTTGATACGGACGATAAGCACCTTTCACTAGTGCTTTCGTCTTGACACTTTCGGCATCCTTCACTAATGCCTTCAACCCAACATCTATGGAAGAAGAAAGAACTATCAACAAGAGAACTTTAGTGGTGGAAATTTACTCTACAAAGATATGTGGTGGAAATTTCCATCCACGCTTTATGCGAAGGGAAAAAATATAGTAACCTAAGGCTGGACGGCAAGGGTAGTTTTGCACTCACCTTACAGCCTCACTTACCCGCCACCCCCTTGCCAAATGCATCGACTCACGCGTGAGTCTCGCGTCCCAAGAGAAAGCAAGGTGCCCAACTCACCTACTTGATTTGTGTTCTAATTTATTCGACCGTTTGGTTTGTAGAGTAAAAAAAAATAAAAAATGGGCATTATCCCATTTTTTTCCTTCATAAATACCAACCAAATTCATTTTCTAAAACACAAAACTCACTTTAAACTCTCTATATACACATCTCCTCATATCTCATTCCTTTATTTTTTCAAATGAATTCCGACACGTTTATGTTCGACGACTCTGAAGAAGAACAAAAAATTGAAAGTTGGAATTTGACTTTTATTGCTAAAGCGGTTCGTTTATTAAAAATAACCGAAAACCAAATTGGTCAGCAATAAAATAGATTAATCGTGATCATTATGGTGCTCATGATCATTTAGTCGCCGCATATTTTACAGACGACCCTTTCTACGATGAACGTATGTTCCAAAAGAGATTCCGAATGAATCGATCTCTTTTCAACTGGATAGTTCGGGAGGTAACTCTTCATTGTTCGTTTTTTAGCGATAATATTGATTGCACCAGAAAAGAAGGCATTTCATGTTTTATTGTAATATTTTTAATTTCATGTTTTATTGTAATATTTTTAATTTCTGAAGACTGTGTAATGGTTTTAGTTTATGAATAAAAGTTTTTCTATTTCGTGCGGTTACGTTTTCTTGTTTATATGTTTACGTTTACGTTTTTAAATTCGTGATTATTAAAAAAAATGTGAGTTAAGGTTAGTGGAAGTGAGTCTCTTGTCCGCATAAAGGTGAGTGAAAGTGAGTGGATGAGAAAGGAGAGAGAAAGCTGACGTGATGCTGATGTGTAAGGTGAGTGAAACTTATCCTTGCCTTCTATCCTAAGAAAGGAACTCTCTCTTCTTAAGATCGTTTTCTGAAGGAGTAAGTGAAGTGAAACTGTTCCATTCCATTCGATGTTCCATCCGCCACCGCCATCCACCTAACTCCGCCACCGCCGTCCGCCATCAACCTAACTCCGCCACCGCTGTTCATATCAGTTGATGTTTCATTAAGGTTTAACTCTTCCTTTTGCTTATTTTGCCCTAAATTTTGCTTATCAGTTGATCTTTTCAGAATTTTTGAATGATTTGTTGAATGATTTGTTGTGTAGACCAAGTGATTGACGAAATGCCTGTTTTAGAATTTTAAGAGTTGTTTTGTTAGGTCACAGAATTTTTGCTCAGGAGCGGTTTTAGAATTTTTGATCAATCACACTTAATCGTGTCGCTGCGGCTCAATATATCCTCGAGGTTGTCATAATTATCAATTATAGTGTCGATTTCGCACTTTCGCTTATTATGTTACTATGATGTAGTGTACGTTTACTAGACGAGCTGATCAACGTTATTTCAGAAGCTATTTTCATGATATATTAGTTTCGGTTATTGTATGTTAGTATGATATATTACTTTCGCTTATTATGTTAGTATGATGTGTTAACTGGACGAGCCGGACGTTTTTTTCGTTAGTTATAATGTTAATTACATGATAATGAATATAGTGTGATTAGGAAGGTGATATTAGGAGAATCTATGCGATTAAGAAGGTGATATTTGGAGAAGCTATGCGATTAGGAAGGTGATATTAGCTGCCAGTTTTTGAAATGATAATGTGTGACGGATAAAAGAGTAGTCACTCTTAATTTATGGTCTGGTGGATTTTCTGGTTCAGTATCCCCTGCACTTTTGAATAGCTTATTTGCTTATTTTCTGGTTGATGAAGCAATTGATGTAATCTTGTAATAATATGGGTATTATTATGTGTCTTTGTCATCAGATAAGTTTGCGTTGTCCAGTTTAGGAATTAGGAATCTAATGATATATGAACTAAGGATCGCGTAAGGGGCAAGGCAATAGGTTGGACAATGGTCAAACCAGAAGAGTTTTGATATGATTAACAAGTTAACAACATCAAATTATGTTGCATTTTGGATATATACTGCAAGTTAGAATATAAACATGTACCAAAACGGGCATGTGATTATCTATGGTTTGAAAATATAGGCACCACTGAAATGATGATATAAAAGATGTGTGTTCACAAGTATGTGCTTATAATCCTACCCATATTCTTGAGTTTTATAACTGTCACGATTCATAAAAGTAGAAGCAGGGTGAGTATTTAAGTAATTTGGTTTCATCAAACGTACTCTTTTGGACTTTAACCTTGCTTCAGTATCTAAGACTTATGAAAAAAAGGAATACATGTCATCTTTGAATTTGTTCCTAAAAGTTCACTGTTACTAGTTGATGCAGAATGCCAAGTACTATGTTAAACACACTAGAAATTGCATCCTTCAAAGAAGTAAAGTCAAAATTGGGTCCTAAATTTATTTATATTCTTATTCTAGTTCTTATTATTATACTACAACATCCTAGCTGCTTTCCTCCACTAGTTGATCAAATGTTAATGCTATCAGTTATGCAAAAACAATGTGATGCACGTTCGTATTGCTGAAACCGCGAAACACTGTCTTAAGCTTATAAAAGAAAGTTGGTTGGTTGGTTGCATAATCTCATGTCTCTTATGATACAATACCATGCTGATTAACTGCCAAATTAAGAGTTGGTCATTTATTTATAGTTTTAACTCTTTAAAGTTCGATTACACTATAAGGTTGATTCACAATGGCATCGAGATTTAGACAGTTTCAAACCTGACTTTCACAGATTGGTCATTCGGTTTAGTTATGTCGACAAGTAAGGACAGAGAATGGATGTACAAAAGAAGAAATAGTCGTGGTCTTCTTTGTTCTTATTACCAATCGAAGTGACCGAAGTTTCAATTTCGCGTTTTCAATTGAAAAAGTTGTTGAAAGAAAAATTTGGGAAGTAACGTAGTTTTCCGTATCAAATGTCCGTGTGCTAAGTGTAAAATAAAAGTATTCAAGAAAGGGATCTTTGTTAAGTATGACTTGTGGCACAACGGGTTCATCCGTGGTTATACAATTTGGTATGCCTATGGTGAAAGACAAAGTAAACGAGCGAGAGATAGGGAAATGTTACGAGCCAATTGAAGATGACAATATTGGTGGTTGTAGACAGATGATTTTGGATATTCATAATGCAACATTTCATCGATTTTCGATCGGATACTGGAAGAACAAGCCCCAAATTGTTTGCCAAGGAATACTATGAAATGTTAGAAGTCGATGACGAGCCTTTGTACGATGGGTGTCAAAAGTTTTCGACCCTTGAAGCTGCCACAAGGTTGTTAAATTGGAAAGCGAATGCAATGTACCCGAGGCAACATATAATCGAGCACTTTCCATCTTTAAGGACATGTTACCCGATGGTAATAAAATGGTTGAGAACTTTTATGATACAAAAAGATTCTCGAGAAAACTCAACCTTCCGGAGAAAAGATTCATGCGTGCAAAAATCATTGCATGTTATTCTATGGAAAGCCGATTCTGCCTTGACTAAATGTAAGTATGCGGGCATTCTCGTTACAAGAATGGTGGAAGAAATAACGTCCCTAATTTAGTGCTTACATATTTTCCGATTGCCCCTAGACTTCAAAGAATGTACATGTCAAAAAAGATGTCCAAAGAGATGACTTGGCATCATGATCATACAACATACTCAAATAAGATGGTACATCCAAGTGATGGTAAGGCATGGAAACAATTTGACTCAACCCATTCATCATTTTCTAAAGAGATTCGAATGTTCGTCTCGGGTTATGCATTGACGGGTTCAATCCAAATAACTCGAATTCTAATTGTATTCATTATGGCCCGTCTTTCTTACAATCTATAACTTACCTCCTTGGATGAGCTTAAAAGACGATACGTTAAATTGAGTCGGTTATTCCCGGAAGAAGAACCCGGTCGAACTTGGACGTGTTTTACACCGTTGATTAAAGAGTTGAAAGAGCTATGGAAAGATGGTGTTGAAACTTATGATGCGTATCGTAAAAACAACTTTTACATGAAAGCCGCCTTTGTTATGGATGATTAGCGACTTCGCTTATGCAATGTTGTCCGGATGGAGCACACGGCAAATTAGCATGTCCATATTGCATGGGCAATGTGGATTCATTTCACCGCATAATGGAGGAAACCGTGTTGGTTCGACTCTCATCGAAGATTTTACATTCAAAACACCCGTATAGGCGTGATAGGAAGGATTTTGGCCCAAAACCGTGTTTGCCGCCCACCCCACAATTAACCGGTAATGAAATTTGGCGCAGGTTCGTTATCTTCCATCATTTATGAAGCGAGCCATACAAATAAGTCGACATCCATATGTGAGAAATAATTCCCTAAACGATGAAATTGTACCACTATGAAAGTCAAATAATGTTCCGCTATCCAAAGATTACTTGTATTATACTTAATCTTATATAGCATGCCTGGTACGTTATTTTAGCAAACTATATTGTTTTCACTAACAACTCTTGAATCTACAAGTATCGTCTCTAGGATATCTTTAGACAAAAGTTGTTGCTTCACTGTCCTTAGGTACTCTCTGAGGTTGTTTGCATTATTTAGTTCGACACTATTAGTTGGGATCTTAGCAAGCTTTTAGTACAGACTAAAGAGTCATGGGGACTTAGCAAGCTTGTTCCAGGCCCATATTAGCTAAATTAGATCATGAATATGTTCCTCATATTATGTGATATTTGTTTGATTCGTTTGGTTGTGTGTGTAATAATGTACATAGATATAAGATTGTTGTTGTATTTCTGATACTTTGCCATTCCTAATTTTTACTTATATTTCGATACTTTTTGGTAAATATTACACGTCTCTAAGAGGTTTTTTTTTTTTTTTTTTTTTTTTTTTTATTGTATAGATTGTTTGATAACTATGTTATGCAAGAGGATCCTTACATTGATGAAGGAACACTTGATAGAGCTAGAGATGAGAAATTTGCTCGATGGTTTAAGGAGCATATCCAATCAAATGATGGAAACGAACACTTGAAAGTCTTAGCACGAGGACCAATGCGTTATGTTGAGTCACATAAAGGTTACTTTGTAAATGGTTACAAGTTTCACACGTTGAAACATGGTGATGGGCGGTCACACACAATAGTGGGGTATCGTGAAGGTTCTACTTATAACGAGTTTGAATCGACTATTATGGATTGTTGGTTGATTTTTGGAGTAAACCACCGTGATAGTAATGGTCACTGTGTTGTAGTACTATTCAAGTGTGATTGGTTTGAACCTATTCACGGGGTAAGGGTTAACAGTAAGCATAATTTGGTTGACATCAAGTACAAGTCAAAGGGATGCCAAGATGACCCGTTTATCCTCGCATCACAAGCGGAACAAGTCTATTATGCACCATATCCATCGATGACCAAAGATTTGAAAGATTGGTGGGTCATTGTTAAAGCGACAAGAAGCATATATGAAGTAACGCAATGTTCTAGTGAAGTTGATAATAATGTGGATGTTGAAGAGTTCTTTCAAGAAAATGAAATGCCAATATGTTCAAATACAATGATACAAATGAGAATCTGAACTTATTTCTCTTGTAACCCAGGAGAAATAGAAGAAGTTGGTGATTTAGATGATGGCGATACATATATGGAAGTTAGTGAGAATGAAGAAGACTTTGTAGATACATATGATGATTCGGATGACGATCTCGAACTCAATTTATCCGATCATTCTTCCGACGAGGAAGAAGTTAATTTATCGATCATTCTTTGAATGATTAGTACGTATTTTCTTTAATTTTTCTTACCACCGATGGAATATGTTGTCCGCTTATATGTAAATGACTTGTACCGATTATTAATTGCGACTTGTATAAATGCATTTTGCTAATTTTTATTTATTGGATCGTTATGCGGGGATCATGGCTAGAAATAACAATAGCAGAGGTCGGGAAGGGCGGGGAAGGGAGAAGTGGAAATATAGGCATGGTAATGGAAGACTATGATAACGAAGCAGAGGTAATCTGGATGCAAACTATGATAATGGCAAGATAGGTAATCCAAATGATGCCGATAATGATAACGGATCCTGCGGGGGAAGGGAGGGGAATAAGTAGAAATATAAGCATTGGTGGTAGTAGTAGTACATTTGGATGCGGTAATCCAAATGATACAGATCATGTTAATGGGATCGTAAGTAGGGAAGGGAATAAGTGGAAATATTGGTGGTAGTAATAGTACATTCGCATGCGGTAATCCAAATGATGCTGATAATGATAATGGGATCACAAGCAGGGGAAATGGAAGGGGAATAAGTGGTAATATAAGCATTGGTGGTAGTAGTAGTAGATTTGGATGCGGTAATCCAAATGATACATATCATGATAATGCGATCAGAAGTAGGGGAAGAGGAAGGGTCGGAAGTGGAAATACTGGTGGTAGTAATAGTACATTCGGATGCGGTAATCCAGATGATGCAGTTTATGATAATGGGATCACAAGCAGGGGAAGGGGAAGGGGAATAAGTGGAAATATAAACATTGGTGGTAGTAGTAGTACATCCGGATGCGCTAATGATGAAAATCATGATAATGGGGTCAAGTAGGGAAGAGGAAGGGCGAAGTGGACATATTGGTGGTAGTAGTACATTTGGATGCGGGAATCCGGATGACGCAGTTTATGATAATGGGATCGAAGTAGGGAAGGGGCGTAGTGGAAACATTGGTGGTAGTAGTAGTACATCCGGATGCGGTAATCCGGATGCATTATGATAATGAGATTCGTGGTGGTACTAATAATAATGAAACAGACGCCACAACATGCGCGTGGTTCAAACTTGCCACAATCAATACCTAATCATCCATCACAAAGGCCGATGATTACACTCTATTATAGCAGGTATGTATCTAAATATACCCGAATTTTCATTACTTTCTTTTTAAAAAAAATTCCTAATCATCCATCAGAGCATGTACGTATTTCATTACTTTCTTTTTTTTTACCTAATTTTTAATGTTTGAATCTTGTAGTTTTGCAGAAGGCCACATTACCCGGGATATTATTAGTATTTTCAAAATCATGTTTTATGGTCCTTGGACGTCGTGGAGAGAGGTTGACCTAGAAAGCAGAGAGTTAATGTTTGCAGAATTTCAGGTTTTTACTTACAATCACATCTAAATATACTTTATGCTAGAACTTATATACTAATCTTTTTAATTTGGAAAAAAGATTATGATCATACATATGCTAGTCTGTGTCTCATTACTTTTGAGTCTGCAATAAAGTTTCTATTATTGATTTCTGAGTACTGGTTTCTAAGTCTGCAATAAAGTTTCTATTATTGATTTATGAGTACTGGTTTCTAAGTACTTTTGAGTCTGCAATAAAGTTTGTTAATTTAAAAATTGATGTATATATAGGATCAATATCAATGGCATCCGTCACAAAACGCATTTATCGTAGAGCTTGGGAAAAGGTAATGTCAAGCGGGTTTTCGATATATTAGGTCGGTGTCGACGAGATGTCGCTTTTAGAGCCACTTGGACAACATCAAAGTTGGAAATGATTTATCCGTTCTTAAGCCAGATACCTCAAGGATAGATCAAGCCGATTGGGAGGATATGGTTGATAGGCTCGGAATACCCCGAATGGAAAAAGAAATCACCAGCTCGACAAAGCATTAAGCGAGGTAGATGGTCAGTGTCAAAACATCTCGCCGGATCCATTACCATTTTTCAAACCATGTTCAAAATGGTAAGTACAATATCAATTATTTTAGGTTTTGAACTTTATACATTAAATTTATAAGCTTTTAAATAATAACAACTTTTGTAGGAAAACAAAAACGGCTGTTAGTTTATTGAAGGTTACCACCGTTGTCATACACAAGAGTCGGTCGAGGCGTCGAGGCAGGACGGATGACGGGTCGGGGAACGGGACAGATGAGGCGTTGGGGAGCGGAACACGGAAGTACATCACACGAGCTCAAAAGCAGTGGCGGTATTTTCTTTTCATCTCCTTTAAATTACATGATGAATAAAGTACTTAATAAAAAATTATTTACACATTTTAATGAATCGAGGATCTTTGTTGAGGTCGCTATGGAGGAGAAATGCGAGAGACGATAGTCAACATCCGCTGATGACTTTGATCTATGGGAGGATGCCACCGGGGAAGAAGAAAGGTCATTTTGTTGGTTTTGGTACACGGGGGGATCCAAGGCTCATGGTGACATCAAGATCGTCTAGTTCATCGAATGGTCATAACATGGGATCAGAACCTAGTGAACAGGTATGTAATATAGTTAGCGTAATTATGGAATAAGTCTTTGGTTTCTGTCTTCACAGTTAAGGTATAGTCAAAAAACACCTTTAATTAGGTGGTGTATTCTGTTAAGACATCAAGAACATCAAGCTCGTCACACAGGATCTGAACCTAGCGAAAAGGTTTGCTATCTCTCTAGTTTTATTAAGAAAACATGCTCTGCAATTTGTAAGACCTTAAAGACTCGTAATTGGATATTAGATGGGGGACAATCTAGTTCTAAGTACACCCTGTCCATGATTTTTAAATAAAAAGACATTAAATTATCCAAATATGGTCTCTTGAATACTGCATAAAAGATTAAGTTTAGTAAACAACAATTCATGATTGTTCTGGTTGTAGCTCATGATTGTTCTGGTTGTAGTTTCAAAAATTAAGATTGAAGCGGCTGCAAATTTCATTTTACAGTAGGCAAAGTCTTTTCCTAAGAAAATTTCTCTGGCCTGAACACAATCTTTCCCCATATTGCATAAACCAATTTTCAATAAAAGTTTGTTGCATATCAATTGGCACACATTTCAATAAACCTCTTCCTACCAGCCCTTGTAATGGCCATACTCTGTCTCTACAGACTACACTACCAAAAGTTCCTTCCTAAATGTTAAGAGCACTTCAAGTCCTAGATCTTATTTAGTCAAAGTAAAGATATATCTATATAAAGTCAACACATTAGAAAAGATATCAGCAGGTAACAAAAAACGAATGTACTGTGAATGAAGGAAGTGCGATTGAGTTCAGTTCAAGGCAAGACAAAAACACTAGATTTATTTATTATAAAAGATACATTTACTTTTCAAACCATTAATTTTATACAGGAGTGATAACATTTGTTCCACAAAGTTGGCTGTTACTAGTTGATACAACATTTTTAATGAAGCCCTGACCAGTACATTTTAATAAACCTCAAAAGACAAATTATTTTTTTCCTGTAATTAGTTATTGGGAAAATAATGAGTGATAGGTCTGCAAATTTGCAATAAAAATGATAGGTCTGCAAAATTGCAATAAAAGTGATAGGTCCGTAAATAGTCGATATGTGCGAGTGTTGGTGTATACATAATTACGGATCACGATATAGCACGCAAATTTGCAATAAAAGCGATAGGTCCGCAATTTTCTTAGTTTTCATATACAGATCAGTTTCAGGTGTAAATTTGTTGCAAATGATAGGTAAATAGTCTTATAGTGCTTGGGAAATTAATGAGTGGCCATTCGTCATAAGCAAAGGACCTGGACCAGTTTGATTGATCAACATCATTTGAGCTATTCTGCGCTTATTCTATATCGTAGTTGAATACCACTAGATATTAGTTGAGTGGATTGTTGTTATATGGCCAATGTGGATGCAGTTAACTTGCATAAGCAAAGGACCTCGACCGGTTTGATTGATCAACATGCGGGTCCATCCGGATCATAAGTCGGTCAAATCATGACTCAATTGGGTTATGGATCGATCGTATGTGGGGTTGATGGGTCATATGTTGAAATTGTGACTCACTTGAGTCATGGGTCGATCGGATCATTAGGCGGGCTTAACGCAAATCTAATGCATCTACGTGGCTGTCTTTTGGTAGGGCTGTGCGCTTAAATTAACTCCGTGATTGTTTCTTCATTACACAAACGTCACACTTTACACACCCTATCTCTTCTTTAATGGAACTTGATACGATGTAGGTGCAGATTTTGGAAGAGACAGTGAGAAAATTGCAACAGGATAACGATCAAATGAGATCAAGAGAAATTGAGATGCAAGTGCAGTTACAACGACAGGTGGAACGTCAAGTGCAGGAACACATGCATCAACGGGAATTAGAGGCGAATGCTCGTGAAGAAGCTCGAGAGAGAGAGTGACAACAAAAGATGAACGACATTAACTTGATGCTAAGGAAGTTTAACAATCCATGCCTCCCAAAGTAGTTGGATATTGTCACATCATTATGAATATTTGGATTTGAAACTTTAATTTCTATCTTTTATGTCTTTAAATGCTTTTGTTTGGATTTTGAAACTTTAACGATGTAATTGATGGCATTTCGTAATAGATATATGATTATCGTTTCATTGGTTCTATGTTTTATAAATTATCTTAATTTCTGTTTTCATTTATTTAAGCTATTTAAATACAGGTGCGGTTATTAAATACTGAGTTTATTTCATTAATTTTAATTTACAATTTTCCGAATCGATTTCGGCGGACTTTTTACCGACGACTTTCCAATGAATATATTCGACCGACTTCGACAGAAAACATCACCGTGAATTCGACGCATGCTCTTCCTCATTGCTTCCGGCTGAATTCGGCTAAAACTAATTACCGACCATAGATTATGCGATGCACCGTTTACATCACAAATCCGTGGAAACCATTTATACCGACGGATTTCGGCGAAACATCCGTCGCTATAGCCCTGTCATGTAGTAGTGACTATAACCCATTAGATCGATCTTACTATATGCTGTATTTTGGTAAAGTGATCATTGTGTTTAGTTTTTAAATAATAATAATAATAATAATAATAATAATAATAATAATAATAAATTGTGTGATACACAAAAAAGGGACATTGATAAAGAGAAGATAATATCTCGAGTGCTACTAATAATTGCTAAACTTTCATTTTCTTGTCAATTTATCTCCAAAATTAATTTCCACATTGCTTTGTCCTATTAATATTTTTTCTTGTCAATTTATCTCCAAAATTAATTTCCACATTGCTTTGTCTTATTAATAATTTTTCTTGTCAATTTATCTCCAAAATTAATTTCCACATTGCTTTGTCTTATTAATATTTTGATGTTAGCAATTTAAAAAAAAATAAAATAAATTAAATGTACCTATGATCCAATTTCAATTAAAAGTACTAATTTTTTTTTTCTCTCAAGTTAAGGTACACTCCATTTTTCTTTTCTTTTTTTTTTTTTTCTTTTTTTTTCTTTTGCCGATTTAAGTTTTTCCTAACTTTCGTTAACCATTTCGTTAGTAAATTGCATGTTTGGTCCTTGAGTTTGTATAGGCATTTCATGTTTGGTCCATTTTCGTCCGTTTTTATACGCTTCCTTTTGTTTTTACACGTTTTCGTCCGTTTTTACATGATTTTCTCTGTTTTTACACGTTTTCGTCCATTTTTGCACGTTTTCATCCGTTTTTACACGTTTCCAGCACATTTTTGTCAGTTTTTACACGGTTTAGTCCGTTTTTGCATGTTTTCATAAGTTTTTACACGTTTTCGTCTGTTTTACACGTTTTCGTCCATTTTTGCATGTTTTCGTCCGTTTTTACACGTTTCCAACACATTTTTGTTTGTTTTTGCACGTTTTCGTCTGTTTTTACGCGTTTTCGATGTTCCGTCCGTTTTTGCACGTTTCCATCATTTTTTCCACGTTTTCGTTTATTTTCACACGTTTTTGTCTGTTTTCGACGTTTCGTCCATTTTTGCACGTTTCCATCATTTTTTCCACATTTTCGTCTATTTTTACACGTTTTTGTCTGTTTTTTACGAAGTGTGTAAAAACGGACGAAACGTCGAAAACAGACAAAAACGAACGAAAACTGTAAAACCAGACCGAAACGTGTAAAAAAGGATGAAAACGTGCAAAAATGAACGAAAACATGTAAAAACAGACGGAAACGTGTAAAAATAGTTGGAAACGTGAAAAACAGACGAAAAATTGCAAAAATGAAAAGAAAACGTGTAAAATGGGCTGAAGCATGCAAAAACGGACGAACACGTGCAAAAATGGACAAAATGTAAAAAACAGACGAAAACTTGTAAAAACAGATATAACGTACAAAAACGGACGAAAACGTATAAAACAGACGGAACGTTTAAAATAGACCGAAATGTGCAAAAACAGACGGAAACGTGCAAAAACGGACGAAAACGTGTAAAAACGGACAAAAATTTGTAAAAGCTGACCAAAACGTATAAAAATGGACGAAAACGTATGCAAACGTATGAAAACGGACAAAAATGAGCCAAACATGAAATGCCTATACAAACTCAAAGACCAAACATGCAATTTACTAACGAAATGGTTAACGGAAGTTAGAAAAAACCTAAAAAAAAAAAAAAAAAAAAAAAAAAAGTCGGATACCTTAAATTAAAAAAAAATCGATACCTTTAGTTGAAATTGGACCCAAGATAGGTACCTTTTTATACAATTTGCCTTTGGAAAAGTGATCATTGTGTTTAGTTCTTAAAAAAGATAAAATAATAATAATAATAATAATAATAACAACAACAACAACAACAACAACAACAACAACAACAACAATAATAATAATAATAATAATATCTGGGTTGGGACAAACTATGAATGCTAGGACCTATCGGTGTGTGTTATGTTATCGGCTATGTGTTCCTCTATTCTCTGTTCAGATTCCATGCTAAGCTTGTTCCAAGGTCTTTATGGGGGATATTTATGAGGAACATGTTGTATCGTGTGCTGGTATTATTGGTATTAAACATCGCAATAACGTGGTACGCGATGCTCTTGTTGACATATGTTTTCGGTCCGGGATTTCGGCTCGTAGAGAAGTTGATATTGGGCTTATTGGAGAAAAGGACAACCATTTACGGCTAGCTGATATGTTGCTCTACTCGTGGGATGGAGGGCTCGATGTATGTGTCGATCTGACAGGGTCATCGCCCTTGAAGCAAACTCGTATGGTTGATTTTGTGCCGGGTCGCGCGGTGATTGAGGCCGCACAACGTAAACGCGCCAAGTATGAGGTTAAGTGTGCGAATATTGGATATGGATTTCTGCCTTTCTCATTCTCTTCTTTTGGAGAACTTGATAATGATGTGGTGACCTTACTAAAGCAAATTTGAAAATTCTCAGTGACTCAAGACGTTGGGACGCGTGTTGCTATTCATATATTTAATAGGATTAGCTTTGCTATAGCTAGAGGAGTGGGGGCTCAAATTGTATCTCGGCTACCCACTAATTTCTTGCAAACCTTTTGAGTTTCTAATAAAATGATGTTAATAATAATAATAATAATAATAATAATAATAATAATAATATCCTTTTGGTTTTCTAATGAATTGATGGTTTCATAAAAATATATATATAAATAAATAATAATAATAATAATAATAATAAATCTTTTATATAATAAAACAAAACTTTAAATGGGAACTTTTCATTTTAAAAAACTCAATCTTCCCATATTAAGTGACAACTAACTTATTAACTATTTATTTTTAAAGATGCATAAAAAAAATCTAAACAACCCCTTATTTAGCCAAATCTTAAAAAAATTCATTTTTGTATTGGATGTAGAAAAAAAAATAAAAAATACACATGTCTGTTAGTACTTTTACTTGGCTAATATAATAAGTTAGCTTTGTATCTACCCATGTTTTTTTAGATTTTTATTAATGGTTTTGTGTTTGCAATCTTTTTTAATCGTATGCTAATATATTTTTTCCCACCTGTTTCGATTTCGCTATTCAAATCGTGCATAAATGTTTGATATGAAGTTTCTAATTAATTTTGACACGAGTTGAAAAAAAAAATGTCATAATACTATACTACATAGTACACGGGTCATGGTACCACTTTTACTAAAAGATTAGCGGGTTAAGCTGGTAAAGTGGGTTGGAAATTCTCCATCATTTACAAGCTAATGATAACTGTCACATAATGATAAACTAAAGTTGTCCATTTTTTACAAGCTAATGAAGTTGTACATTTTGTTATTAAAAGGTATACATTGTTTTGCAAGCGTCAAAGAAGGAGAACCGGAACAGAAAACTAAATTTAGCCCGGTTCTCTGTTCCCAGTTTTCCCAAAGTTCGGTCGTCAATAGAGTCTGATTAAGGTTCTAACCGGTTCTGGATCCGTGCTCATCCCTCTCTCTAATCTCATATATATGTTCCAAAATTTAATCCTAATCTTTTATTCATGTTGTATATTTATATTTGATCACTATTTTTTTCGTTACACCATGAAGCAGAGCAGTAGCACTTAAGTAGGTTGAACTTGATGTCTAAAACATTTAAGTATATTAATAAACTTACTTTAGGATAGATTCCAAAAAGTTTAAGTATATTTTATTTTATAGCAAAACAATTATGTGTAATTTGAATGTTTTTTTTTTATTATGGACCTATAAAGATTAATTTTTACCAAGAAAGTTTATATCTTTAAGGTAATTATGATATGACTTTGTTTTGTGTTATACAAAGTTTTAGAGAATATGGCCACGTTTATATACTATACTGGAACAGCCGATCATATTCTTATACGAGTTGCACACGTTGTACTGTCACATGTCTAAATTCACGATAGTTCTGTCTCAGGATATGGTTTATATGGTTTTGTAAACATCTGTAGCATGTTAAATCAGTCTTTATAACAACTAGGTTGATATATAATGAATATGTTACTGCATGTACTAATCCTTTACATGATAGTGAGTGGTGCACTTTCTCATCATTTGTAAGTTTAATTTATATTTATAGTTAGATATACAATGAGTTATTGCGGATTACGTAAATGATTTTATTTGTTTAATTTAGTGTTTGTGTTTGTGTTTACGTTGAAAGTAGGATTATTTGATTATGGCACCTATTATTACATGATTGGGATTTATAGTCCTTTGAATGAAAATTATGTTCCCCAAAATGAATTAACACTTGGTACTATGAGGCATGATTATGGAAAGTATTATGCTTCAAAATCGTTTTTTATCTTGTGAAAAGCAAGTACTATATATGAATTTTTACCACGTACATTAAATATAATTAAAAATCAAAATTAAAACAAAAAACAAAAGTTAAGCTATTTGTTTTTTAATAAATAAAAATACATTATTAAAATTTAAAAAAAAAACCTCGCGTTTGCTGAACATTATAACTAATAAAAATAATAAAATAAAATTGTGTGGTGTAAAAAAAAAAAAAAAAAAAAAAAAAAAAAAAAAAAAGGAAAGAAAAGGGACATTGATATACTTTGTGTTGTATGGATTCTGCGGTAGTAGTCCATTTTAGAGCAATTAGCTCAAGAGAAGATAATATCTCGAGTGCTACTAAATTACTAATAATTGCTAAACTTTCATTTTCTTGTCAATTTATCTCCAAAATTAATTTCCACATTGCTTTGTCTTATTAATATTTTTTCTTGTCAATTTATCTCCAAAATTAATTTCCACATTGCTTAGTCTTATTAATATTTGATGTTAGGCGATGATTTGCAAACTCTAATATCTCTGATTGATACACTTAAAAGGACAAGCACAATATTGTTTATAACATGAAATTATGCTAATCAAATATTGGAGTATGCAAATTAACTCCTTTTAGATCTAAACAGGCAAACTTTTATTTAGTTAGTCCATTACATCCATCAACTTTGCTTTTTTGTCTGGTGTAACGGATGATTACTCACTAAACACAACATAAAAGACAAAAAGCAAAATTAATGGCTCTAATCCATTAATTAATCAACCAATACGGTTAGCATTTTGTGAGACAAAGTAAATTGATAAATCACATATTTTATTTATTATTATAAATATATGATGACCCGGCTATTTTTTTTATGTTATTTGTTCAACATGATAGTTTGAGACACAGACATTAGAGGTTCTCAATCCTCTCACAAAATGCTAAAATGAAAAGAACATGAGGATGAGGAAGTTGAAGAGAATCTTAATTCTAATCATTCTAATAAACTTGAATTAAACTAACAAGTTATTTTCATCCTGACCTGTTCCCCTATAAAAGTGTACAATTGAAAGACTTATCAAAGTCACTAGCTAAATATTCTAAGCAGGTTAATTTTAAACCTTCTAAAAAAGACAACCATGGTGCACGAAAGCTTTTCGTCAAGAACGAAATCAAGAAGACTTTTTGGTCCATTTGCTTGTTACATTTGCAGTTGGCCATGGAGTCGTTGACAGAAAGGTATCATCATTTATTAACAGTTTTTTCGCAAATGTTAAGGTTACAAGAGATGGAAAAGTTATATAACGAATTAAAGTGTTGGACTAGTGGTTAACTTGTGTTTATTGATGTATATATAGCATTACATAGTGTACATGGGACAACACTCGCACCCGAGCTCAGAATCTGTAATATCAGCTAACCATGAGATGCTCGCATCGGTTCTGAAAAGGCAAGCATTTATACATTACTATCACGATTTGAAGATTGTCGGTTTGTCTATTTTGTTTGTTTATTGTGTTTTATGGGAACGACAACATTAGTTGAGGTTTGTGACATCGCGCTTCTTTTGCAGTTACAACGGAGCAAAAGAAGCAACGATCCGTCATTACACTAAAAGTTTTAGAGGCTTCTCCGCCATGCTTACGCCCAATGAAGCATCAATGCTTTTAGGTTTCTTTACTACAAGAAAATCTATTACAAGTGACTCGCTTGTTGTGTCGGTTTTAAATAATTACCAACATATATGGTGTTGTGAATACTAGACTTTAGAATAAACATATTCTTCTACTACTAAGTTTTACCCCTTTTTCGCACCTTTATTCTCACAATATACACAATTTTTTAACAGACAACAAAGTTCCAGATGGCCAAGGATTTGGCAACAAGTGATACAATTTACTCTCTCATCTAGATAAATAAATTTCAAACTATTTGAAACAATTCCAAGCTTTGGTGACATTTTTCCTAGGACAGCAAACAAATAATTTTCCTTGAACATGTTTATTGGGAGGGCTAAACGTAAATTGTTATTATTGAATATATCTAACGATAAGAATTGTAAAAGAAGAAAATGGATATAATCATAAAACATAAAATAAATACAACTCAGTTTCCTAATATTTGATAGGTGGTATTGGTTTTTTCATATATTGTCCCTAAACTTATACTTCATTTACACTAGTAACCCTGAACTTTGGGGGGCCCTGCTTCCACAAAGGTCCGTCTAAACAGTTTACAACATGATTTCCTCGCAGAAAATGAAGGTGTAGTTTCTGTTTTCGAGAGCAGGATGAACAGATTGCACACAACTCATTCATGGAAATTTCTTGAAATAGATTCTATCCCGCAATATAGCAATCTTCCTATGGACATAAAATCAGATGTAATTGTTGGTGTCCTTGACACGGGTACTCATTACATACAGAACTACTTTATTACAGTATTATGGTATAAAAAGCTTGTTAGTTGCTAGCTGGAATGTGGGAGGTCAACTCTAATCGCATTTCCTTCTATCAGAGGTGAAATGTTGGGTTGTTGTAACTTCACCATTTTTGTTCGATAATTTTTAGCGACACAAACGCAACATCGTCAAGACCTCTCTAATGAAGTGGTACGATGAATTTAGGTGTTTGGCCGGAGTCAGAAAGCTTTAATGACTATGGATTAGGGCCTGTGCCAACAAAGTTCAAAGGAGAATGTGTGCCAGGACAGAATTTCACAAGATCAATGTGTAATAGGTAAGCAATGTTATGCTATTGATCATATACTGTGTTTGCTCTTAAGATCTCAAGGGTGCTGTTCGCACTAGAAGGAAAAGTTTACCACATTATTGTTGATTATAGCATCGCTAAATGATGGATTGTCTTATAGTTGTGCGTGAAATCAATCCAAATTTTGTTAATTTTACCAGGAAAATTATAGGATCTAGATACTACTATGAAGCATACGAAGCAATAAATGGACCTCTTGAGAGCTTCAACCTTACATTCTTCCGATCAGCACGAGACAGTGATGGCCATGGAACACATACATCATCTACTGTTGCTGGATCAAAGGTCTCAAACATCAGTCTATTTGGGTTGGGAACAGGCAATGCTATAGGAGGTGTGCCAAGTGCTAGACTTTCCATCTACAAAGTTTGTTGGTTTAGTAATTGTGAAGATGCCGACATTCTCGCTGCATTTGATGATGCTATTTATGATGGGGTCGACATTATTTCTATGTCTCTTGGCCATAATCCGCCGCAACGAGTTTACTTTGAAGACGCGATGTCGATTGGAACATTTCATGCTTTTGAAAAAGGTGTTGTTGTTTGTGCAGCAGGTGGGAACAACTATTTCCCAGGCACAACGGTCAATGTAGCCCCATGGATACTGACTGTCGCTGCTAGCACAATCGACCGTGAGTTTCCGTCATATATATCTCTTGGAAATATGAAGCAATTGAAGGGGTTTGGTTTAAACACTATGCAAGGTCAAGGGAAACAGTTCAGTTTGATATCCGGAGGTGATGCTGCAGCTTCAGGAATTCTTTCTAGAAATGCAAGGTATTAAAATAAAACATATACGCTGAAAAAGTCTCACAAAGGGTACAAAAAATTTTACTTACAAATTAGTTAAACTAAATTTACGCTTTTATTTGTTTCAATTTTAACAATCAGTATCTGTTTGGGCTCCGATTATCCAGATTTTGCAAGAGAAACACCTTGGATTCGAACTTGATCAAGGGGAAAATTGTGGTGTGTAAGCTCGAGTCATTGATTGCTGACAGAAATGAGAAAGCCATTGCTATAAAAGAAGGAGGTGGTGTTGGGATGATACTCATGGATCCTCTTGCAAAAGACGACTTATCTCAATTTGTAATCCCAAGTGTTTTAATCAGGCAAGCTGAAGCTCAAGAGCTTCAATCTTACATGGACATTGAAAAGTAGGTTCCAAATCCAGTTTTCTTAAAACACCGAACTATTTTAGAAAAAATATATATTTCTGATCTAACATAAATGTTTTTCCTCGTGATCCAAGAAACTCGACAGCTAGAATAATCCCAACAGTAACAAACCTCGGGACTAAACCAGCACCAGCAATGGCGATTTTCTCCTCCAAGGGACCTAACATTATAACTCCGGATATAATTAAAGTTTGTATCTTTTCTTTAATTCATTTAGCAAGTTTATGAGCTTGACTCCAATATACATCAATGACAGTTGTAAGTTTTGAATGCAGCCGGATATAACTGCACCTGGAGTTAACATTTTGGCTGCATGGTCACCTATAGCGACAGAAGACACCGCTGGAAATAGCTTAAACTATAACATCATATCGGGCACTTCTATGTCGTGTCCACACGTAGCTGCGGTGGCAGCACTGTTAAAATCAGTTCATTCAGATTGGAGCTCTGCCGCTGTAAAATCTGCAATAATGACTACAGGTTTAACCTTAACCCTTAAAGAAGTAACTTGGAAAAAGCTATAGTTTTGTACTCCTCATATGCATGCGAATAGATAGCTAGTCACCAAGCTACTTTGCAGTGACTTGTGAGATTTTTCAAGAGCTAAAGCGGGCTTTACTTGATATAAAACAAATTAATAGCCGCTAACATAATACCCTTTTTACCTTTCCATTCACTAGTTGTTAGTGTCGCCAACACATATATACTTTGTTTTATTTTTGTTTTGTCATGAAAGGCTACCTTGATAAGAGTTGAGACGAAGGCTTATCCCCAACTTCAAATAACAGATATTTAGTGACCAAAGGTGTCTGTATCAATTATCATACTCCATTGATACAAAAAAGTTGGCACCTTTTTTAACTAACACTATAGAAGAAAAACATAATATTTGTTTTCTATATGCCTTTACCGGCAACTCACTTATCTACTCACTATAAGTGTATGCGAGACACCTAGTCTTTTTTATACAGTGACAGATATATGATTTTTGATGACACATATGATGCATCTAGAGGCAAATTTCGTGTAGTGTCCATACGCGGTAAGACGGTATGTTACCATAACCTTCAAATCTCTATCTTTATATAAGATTTACAATGGACAAAAGATGGTAATTATAGAAAAGTAGCAACTTTTCTTACTTAGTACTCTGCCATCTAAGGTTGTTTAATGTCATGGTCTATATGCATTTATAATCAAGTCCTAGATAACTTTCTGTGTTTCTAGATACTGTAACATGTAAATCATTCAATAGATAATAATATAGATCAACAGATTATATGATTACGAAATTCTCTTCAAACACCATATATGAATAAAGGAAATCTCTTGTTGCAGCTTACACCACAGACAACACCCAAAACTTCATAAAAATGACGACTCTACAGATGCAACTCCTTTCGATTATGGATCAGGACACATAAATCCAGCAGCAGCAGCAGATCCTGGGCTCATCTATGATTTCAACACCAACGATATCATCAACTTACTTTGCAGCTATCACGCAAGCCCGCACAACTAAAGAATTTAACCAAAACACCGTTTACTGCCAGAATCCTCCCACACCCTCCTATAACTTCAACTATCCGTCGATAGGTGTCTCTAATATGACAGGAAACTTATCGGTTTACAGGACTGTTACCTACATTGGTGAAGGTCCTACTCTTTATTATGCGAAACTTGAACCAGTTAGAGGAGTAAAAGCCTCGGTTGATCCTGATGTCTTGAGGTTTACAAAATCGGGAGAGAAAATGACTTACAGGATAGATTTTGTACCTTATAAGAGCACCAATGGTAGCTTCGAGTTTGGATCATTGACATGGATGAATGATGTTCACAGGGTTAGGAGTCCGATAGCTGTTAATGTGGTTTTGGTTTGATGATAACACCATATTAACCTTGTGTCATATGGACATACTAGTTTATAACTTATATTCAAATATACAAAAATATAGTTACCCAAGTATGGTAATTTATAAATAATAACATATACTTGTAGCTGTTGGTGATTTGATTGTCATCAAGCATTTTATGTAATTAAGATTATCCGAGACTAAAATGGATTTCAAATTAAGTTACAAAACAAGTTAGGTGATGTAGAATGCTTGTAAAAACTAGTCAACTTACGTTTGTTTATAATGATGACGTATAACACGTGTAGTAGGCCTAATGGGCCCATCATGTGCTATACATATTTAGGGCCCATGCCCAACAAAGATATCGGGCCGTCACTAAGTCCAATGACAAATTGGTAGGGCCCGGACACACAAAGGCGGACTCATATTAACTGTGTCATATGGACATACTAGTTTATAAATTATATTCAACATACAAAAATATAGTAACCTAGTATATAAATTAGTTTATAGCCTGAGATGTCGAACAGGTCCGCCGTCTATATTGACGAGGAAGAAGGTGAATGGCATGGATATAAATTAGGCCCACTTTAGAGGCAAATTTACCCGCTTATAATTTTAAGACCCAACCCACTACATATTAAAATTGTTTTTTTAACCTTTTCTCTTAGTTATGTATTTTTAGCATTTTATATATGCACTAGCTTAGAGACCCGTTGACACCGGGTTATTTTTTAAATAAATAGATAAATGAGATGATAATAAAAGTAATAACGTAAATTTGTTAAATTTAAAATATGTGTGAGTCACAATCGATTTACAACCATCGTGCCAATCTAAAATAGATTGACTCGAATATAAAATGATGTGTGATTTTAATGATCAATTGAGTTCTAACAAACCTTGTAAAATTAAATATAATGAATCATAGTATAATATAACGTGATTACACCAATGATACATACATGATACTACATGAACCTTGTTCAAAGACCTTCAAGTACTTCTTTATACACGACATTTCTTGTGATTTTTTTCGTTGGATATTAGATGTTGTTGACTTGCAAGTTGATGATCACTTACTGCATGGTGTAGTTGTTGATTCTTTAACAACCTGGAATGATTTCTTGATAAACATGTATTGAAGCTGCAAAAATAGATAAAGCACATTGGTAAATAACATGTCATGTAAACCGTTAAATAAAATACAAATATAAATAGCCGGTCGTTAAATAAATTATAAATAGAGAGAAATATAAAAATTCATTTATTTCTATAGCCAACTTACTAATATTATGCAAACCAAACTAACGTGATAAACCAATTATATGAAAATGGATTGAAATCAACATAAACTATATTTCATGATAATAGGCCTACATATACATAATTTGACAATATCTAACGTTGTCTTCTATATACTAATTCAATTAAACTAACTACCTATACTTTGATACATACTTGATACTTCAACACTACGTAAGTCCTATCACAGGTAAGGGGATGTTTGTCCATGCTTACTTGATAGGCTTATGAGCTTATTACAACATTTGATAAGCGCATATGCTCATTTTGACCCGTTCTAACATGAAAATGTTTGTAAAAACAAAATAGCTCAACAAAATGTATACGGCCCATTTTGAGCGTTCTAAGCTCGTCTCAACAGTCAACACCAACCAGTTTGACCCGTATGAAAATTAACAAACATAGATAGGTTTCATTTTTTTTTAAACGAATAATAAGTAATATGTTAATGTTACGATGAACAATTTGGTTTGTAACTATTAAGAAAATAAACGTACAAGTATCGTCATCTCCAACTGACATATAGTCTTATAAAGGAAAGTTATGTAGCTAATGTGCAAGCATCGTCATCTCCAACTGACATATAGTCTTAAAAACACTTGAGTAGTCCATGTAGATTGTGTGAACACACGAACATTTATTTAAAATAAAAGTTAGACTAAAAGGAAGTTATTGATAATAGTATATAGGATGTTTAAAAACATGACAAACATTTCACTTAAATACTCGTACATACCGTGAACATTGATCATAAACCTTGTAATACCTCTTTGCAAGACAATGTTTGTTGTACATAATTTAAGATATTACCGTTTTGATCATGAATCACATCCATCAAATTCAAAAACCATAATTATCATTTGTGTAACAGCAAATTTTTAGAAGATCACATCAGTTAGTAAAGATTTGTGTATATAGTTCAATACGTATACCAGCTCATCCCTTAACATTGTCAATTGATGTTCATAGTTCAATAAGATCCATAGCCACAATATTCTCACTTTAGTATTTCATTCATAATATGTTTTGGTACTCTAAACTATCAATTTTCATGCACCTAAAATATGCCAAATATTAAAATAACCCACCAAGTTAGACACTTCAATGCAAAGACATATAACACATATCAGATACATGAAGACGAATGCATGATAAACATAAAGACATAGCATATTTATAAATCATAAAAAAAGCATAAATTTAGACAATACCTTTAATGGTGATCGCTTATTTTTACAACCGCATAATCCTTTTGCATCCATATTTCGTAAACACGATCGCTTATTATCTTTCATAATGACCTCACGATCAAATACCCACGATGTTAACTATTAGCTACTTCATAAGTTCAAAATGAATATTTAATTTCCGAAACCATGCATCCTCACTATGTTTCCCCAGCAGTAAGCATATTGGTACATAAGTCTAACACTACTTATACTTTGATACATACTTGATACTTCAATTAGACTAACGTCTCCCTATACTTTGATCCATACTTGATACTTCAACACTACGTAAGTTGTATCACTGCTAAGGGGATGTTTGTCCATGCTTACTTGATGGGCTTATGAGCTTATTACAACATTTGATAAGCGCATATGCTCATTTTGACCCGTTCTAACATGAAACTGTTTGTAAAAGCAAAATAGCTCAATAAAATGTATACGGCCCATTTTGATGTGGTCCCTTAGTGGGGGTTGCCCACTCTATTATGAAACGTAAGCAAAAGTAGTGATGTAAAATACTGAACTTTGTATGTAGCATTAACATATAAATGCAGAAAACTAAGCACGTACCTTTTGCCACTGGCAAATGCAAGAATATTAGAGTAATTCCTTGTAAAGAAATACTTCAAATATATAATTTCGAAAATACTTCTAATATATAATGTCGAAATACTTGTAAAGAAATACCCCTCACCCAGGTTCAAAAGAAAAAAAACACGGTCAAAAGTAGGGAACCCGATATATATCTAATATATAATGTCGAAACAAAATCATTCAAAATTACTAACCATCTTCTAAAATTTCTCACACATAAATTCATTTCACTCTTCTAAATGACAACAATCGGCTACACTTAAACAAAACTTAAACAAATATCATTCATAAACATTAATAAATTGGCGACTTTACATTACCATGTTTAAATTTAAGTGCCTATTTATACTATTATAAGAAAATAGCCATTCATCAAAACAACTCATTTACGTTAAAAAGCAAGATGGTTAACTACAATTCCCAACACATATATAATCGCCACCAAAACAATTTTATTCAAATTATATTAATTTTCAAGTGATTTTCATGTTGAAGTACTACCTTAAATACCAAAAGTTGCAGAAAGAACCCTATATTGTTAAGCACATTAAACATGAGGAAAAGTGGCACCATTTAAGGGGGTTGTCCCCGACCATGTATCCAACTAAAGTTTTCTGAGCCTAAATAATATACCGTCATAATGCGTGTCTTAAACTGCAAATGCCTTTTAAGATAAGCAAAAGCAGATAACCAAATGTAGCAAAACAACCAAAACTGATATTGGTAGAGAGGTGATATTTACCTCGAGTACCATATGAAGAAACTGGAAAGCAGCATGCATTCCATTATCTCGTGTGGTAAATCGTAACTCCATCAAAATAATTCTTCTATTAACTCCAATGAACAATTTACATAATCTGATATGTACTCCAACACTTGTGCACCAATGAAATTTACCTGAAAACAATATGTTAAAATAGTAAAATACTCACTCCGAAAGCAGAAAAACAAAATCTTCCAAGAAACATAATATTAATAATTTCTAAATTCACTTTCATTGTGAAAATTTGTTTACATTTTTAAGAGTGAAAATCACTCTCACCTGTCTAAACCTCAAGTAATTTTGAATCAATAAAATCCCCTGTTGCAATAGCATGTTGAAGCGTAGTCATACCATGTCACTACCTTACTATCTGGCATCAGTTAGCTTTATATAAGATATTTCTTGCTATCTAATGAACCCAATCAACTCTAATCAACCCAATACAGTAATCACTAAATCAACCCAATCAACTCTAATCAACCCAATACAGTAATCACTAAATAGGAAAGACTTCATGTCCCCATAATACTCACTATGCCTCTCCCAAGGTTAAGACGGATAGCCACCAAATATGTAGCCTTCCTTGTCCATGATAATCAAATCAGTGGCCCTTGACATTTGCAAGTCAATTATAAAGTGAGAATGACCACCCATGTATTCCCAATTAAAAAGCATATATCAGTCTGTACATGCTCATTATATGTGCTAACTTATATATAATTTTATGATAGTACTTCAAAATTCCTTTGAATTTAAAGAGGACAACTAATTTTCTTAGTCCATTATCAACACCAAAAACTAATCAAAACATAAAATTAGGCCATTCTATGCTACACAATTCTTTTGCCAAATGAATTAGTTCCTACAATGCGCTATCAATATCAAAGGCTAATATATATCTTGCTATCAATATCAATGCCCAACTCTTGTCTTTGTTGATCTTTGTGTGTTTATTACTGAATATATCAATAACAGGTACGCCAAGAACCTATCTATAGAACCAATACACATTTACGGTTGCTAATCCAATTAGCTAAAAATGAAACAAAGAACTTTAATTGATTAGATTCGAGTCCAGTGCGCCTTTTAAAGTATTGGTAAAGGTTGATATATGCACAAGGAGGGTAGGTTAGTATTGCCAAAGGCTGGTATATGCACAAGGGTGGGAGTTTAGTATTGATAAAGGCTAATATATGCATAAGGGTGGGAGTTTAGTATTGGTAAACGCTGATATATGCACAAGGGTGGTAGGTTTGTTTAGTTGGCTTAAAACTATAATCACTTGACGAAAAGGAATGTAACATTTTAGCATGCCCTATTTGGCCATGCTTAATCGAGTTCGTGACAAATAAGCTAAATTCAAACCATAAAAGTGGTCGACAAGTAATCAACAACAAAGTTGAAGGGAAAATGGTATCTATCATTCATTTTATCACAGCTTAATCAAAAGTTTACTTGCTGCAGTTTGATTCGACGGATCCTTCTTTTGATGCTAATGGGTTTCAGGGGAGGTATGCTAATTAGTCAACTTGAGCTTGATATTCTTGAACCTGCAAAAAATATAGAGAATCATTAGATCATAACCGGTATTTATTGTGAATAGGAGATTGTATATTCTGTATCGATCACAAATCAGAAGGGTCTATTAAAGAATCTCCAACTTCAAAGTCCAATTGTAGAGGAACACTCAGATATGATTAGAATAAAGTTCGTTAAAAAACATGCATTCAGATCATTAAGCTACATCCGGTGTAAGACAACAATACTACACGTGAAATTAAACCTTGGTCATATTTAAGAATATTACCTCAACATACAAAATAATAACCTGTATCTGTTAACTTAGCGTAGTGATTAGTATGGAGTAATAATCCAGATGGAAGACTTTAGTTTAAACGGGAATTTACTTGTCAGTAGTAGCGGACGACTAACATAATAAACAACCATCTTTGTAATCTTATCAATTTAATCATTACATTCATGTAATTAGAAACATACCATGCATATATATAGGACACATTATACGACGTCAATGCAACTTTCACACTATCAACTGCCTCAGACGGTAAGCAAATTTGGATGTCTTCATATCTGCAATAAACAAATGGGCATGTTAGAATATAGCAGCTACAATATTTGTATTCCCGTCGTAACATATTTGGTCATACCTGATCATTGTTAGTCGTCCATTGGTATTTCCATTGCATTGTGGCATAACTACTTAAACTACATCCACATGAAGAAACAAATCCTGCAACCAACGTCTTAACAGACATGCCCACCATCTGAAATTTACAGAAAACATCTTAGACCAATGTCTTATCAGTCTTAGTGTCACCACATATAAAAAAAAAGCCACAAAAAAGGACATGTTCAAAATTCATAAAATTAGCTTCGAAACACAATATTTAGTTTTTGGAACAAATTCCTTTCCAACATCTACATTTTTAAAATAGATAGCTACTTTTAACCAACAATCATAAATATCTTCGCATATCTAAATATTCAAAAGTAAACTGATTTAAGACTATCCTAATTCAGTAACCACAAAATCCACCCAATTTCAAACTCTAAAACTAAAAACTCTGATAAAACCCAAATAAAATATACTGTTAATATAGTAAAACCCAGATCAATACAACTATAATTTACAATTAAGCAAAGACCCAAATCAATAACAATTAAACAGGTTGTTACAAAAAGTTACCCTATGTTGTGTAGAAACTTCCAAAGATCATCATTTATCTGGGTATTGCAATTTGCAACAACCTGTAAGGAAAACACAAAATGAGAAGAAAAAACCCCAAATCAATATAAATAAAAAAATTTAAAAGAAACACCCACCGGCATAGATCGACTTTAAAGGGATGTTGAATTGTTTGAATCGAAGATACGAACTCAAATAACTGGCATAGACTTGAGATAAAATAAAAAAAATCGTAACTTATTTTTAGGATGATTTGTATAACGCAAATTAGGGTTTATGAATCATTGTAGGATTCAAAGCTATAACCCTAAAATTAATTGTCATTTACAACACATAAATCAAAAACCTAAAATTAAAACTAAATTGATACTTACCAAACACTACACAAATCCCCGGCACAACGATGTAACCGAGACTTTTTCTTGGTGTAACCAATGTTTCTTGATCTTGTACAAAAGCTGATTGTTTTGATTTTCATCATCAAATGATTTTATTTGATTTAATGAACCGATTGTTTTGATAAGGAGGGAAGATTGTTTTGATAAGGAGCGTGTAGAGAGAGAGAGATGTGTATACTGTGTTGACTAATTTTTAATGCAAGGTTATTATAAAAAGTATTGCATAAAATTATCAGTTTCAAAACAAGTTATTTTGAAAAAAGTCATGCATAAAAGTATTGTACATGGTAGCTAAATAAGGAAGTGCATTAAACGAATTTTTAATGCTGATAGCTTAGTAGGCTTGTACAAAAGCTTATTTTATTATATATATATAGAATATAGATATATAGATATAGATTAAAACATTAAGATTTATTTATTTAGGAATAAACTTCTGTTAAAGTTAACTTTAAAAGCTGTTTTTATTTCTTATTTTAAATGTGTGATTGATTGTTATAATGAGATTTTGAAATGGCAAGATTTTTTAAAACTTATTCATAAGATTTTTTAAGTGGCTCATATGAAAAAAAATAAACACCCTCTAAATCTCATTTAGGAGTATAACATTTGAACCCATCCATAAGATTTTTTAAAACTTAATGCGTTTTAAAGTGAACACTTATTAGAAGACGAAAGGAGTATAACATTTCGTATTGTTTCTTATATTTTTTCTTCCTTCACGTCTACAAACAAATGAACCAGGGTTGACCATCTTAAGAATGTTAGATTGGAGACTTAACTTTTTTATAACACATGCTACACTTGCAATTTATGTTTATATCTTTGTGTGATATTGATGTTCAATACTACAATGAGTCATCATGAGTTATAAAAGGTTGGTGTGCAAATGAAAACAAAATATAAACTAAATATATTTGAGTTCAAAATTTTACGATATGGGTAGGCGTGTAGGTGGAAGAAAAAGATACAAAAAAAAAAAGGTAAAAATACGCCTTAAGATTCTTTATTAAGAGTATAAAGAAATGAAATGACGGTTTTAACCTCATGTGCACAACACATGTACGGACTTAACAAACCATGTTAACGAAAGTTAAAACAAAGGACAGTAGGTGTGATTCTCTGAAGATATAAGGATGCTCTAAGCAACTTGAAAGTTTTAGGGACGTCAAATACAATTTCGAGCAAACTACAAGGGCAATTCATGTAATTTACTATATCATTTATCATTGTGAGTTTGTGACAATATTATCTTACGTCACTTAAAAAATATCCCTGTTCATGCATTTAAGAATATACACGATAAATTATTGCTTACATTATTCGTTTAAAGCAAATTTAATCGCAATAAGTCCTTAGCTTTCAAGCAATATTCCATACTCAAATTGCGCTCTTCGTACGTTGCTAATCAAGTATCCTACAACTTTCAACCATCTTATATGATAACATCAAAGTACTTAAGCTAAACCCATCCATTTGATTGTTCCAGTTCACTGTAAGTGTCGGATTCATATTGTCTATCAATTGACATAGTTTAATTCGGACTTAACACAAAATAAAATTCCATTAGGTTATGCTATATAAAAAGATTTTACAACATAGTAGCTAAGCCACATGCTTTCCAATTTAGATAAAGCAATCGTCACAAGTTTCTTAAAAATGTGATTATAACGTAATTACAAGTAGGGGTGCTAATCGGGTCGGGTTGGTTGTCAAGTCCACAGCTGCTGATCGAGGTTCACAACAGAACCAACAGAAACAATAAAACAGGAACAAATAATAACACAATGTTTCTTGGAATAAGCTCTCCAATTAATCAGAAAAGTATTGGCTTACAAAAACTGATATTGATGGTACAATGACAAACCACAGCTCGGTTTGTATATATAGGTATTAGAACATGCTTTCCTAATCCTACTACAATTCTACTATTCTAGTTATAATAGAACCGACATTCCCCATGGACTTGGGTCGATGGTCTATTGTCTCATGGGCTCGGGGATGACATTAGCCCAACATTCACCCCTAATTTCGACTCGAGATAGGAGATCTTCAACTCAGAGTAACTCTTGCATTTCCTTGAACTTAATCCTTGCGAGAGCTTTCGTCGATATATCGACGTTGCAAATCACCTCTACAAATTCAACTTGTACTTGGTCTCTTTCAACACATTCTCGGATAAAATGATAACGTGTGTTTATATGCTTGCTTCTCCCGTGAAAGACTGGATTTTTCATAAGTGCAATAGCCGATTTGTTGTCAACAAATAAGACCACCACTTTTCTTCCATTCCGGTTATTTCACTCAACAATCCACGTAACCATATCCCTTGACACGCGGCTGAAGTTGCAGCCATGAACTCGGCTTCACAAGACGATAGAGCCACCGTGTTTTGCTTTTGTGAGCACCAAGTGATAGGTGATTTCCCTAGATAAAATACGTGCCCAGTTGTGCTTCGACCATCATCTTGGTCCATTGCATAACTACTATCACTAAACCCCACTAACTCCTTGGTCTTTTCTTGGTTGTATCGTATTCCAAAATTCAAACTACCTTGGATATACCTTAGTATTTGTTTCACAGCTGCCATATGTGATTCTTTTGGTTCTTGCATGTAACGACTAACCAAACCAACCGAATAAGATAAATCGGTCGAGTGTGTAGTAAATACCTTAAACAACCAACTCGTCGTCTATATAATGTTGCATCAATGGCTTTCCTTCCTTGTCCATGCTTAACTTCATTCCGTGTTCTAATGGACATTGAGTAGAATTCGCTTCATGCATCCCAACATCTTTCAAGATCTTCTTTGCATAGCTTTCTTGACTTATTGAGATACTCGAATCCTCTTGCTTTACTTCAATGCCAAGATAATAGCTTAACTTTCCCAAGTCACTCATATCGAACCTTTCTTGCATTTGTCTCTTAAATTCACCAATATCGCTAAGCTTGAACCGGTTACTAAGAGATCATCTACATAGACCGCAATAATCAAGATTGACTTGTTTGTCTTCTTCACATACACCGCTTGTTCGTGTTGGCATCGTTTGAAAGACATTTGCTTGAGTTCTCTATCAAGTTTTGTATTCCACGCCTTGGTGCTTGTTTAAGTCCATAAAGCGCCTTTTCAACTTGTAGATCTTCCTTTCTTCTCCTTTCTTCACGAACCCCTCCGGTTGTGTAACAAACACTTGCTCTTTTAGTTCTCCATGTAAAAAGCCGACTTTACATCCAAATGATGTAGCTCCCATGCTTCTTTATGCCAATGAGATCAATAAACGTGTCGTTTCAATCCGTACTACGGTGCAAATACCTCGTCATAGTCAATTCCTTCTTTTGAGCATAACCCTTTACTACTAAACGAGCTTTAAACTTATTAATTGAACCATCCGGTTTCTTTTAATTTTGAACACCCACTTTAGTCCAATAGGATTAACATTACCCGGGCTTCAACTAATTCCCATGACTCATTCTTCTCGATAGACTCAATCTCTTGTTTCATAGCAACCATCCACTTGCTTGAGACTTTTGCTTCTTGGAACGTTCTTGGTTCATCATCTTCAATCAAAAGTAGATTTTGATCTTCATTAGCACCTGAGGTTCTAGAACTAGACCCCATAATAAAATCATTAAATCTTGTTGGCTTAGTTGAAACCCTTGAAGAACGCCTCATAATTGGTTGAGTTTCCGTCACATGAATAGGGTCATTCCCCGCTTCAAATTGAACTTCTTGTTCGGTATTGACCGGTTGATTTTCATCAACATCATGATTATTTTCATTCTCTTGATCTTCTGCCTCAACTTCATCGGTCACACCTGGGTTAACAAATCCACAACCCGTATCAATAGAACCGTGCCATTCTATAATAAACATACAGGTTGAGCTCGTGTGTTTCGCTTCCAAGAACATACTTCCACCAAGTTCCTCATTAAACTCCGCATCACGACATACCACTATCTTCTTTAGTTTTGGATTGAGCGAATGAAAACCTTTTGTACTGGCTCGTTTCGATGTAAATGAGTCGTGTTGACCGGTCGTCTAACTTTTGTAAATATGGCTTGGTTCCCGTTGCATAAGCCACACATCCAAATACCAGTAAACCCTCCAAGTTAGGCTTTTTCCTTTGAAAGCCTCGTATGGAGTTTGATTAACTAGAGCTCGAGTTGAAACTCTATTAATCAAGAATGTAGCGTGTCTAACTCCTTCACCCACATGTAGTTTGGTACATCTCGTGCTTTCAAGATACTTCTAGTCATTCCATAAGAGTGCGGTTTCGCCTTTCCACGACTCCATTTTGTTGCGGTGTGTAGGGAGTGGTTAGATGTCTTGTTATACCCTCGTTTTCACAAAAGTTGGTAAATTCTTTTGAAGTGAACTCACCTCCTCTATCGGTCCTTAGGGTTATAATCTTCTTTCCCGACTTCTTCTCCGCTAAAGCTTTGAACTTTTGAAGTATTCAAATGCCTCACCTTTTCCTTCAAGGTAAAGTCCACATAAACCGTGAGAAGTCATCAATAAGAACAAATATGTACTTTTCGTGCTATGGATGGTGGAGAAATTGGTCCACATAGGTCGGCATGTATAAGTTGAAGAGGATGTGTTGCCTTAAATTTTGCGACTTTAGGAAACGCCTTCTTGGTTTGTTTTCCTACCAAACAAGATTCACACAACTTGTTCTCTTGATGAATTATTGGCAACTTTTCAACCATGCCCTTCCTTGCCATTAATTCCATCGTCTCGAAATTAATGTGACCCATCCTAGCATGCCATAACCAAGCATCATCTTCCATCTTTGCTTTGAGACACACCGGACTTCCAACTTGGAGCTTAATCTTGTAAAGTCTATTACTTGTTCTAGGAACCTTCATCAAAAGCTTACCATCTGAGTCACGCATAGTAAGAAGGTTACCTTTCATACGAATGTCACATCCGCCTTCGGTAGCTTGCCCAAGACTAATTATGTTGCTTTTTAGCTCGGGTAGGTAATAGACTCGATGATTAACCGTTGCTCTCCGTTTTCCTTCAATGATAATCGATCCCTTTCCTTTTATCTCGATGTAGGAGTTATCACCAAACTTCACTCTGCCGGAGATATTCTCATTCAACTCCGAAAAGTATTCTCGGATCCCGTCATGTGATTACTTGCTCCATTATCCAAATACCAAGTGTCTTCCTCGTTTGGCTTAGTATTCAATTGGTTTGGGATAATCTTTTCTTCATTCAAGAAAACTACTTGAACTCTTTTCATCATGAAAAGTGTCGGGTCATCATCATCCTCTGTTTTCAAAAGGTTTGCTTCATGCTTTTCTTTTGTACACTTCGTTCGGGACAATTAGAAGCAAAGTGGCCATATTCATCACACCTAAAACATTGAATCTTTGAAAGGTCTCGACTTTTGTTCTTCTTTTGATCCGTCTTGCTCCGGAGTTGTTTTGGTTTCCACGGTTGTGGTTATTAGCTTGACCACTACCACGAGATTTGTTTTGAGAAGAAAAGTTTTGACCTTTACTGTTGCCATTAGAGGAATTCCTTCCTCGACCTTTCTTATCATACTTTTCACCCTTCCGAACATCAACTTGCCTTGATCTTCGAGTGGTGTCAACACCCTTCATTCTTCCTTCAAAAGCTTTCAACCTTCCAATTGCTTCTTGAAAAGACATTTTATTTAAGTCCCAAATTGTTCTATTGAGGCAACAATTGCAACATACCTATCCGGAACGGATGCAAGTAACTTCTTAACAAGTTTCTTGTCTTCATAAATTGTTCCCAAGCTATTTACTTGATTACAATTTTGCCCAACCTAGCCGCAAAGTCATCGATTGATTCGTTGACTTTCATCTTTAAAGATTGAATTCCGTCTCCAAGGTTTGCAACCTCGCGTCTCGAACCCGTTCAACACCCACATACCTGGTCTTTAAAGCTCCCCAGATTTCTTTGGCTGTGTTAAATTGTGAAACTTGAAAAACAAGTTCTTCTGGAATCGCCTGGAAGAGTAACGCTACTGCCATGTGATCTTGCTTATCAACGACTTGTGTTCCTTCCCCTGGTTCCAATGCATCAAGTATTCCATGGACTCGGAATACCGCTTTAACTCTTATTGCCCATATGTTATAATTCGTGCTTGTTAACATTGGACATTGAAGAGCCGTTTTAGAATGTTCAATAGGTGGTTGACTCGACTCGCCTTGCACCATCCTTCTTGAACGTCTTTTGTAAGTTACCGGTGTTGTTGGATTATCTTCCAGCCCTAGGTTCTAAAGGTCGAATGATTTACTTCCTGCCCAAGTAAACCAAGTCGAAAGTTTGAAACTTTGATCAACTTCTTGCTTAAGTCGAACCCTAGTAAAACCCTTGTGATCAACTTCAGTGAACGACTTCTGGAACACCTTCAGTGATCGACTACCTGGTGTTGAATAACCTACTGTGACCGACTTCCTGGAAACCCTTCAGAGATCGACCTGTTTTAAACCTCCTGTGATCGACTTCACGAAACCCTTTGAGATCGACCGCTTTAAACCTCCTGTTATCGACCTGCTCTTGAAACCTCTGGTGATCGACTACTGTTTGAAACCTTGCTCTAGATACCAATTCAAGTCCACAGCTGCTGATCGAGGTTCACAACAGAACCAACAGAAACAATAAAACAGGAACAAATAATAACACAATGTTTCTTGGAATAAGCTCTCCAATTAATCAGAAAAGTATTGGCTTACAAAAACTGATATTGATGGTACAATGACAAACCACAGCTCGGTTTGTATATATAGGTATTAGAACATGCTTTCCTAATCCTACTACAATTCTACTATTCTAGTTATAATAGAACCGACATTCCCCATGGACTTGGGTCGATGGCTGCTGCTGTCTCATGGGCTCGGGACAGACATTAGCCCAACAGGTTGGGTTCGGGTCAATCGGGTCTGGTCATAGTCGGGTCAAGGCTAAAAATAACATACCCGAACCCGACCCTATTTGAACTCGGGTTAGTCGGGTTCGGGTCAAAACGGGTAATTAGTAGTTAAAATCTTAAACAACTAAAACGCACATGTATAAACCAAATAAATTAAATTTGTTTGTTGCATTTATTTTTTACACTAAGCTTGTTGCAAATGTATATATCATAAAGAACCACAAATAAAATGCAACTTGTAAGCTATAACCATGCAAGTGCATGCAACTATACATGGCAACAAGCTACCAACGCCATGAAGTGTATGTGTAACTAGCTAGTTACCAAATAAATAATTAAGTTGCATTTGTTTGTTGGAGACTTGCAGTCAGAACTCTTATTGCTGATTTGCAAAATTGCAACTTGCATCGATGGGAAAATGGCAAATACTAACATATAATAATAGGAAAATAAAAGAACAAAATTACCATAAGTTGGCGTTAGTTGTAACTTACAAATTGTATCATTCAAATAACAAGAACATAGAATGACAGTTGGATACATTAGACCTTTTGGTAACAAAATTACAACAGTAGGCAAGGTTTGATGATTTAACTAGGGTCTTTCAATTGAATAAAAATTAAGCAAAGTTTATATAAGGAGAAAAAAAATAATAATAATAAAAAAATAATAATAATAAAATAACTCGGGTTAGTCGGGTTGACCCGAACCCGAGTAGTCAAAGTATTTGAACCCGATACCCGACCCTATTTAGTAATCGGGTTGACCCGATTGACCCGATTTGAATTTTGAACCCGACTAACCCGACCCGAGTATGCTTATTCGGGTTCGGGTTCGTGTCGGATCGGGATTTATGAGACCCCTAACTTTATTGTGTTAAAAACTAAGTATTTATGTATTTATTGTGACATGTGAGACTTAAGTAAGGCTTTGTTTACTAAAGTATGTGGTGTGGGCTATTTTTATATGAGTCACTTATTATAGAGAACATTTTTTGTAACTCTCCCTATTAAGAGGAAATAAGAGTTGGGCCTACCCGTTAAGTGACTCATATGAAAAAAAATAAACACCCCCTAAATATCATTCGTAGACGAGGGTGGCTAGAGAAAAGTCGAAAATGCTAGCACGATACTCTTGTTAGACCACGTATTAGGACTGACTCGCCTCGATAATATGAACATGTAACCAATTTACCTGTATCAGGCTAGGGTTGAGCATTGACCGTGGACCGGACCAGATCAAGAAATCGGACAGGCATAACATATTTTGGTCTGGTCCTCAGTCCATTCTTTTCTTCATATACAGTCGTCGATCCGGTCCGTTCCAGTTCAGTCTTACACAAAACTGACGAGTATGCTTTGTTGAACCAGACCAAACCGGCCCGAACATATATGGACCAAACATTTCGATCCAGTCTTGTGTTTTGAAGCAAATTGGTTTTCTGTCCAGTCAAATCTGATTTTTGAACTGTATTCAGCTCTATATCAGACCAAAGTTAAACCAAGTAAAGTAATTAATTTAATCCGAACAATTATAGAACCTTAGACTTGATTCATTCATTTCATTGAAACCTTCTTTATTGGGCCAACTGGACCACTGCACGTTTCGCAATCAAAGGCTTGTCATTTTTAGAAAGACTTGTTATTACAAGCCGATTTAAAGGATCAAATGGATCAAAGACACTATTTGGTAGCTTCTAATTGTATTATCTTTATGGCACCATTACATTTTATATTTTGTTACTAAAAACTTATCTTAATGGTCATGCTAATAATAGTAATCAAACTATTATTTTAAAATCGTATATATTTTCGCTGAAACAAAAACAAATGCCGGCTATATTATCTACATTAATCGCCGGCTCATTGATGCTTTTCCTAATTATAGTAACATTTTTTTATTAAAATGAATGAATAAACTTTTTTTCTATAAAGATCTAATGTTCTCATGACTTCATATTCAAAGTGTATATATATGATCTCATTTGCAAAGTTGCTTAGCAAGTTTTTAGCTTCTGCTGCATGAAAGCTTCTTGATCAGTATGGAATCTTTAAGAGTTTTCGGTCTTGTTTTGCTCGTTACGCTTGTACTTGGCCATGGAGATCCCAACCGAAAGGTAACGTTTTTTTCTTACGAGTTTTATAGTATATGGTTCGTTTAGTTACAAATGATCGACAGAGCAAGTTTAATATTAAGAAAGAGTTATGGTTTGAGGGACATTATAACATTTTCATGAGCTATAATTTTATGGAAGAATGTTAGGCAAGTGATTAACTTAACCGTTGCGTTTTTTCTTATGTATAGCATTACATAGTGTACATGGGACAACACTCGCACCCGAGCTCAGAATCTGTCATGTTGGCTAACCACAAGATGCTTGCATCAGTACTTGAAAGGCAAGCACATATAATCCATTTCATTCATTTCTTTCGTATCATCGTCTTTATATGTTCACGCAACCCGTGAGTTGAGAATGAGTTTTGTGACAAATAAGCGCTTCTTTGATTTTGTAGTTATAATGGAGCAGAAGAAGCATCAATCCACCATTATACTAAAAGCTTTAGAGGCTTTTCTGCCATGCTTACTCCCGATCAAGCAACACAACTTTCAGGTTGCTAGCTTACTACAAAAAAGAATAATTAAGAAGTAGCTAGCATCTTGAGTCGATTTACAGAATTACAGGCTTGTGACAATAATTAACACTTGTGTCGTCGCAAGCCAAAGACTACATTTTGATTGTGTTGCACATAAATACGAACATGCATTATTTTGTTAAGATATATCAGGCTTGACAGCAGTGCTAACTAGACGGCTGATCCCTAGAGAAATTTTAATGACAAAAGTAAATTCTTGAGAAATATCCTAGACAATTGTGACATGTTTTCCTACTCATTAGTATAATAGAACTAAAGGTGTTGTCACAGAAACATATATGACTAAAAAGTTTACAATTTGCATTGTCACAGAAACTGAAGGTGTTGTTTCGGTCTTTGAGAGCAAGATGAACCGACTGCATACAACTAATTCATGGAGATTCTTAGGAGTAGATTCAATACCGCAATACAACAAGCTTCATACTGATATAAAATCAGATGTTATTATTGGTGTGATTGACTCAGGTAGTGCACTTTACAAATACTAGTTCCTTATACGCATCACATAATTCATTTCTAATGGAAAATGATACTCATTTTAGGTGTTTGGCCTGAGTCGGAAAGTTTTAATGACTATGGATTAGGGCCTGTTCCAACAAAGTTCAAGGGAGAATGTGTATCAGGACAAAATTTCACACCTTCCAACTGCAACAGGTTAGAAACAATTCATGTACACAACATTATATTACAATATAATCTAATCGTGAATTCACAATAGAAAAAGAAAACCCACCTAATGTGCCAACAAGTGTAATTATAGTAGCTGCAAATGGTTCTTTCCGTGTCGCTGAAATCATATACTTCAATACTGCAAAAGGCTTTATTTCTCATGTGAGTTAAGAACCGAATATAAGAGATGTCTCTTCGAGACAGATAATTAGCGACTCCAGGCTGCATATCACTGTTGTGTCGCCAAACTTCAAAAGGCTTAGTTCCCAATTTCATTTATTTTGAGCGTTCTATTGCAGGAAGATTATAGGAGCAAGACACTACTTGAAAGGATACGAAGCAGTAAATGGACCTCTCGAGAACACCAACCTTACATTCTTTCGATCACCACGAGACAGTGATGGCCATGGGACGCACACATCATCGACAATCGCTGGATCACCAGTTTCCAACATTAGTTTATATGGACTTGGCTCAGGAACCGCAACAGGAGGTGTACCAAGTGCTAGACTTGCCATCTACAAAGTCTGCTGGTTCGATTACTGTGAAGATGCCGACGTTCTTGCAGCAATTGATGACGCTATTCATGATGGTGTCGACGTTATATCTATTTCTCTGGGCCCGAATCCTCCTCAACCGAATTACTTTGAAGAAGCAATTTCGATAGGATCATTTCATGCATTTGAAAAAGGTATTGTTGTAAGTTCATCGGCTGGGAACAGTTTCGCACCAAGTACAGCAATCAATGTGGCTCCATGGATCCTTACTGTCGGTGCTAGTACGATAAATCGTGAGTTTCCATCATATCTAGTTCTTGGAAATCTGAAACAATTGAAGGGTTTCGGTGTAAACACAAAACAGGATAAGGGGAAACAATACAGTTTGATATCCGGGAGTGTTGCTGCAGCTTCAGGAATCCCATCAAGAAATGCAAGGTATTATTCTTAGAAAAGTTATAATCCCCAACTATAAAACTTGTCACAAAAGTATTTACAGTTACAGCGACTATAATCACATAAAGCAACAAAAAACTGAACCCCAAAAGACCTCAACAGGAATTTTGATATGTTTTTTCAACCAAAATTGTCACGAGATCATACAACCAAAATGTCCAAACCAAAATTGGCAGCGCGTTTATTTACCGCAATCTGAACAGCTATTTGTTCTGTTCACTCCTCTTATCTAGCTTTTGCAAGAGAAATACCTTGGATTCAAACTTGATCAGTGGAAAAATCGTGGTGTGCATGCTCGAGGAGTTGGACGATGACAGAAAAGAGAAAGCGATTTCAATAAAAGAAGGTGGTGGTGCTGGGATGATCATTATTGACCCTCTTGCAAAATATGTTTTATTTCAATCTGTAATTCCAAGTGTTTTAATTGGGCAAGCTGAAGCTCGAGAGTTTCAGATGTACATGAACACCGAAAAGTGAGTTCCTAAATAATCTATTCAGTAAAGAAATGAACAATAAAATGTGTTTCTGATCTAACGTTACATGTTTTCTTTATTATAATCCTAGAAATTCGACAGCTAGGATCTACCTAACAGTAACCAATGTCGGTACTAAACCAGCACCATCAATGGCTATCTTCTCCTCGAAGGGGCCGAACATTATAACCCCGGATATAATAAAGGTTTGTAACTTTTTTTTACCTTTATTAGTTTTTTAGCAAATGAAACTCGAATGCTAATAGGTAACGGTTGTAAATTTGAGTGCAGCCAGATATAACTGCACCAGGGGTCAACATTTTGGCAGCCTGGTCACCCCTAGCGACTGAAAGAACCGCTGGCAACAGTCTTAACTATAACATTATATCGGGCACCTCTATGTCGTGTCCACATGTATCTGCAGTGGCAGCACTATTAAAATCAGTTCATCCATATTGGAGCCCTGCCGCGATAAAATCTGCAATAATGACTACAGGTAAATAATACGGAGTACCTCACTAAGTTAATACGACTCAGCTATAGCGACCAACAAGCTTGCCCAAAACTGACTTTGTGCCGTTCCCGAACTGTTATGTAGTCAAACTTAATAGGTCGCTAACATTAACTCTTTGCAACCTGCCATTTTGTCACTTTTGTCCCAAAAAACTATTTTCTGGATCCACCATCTACTAACAACAGTACATAAATCATTTTTTACAGCTACGACGACAGACAACAAGCGAAAATTCATACAAAACGACGATTCCACAAATGCAACTCCTTTCGATTATGGGTCAGGACACATAAATCCATCCGCAGCAATTAATCCCGGACTCATATACGATTTCGACACCAATGATCTCATCAATTTCCTTTGCAGTTATGGCGCAAGCCCTGCACAGCTCAAGAATTTGACAGTAGCACCAGTTTACTGCAAGAATTCGCCCACACCCTCCTATAACTTCAACTACCCGTCAATTGGTGTCGCTAATATGGCTGGAAATTTGTCAGTTTACAGGACAGTTACCTATATTGGTCAAGGCCCAACTACTTATTATTCAAACCTACAAATAATCGAAGGAGTAAAGACCTCGGTTTACCCTGATGTTATGAAATTTTCAAAATCAGGCGAGCATATGACTTACAGAATTGACTTTGTACCTTATAAAAGCAGCAATGGTAGCTTCGTGTTCGGATCATTGACATGGAAGAATGGTGTTCACAGGGTTAGGAGTCCGATTGCTGTTAATGTGGTTTCAGTTTGATATCATATATACACATTTGTATAATGTATTAATTGTTCATATATACACTCGAGAACACAGTGTAAGTTGTTTTTTCCTTCAAGTCAACATGTTCTTACCAACAATTTGGGTAACCTGAATTAATGTGAAAGTTCTCTTTAGTGCATCAGATGTTTAAAATAGAACATTGAACACTGATGACGATAGTCTATATTCGGGTCACGAACCCGACCAAAGCCCAATACTAATAAGCCCAAGACGAACCGGGCTACCGATAAGTGTTTAGGCCCACGAAGGCCCAAACCCAATGTTATTTACGTAACACGATATCGGATATCTCCTAATTATGGAGATAATCATTCCCCAACCGACTTAGGCGGGATACGCCGAAGGTTGAGGAACACGGAACCAACAAGGATTCCGTGTGTATATAAAGGGAATCCCATCCCTCGTTAAAGGTACGATCTACAAACCCTAACTCTCCTTTAACCCTAAATCGATTACTTACTCTCACGCCGGAGGATAATCGTGGGAGACAATCCCACGGTAAGCCTAACGGTGTTTTCTGTCTCTTAGTGCGCAGGTCTCAAGCAACAATCATCAATTGGTACGAGAGCCGGAGCCCAAACAAGGAACGCCCAACTTTTGTATCAACAAGTGGCGCCATCCGTGGGACCATTCACTAAGAACTAAGAACTAGAATGACGAAGCATGTAAATCACCGATCGCAAACAGATCTTACGGAAAGAAGTCGCATGTCGGTTCGCCTTCCAAGCAAACCTCGGGACAACCAAGGTTGCTAAAAACCGTGGATCGTGCCAAGATTTGGTCTTCCTCCGTGGAACCACGCCGGGACAACCCAGCCACGACAACCACCGCTAGCGCAGAGATCCATCACAGACTCCTTTGCCACTCCATTCCAAACGGTGGTGGAAACAAATTTCACAAAAGCACCGATGCGCCCGATAAAAATAAGGGTATAGTGGTGGAAACCGATACTCCTACTCTAGAAGGGGTTGTGTCGAACTAGCGCCGATGAGTTCAGATCACAAAACTACGAAACCTTGGTCGCTCTCATGCAAAAGGAAGCAAAGAAGAGGTCGTCGAGTCTCGCATGCCCGACTCGATTTCGCCCGTAGTTTGAAACATCCCCATCGCGCCGCCGTAAGGAGAAGCGCGGGAGGATAGCCGCGACCCCCAGTGTTTAATGTAATTGGGAGGAGAATTGAGGATGATGAGACATCCAACTCACAAAGATCCGGAAGGAAGTGAGGAGGATGAACGCGCATCGGTGTCCATGCCGACTTGGTAGCCGGAGAATTGTGATGACTGGGCGACGATACTCCCAAGTGATAGCCTTCAAGTCCAGATTCGAGGACAAGCGCAAGTTACCAAGAAAGGAAAATTCATCTTCGATAATTCCTGACAACGAGGATAGCGATACAGACATGGAAGTCCGTAAATGATATAATGACCAAGAGGAGGAAGATATATCTCTCCCGTGGCCATCAAAGGTGGATGCGCTCACCGACGATCGCTGATTTCTCGAGAACAAAAGGAGGCGATGCCCGCCAACGTGAAAACCTATGACGGAACAGTGATCCCGATGATCACCTAAAATTTTTGAATCACCGCTACAATTGAAAACCGCCACACCAGATGGTGCCACATGTTCAACTCCACGCTAGTAGGAAGTGCGCGGATCGGTTCAACAAGCTTCCACGCGAAGCATCAATGGTTTTGAAGAATTGAGAAAGGCGCCCGCCTAAACTTTACTCAACGGAAAAATGTGCAAAACCCCATTGAACTCGCCAGGTCAAACAACGCCAAGGGAATCCACAAGCGCTTTTATGGAGCGCTCAAAGATGAATGCATGCAAGTTAAAGCGTCCCGAGGTGCTCAAAATCTCGTGGTTCATGAATGGGATCAAGAACCCGTAACTTATCAAAAGGTTGAACGACAAGATTCCCCATCCTTTGATGAGGTCATGAAACGCACACGGTCCTTCGCCCAAGGAGAGGTCGCGGCGGCGGATAGCAAGAAAAGCTACTCGAACTACCGGTCACAGAACAACTCGGGAGACAATCCACCGACCGGAGTAGTAACCGTAACAGAATTATCGCAACTGTGGAGTGGGCGCGACAATGACAAGTATATCCCACGACAAAGACTCCAAAGGAGATACTTGCAATGTAAGGAGCAACTTCCCAAGACCTCCACCAATGCGCACCTTGAGGATCGGCGCAGGAGGTGGGTACCGCGACTATCACGGATGTAAGGGCCACACTACTAATGAATGTGTCCACCACGCCAACTCATCGACAAACTAGTCAAGGAAGGTCGATCGACCATTTGGTCAAGAACATCAAAGAAGGGAAAGATAGACAAAAGATGTGGAATAAGAAGGAGGGCCCAAAGATAAGGTCGATACTATTTACATGATACAATCATGGCAAAGAGTAACCAGCGTAAGGTCACCGAAGTTTTCCCATGGAAGTGCAATCACTTTCCTACATTAACTACGAATAACGCAGCGGTAGAGCCGCCATCATCGAAATTAATGCGGGGTCACGACATCCACCGCATGTATGTTGATGGTGGAGCATCGCAGACATAATGTACGAACATCGCTTCAAACAATCGCGCCCGAGATACGCAGTCAGTTGAGCCCACCACGACAAATACCGATCGGCTTCACAGAGAAAAGATATGGCCTATGGGCAATTACGACTACTAGTTAGAGTAGGTAATAACGACCACTCCACAACAAAGATGGCTGAATTTTATGGTAATCAAATCCCCTCGCCATACAATGGCATTATCGGAAGACCGGATATCACCATACGCGCAATTCCGCTCTACAAAGACACGGATGCTCAAATTTCCAGTGGAAGGAGGTGTCGTTATATCTCTACAATGCCGCCGCATTCACCTCAAGAATGTAACGCGTCACATGCGAAACGGCACCCATTACAAAGACAAGGCGCAACCAAAACTCCAAATCTAAAGGTAGCAATCCATCCCGATTACCCGAACAGAAATATCGATAGGAGGATCATTGTCGGACAACGGCAAAGCAACGGTGCGCGACTTGCAAAAGAACTCGACATCTTTGCATGGGAGCCAAAACACATGACCGGGTACCACGCTCAATCACGTAACATAAGTCGAGAACCGGCAAGGATACTCACCCATACGCCGAAGAAGCGCGCCAGCCCGAGCGCGCGCAGCAATCCCGGCAGAGGTACACAAGCTAGTAGAGGCAGGAATCATGCGGAAGTCTACTACCATGACCGGCTTTCCAACCCGCTTATGGTAAAGAAGAGCGATGGTAGTCGGCGGATGCGCGGACTTCACCGATCTTAACAAAGCATGTCCACAAGATCGCTACCCATTACCGTAGATAGACCGAAAATAGAGTCCTTGTGTGGATATCCATTAAAGTGTTTCCTCGATGCATACAAAGGATATCATCAAATCCAGATGGCTAAGGAGGACGAGGAAAAACGGCTTTCACACAAGCCAAGGCGCTCATCGTTACACAAAATGCCCTTTGGCTTGAAGAATGCAGCGCCACCTATCAACGGTTAGTAGATAATGCATTCGAAAACAGTGGGCCGCAACCTAGAGGTCTATGTTGATGACCGGTCATAAAGAGCCATATCGAAGATGAGTTAGTGCGCGATATCGAGGAGACATTCAAAACTCTACGCGAGATCAACATGAAGCTAAATCCTAAAAATGTACCTTCAAGCGCCATCAAGGCATGTTCCTTGGATACCGATAGAACCCGATGGTATAAAACCGTGTCCAGAAAAGACTAGGTCGTTATCGAACTTCCTTCACCACAAGACGCTGAAGGAAGTCCAATCTCTCAATGGAAAGTCGGCCGGTCTAAATAGATTCCTATCCAAGTCACAGACAAATCATTACCCTTTTCAAAACACTCAAGAAGTGTATAAAAAGGGAGATTTTCGTGGACTACGGAGGCGTAAGAAGCCTTCGCGACAACTTAAACAACACCGCAACACTCCCTACACTTGTAGCACCCCGACTGTGGGAAGAGTTGATCATGTACTTATCTCGCAACTCATGGAGCAACAATGCAGTTGTTACTAACGGATAGGACTCAAGACAAACTCAAAGTATTTTGTAAGCAAAGCGCCAAGAAAACAGAGATGAACTATAGCGCAATGGAAAAGTTGGTCCTAGCATTAGTCTTCGCCGCCAAACGGCCGCGCAGTACTTCCAAGCGCACCGATAGCAAAGGATCACTGCATCAACCGATCAAGCAAATCATCTCCAAACCCGACGATCGTGACGATCGCAAAATGGAGTGTATTGCTAGGTGAGCACAACATCTCCCTGCACCACGATCGCAAAGAAAAGGACATGTACTAGCGATTTCATCATCGAAAACCGACATCGATGATGCACCCGCACCAAGCAAGAAGGAACCGCCGATCCATGGATCTTGTTCACGATGGATCTTCATGCGTACGGGTCGAGCAGCCTCATTCTCACAAACCCGAAGGAATGGAATTCACTTACATGCACCGCGTACTTCATTCAAAAGAACAAATAATGAGGCAGTATGAAGCCTTAATAGCAGGACTACGATTGCACTCGAATGGGTGTACGAACTTGGAAGCAAATGTAGATTCCAGTTAGTAGCCAACCACGTGTTGGGTGAATACGCCAAGGAGGACAACATGATTCAAGACTGACAAAACCAAGGCGCTAATCCAAGGCTTTGACAGTTTACCATCAAACAGTTCCTAGAGGGAGAACCGAAGGCGGATGCACTAAGCAAAATTGCATCCACAAGCTTTGCACACCTATCCAAACAGTGTTGGTGGAAACATTGAAAAGCAAATCCATCTCGTAGATGGAAGTATCCACGGTAATAGAGGAAGACGGCCCCACGTGGATGACACCGATAACGGAATTCCTAAACAAAGGAGCGTTACCCCAAGAGCGTAGGAAGCTCGCAGGATACGGCGCGACAACACGTAGGTTTGAATTCGAGACAACATACTGCATCGACGCCCTTCCCGCAACCATGGCTACGCCCGCTGGCCCCTACAAGCAAATTACGCATCGAGAAATCCACGAAGGTTCATGCAAGATGCACTCAGACCACGGTCCGTGGTGGCACGCGCCTTGAGGTCGTGGATTATCGCCAACCATGCACCGCGATGCGATGCGCGAGGACTTAATAAGGAAGTGTAACGATTGCCAAGTTCATAGACCCATTCCGCGCCAACCACAAAGACGAGCTAACACCAATTACGGCACCATGGCCATTCTACAACCACAAGACGAGCTAACACCATTACGCACCATGGCCATTCTAAGTGGGTATCGACATTGCAGTCCTTTCCCTGCTGCGCAGGAGGGTTAAAGTTCCTCATAGTCGCTATAGACTACTTCACCAAGTGGATCAAGCAAAGGCGCGAGTGACCATCACCGCAACCGTGTAAAACGCTTTGTCCGGGAAAATATTGTATGCCGCCGGGCCGCCTGGGAAATCATCTCGACAACGGAAACAATTCGCGACAACCCTTTCAAGGATTGGTGCGAGAAGCTAAAATCACACAAGAACGCCGCTTAAACACCCACAAACCAACGGCTTAGTCGAACGTGCGAATCAAGCTCGGGTGAAGGAATTAAGGCACGCTTGGACAAGCACAAAGGAAGATGGGTGGAAGAACTATCGATGTTCCGCGGGCGCACCGCACTTCAATCAAAACCAAAGACAGGGACACCCCTCTCTCTAGTCTACGGGATGAAGTCGTCATACCACCAAATCGAATGCCAACTATTCGCACCGCCGAAATCAATGTGGCAACCAACGACGACGAGCGACGTATCGACTTAGACCTGCTAGAAGAAAGGCGCGAACGCGCAGGCTATACGGGAAGCAAAATCAAAGTCAAGGATGAAGGGATACTATGACGCTAAAGTGCGAAGTGTTTCATTCTGCACTGTGTGACTTTGCCATCGCGCCAATGATGCGAGCCACGCAGAAGACACATGCAAGCTTGGACCAAAGTGGGAAGGACCCTATGAGGTTACCGAGGCATTAGAACAAAGCGCACAAGCTACGAGGCTTGGATGGTCGTGAACCGCCACGCACATGGAACATCCGCAACCTTAAGAGGTGCTACCTATAGGAATGGCTACGCCCAACAAGACAGACGCCCCGCACTTTATTGAAGTGCCCAATAAACATCTATGTATTTACTTTTTGTTTTACTTAGTATAATGTCTTATTTATTTCTCATAAAACTTGCAAGTATCAATAAAACGTCGTGGTTTCTAGCTAACTCACGACACATTTTAATTTGTTATTTCCATATACCGTATGTCTTAACAATTTTTATTTCTTGCCTACATGGCGTGCATGCACTAAATAAACCCACGATGGTAAAAGGATGAGTTAACCTACTAAACAACTTGTTGAGTAAGAGGGTTGCAAACCCATCAACATTGGATCACGATCCTTGTTAAACACCTTGTTCTCAAGACGTTGAATAAGTTTGTGCGATCTCACGATGGGTGCGCAACAACGCATATGGTGCACGTTAACAACTTAGGAACCAAGACACTTGATTCCTTGATATGATATTTACAAGACGTCGATATCACAACATACACGATTATGCTAAAAAAAAAAGGGTACTTAGAAATTATCTCTTAAGTATACTATGATCTTCATACATGACTATGGATTTCTTATATTATTCAAGGCCAGGTACAACTTTGACCCTTAGAACATGTCTTATACGCAAAGATAAACAGATAAGTACACACATTACAAGTTGCATTAATATCAACACGCACTACGCAAAAGGAGATTTTCATTAATGACTACAAGTTATTACAAAAGGATGTTTACTTTACGAAGTACAACCTACCAACTATTACAACGCTCAAGAGATGAGCTACTTACGCGGTTTGCTGCATCTTTAACCTCGCTTAAACTCTTCAACAAATCAGCATCTTTACGAGCTACGGTAGCAACACTAACAGGCACCCCGTCAGAACGGGGGAGGTGAGCTGCGCCAACGCCACACAAAACGGCCTTACCCTTAATGCCTTCCTTCTTGGCGAGCCTGGTAGCATGAGCTTCCAAGACCTGTTTCAATGGAACTTCCTTCTCCAAAGCGAAGGGGTTCAGGATATCTTTGGGACGAGCAAAAACAGGCACTTGAAGCTGCGAGACATCGGGCTTCAAAAATAGTCCGTTGGCGCTCGCATTCTCAATACGATGGCGCTAATGTCAACCCTTCCATAATAACAGCTTATGGATAATCTTGGTCGCGCTCCATTTCAAAGAATCATTGGAAGCTCCAAAGACTTCATCTTCTCCATGGCGTACACTAGCTCATCATAAGATCACAGATTATAGCTGTGTACCTTTTCCACAGTACCTTCAACAGTCCGCCTCATGAAGCTTTTCCACCGCTCCGCTTACCACGCCCAAGGCGCACCGAACTACCCCACCAAAAGCATTCACCACCTCTCGATGACTCCAAGGTAGTAAGAGCAATGAGACGAAGACCATGGCCTATGAGCCATCTCAAGGCCAAAGAATGGTAGATAAGAGTGGGATATAACTCCTCGTCAGATTCCAAACCGAGCTTATGCATTTTCATCTCCGCGCCTCTAGAGCACCTTTCACAGTGGCACCAAAGTTTTCAAGTCGTGAAGTCAAGTCCTCTTTGCCCTTCTCCAAATACTTCAAAGGCCCAATGACACGCAGACTTGTATCCCGAGGCCTCTGACGCCTTGGCTTAGTTGGCCCATCGCCATCTTTTCCTCACCGCTCGGGCGTACACACTGCACTCTCTCGCCTCGCCTTGGCACTAGCCAACCGCGCCCAAAGAAAGCAATGGTCCGATCCTTTGAGCGCCTTGGTCGCTTTCACCGTAAATTTGAGCCTTTAGCTTCTCAACCAGCGAAGCTTGATGCGCAGACACCTGCACCAACTCTTCAACCAGTTGTTCCATTGGAGCATCCCCAGCAGACACATCCTCATCTTTTTGGCTATGCGGCTCGGACCGCGCGGAATGTACAGGACTCGCCCTTGAGGGCGACTCCGCAGCCTGTTCAAACCTGCATACACAGAAAGAGAATTATTAATTTCCTACATAACCAGGGGGTGCGATAAAACATTGACGACATCACTCATCAGGCTCAAGCCTTAGCCGAAGGCGAAGATGACGCAACATCACTGGAGGAGGATTCCACAGTGAAGATCACGGGGCGCTTTTTCCTTGAAGAGCTCGCACCATCTTCTCCGAGCGATCTTTGCGCTTTTAGCCCGATTCTTGCTCTTCCTCCTCTTCTTCTTCCATAGGTCGCACCACCGCTACGGGTGGTGGCCGCGCCATCGGGATGGCACTGGGTTTGGCACGCTTTGCGCCGCGCCGCCCATCGCGATCGAGGAGCCGGTCCTCGCTTCTCCTACATTCATCTCCGTGGTACGCCCAACAAGAGCCTCCAAGATGGGCTCTTCTCCTCCTTCGTGGGTCGCGTCCCTACCTTAACTTGAATCGGCTTCGCTAGTTGCACAACGGTGAATGATCCATCTCTCGCGCAATGTAATACAACAAGTACATAGGTTACATAATGCGAAAAGGAAAAGAACGCCTTACATTAATTAAGAAAGGGATGCGGCGAACGAGCACCCACCCCGCCATTAGCGCCAAGAGGATTGGCATCTCATCCGCATACCAAAGTAATTACGCTAATGCCCATATGCACCGTAAATTCCTCGTGATAGGAACTAATGGGGATGCGGTTGGCGCTTATCGCCCGCATCCTCCACGACATATGATCCGTGCAGGGGCGCCATCCTTCAAGAATGTCCCCCGGTATAAAATTCAAAACGCGTGGGAAGCACACGCCGCTCACCCGTAAAAAGTCTCTCCAGCCTCGAAAGGCCGCGCTCAGATAACACCGAGGCGCCCGCCGCTTAGCAATGAGACCCACCCCGCGACCACGCTGTGTGGTAGAACGCACGAATAAGTGGATAGTCGGGTTAATCGCCAAGAATCGGCAATTAACCTCGGTTGGTGATCTTCGCCGCACCGATGCAAAGAAGTACCGGATAGGTGCAGTGAGTAATAATTTAATACGTCATACGTAAATAGATATGGGCACACGCTGATTCGCGAACTCGAAAAACGCAGATACTCCTACTTTCCTTCGGGAAATTCGCATAGATGCTCGCGCACCCGAACAACCGGATGCACGCCAAGTGGTATAAAATAACCGAGGTAAACTCTAGAAGTTCACCCTCGCTATATCGGAGGTGAAATCGATAACCGCTGACCATGGTGTTATTTTTAAAAAAGGCGCGACGCGGTTACCTTCAAATAGGTGATTTTTGCTTTGCAAATGAAAGGTTTCTTAACAATGGCGGATTTGGTTTTTCACCGTGAGAAACACAAGAAATGAGGTCGCCGGTTATATAAGTGTCCTCATCCACGCGATGAGTGACACGTGATCCCACTATCACCAACATGTGGTTCGATCACTTGATGACGACGCTGCAGCTACTTTCCCGATTTACGAGGCGCTCCATTTTAAATTACTATGTCTAGATACAATGTATCGGCGGGTATCTTTTTGACTTCTTTGGCTACGCTCGTAGTTTTTCATTGTCTGCAGTTATTAGTCTAGCATCCGCAGTCCTTCACTGCGCATACTAGACTGGGGGGACATGATGACGTATAGTCTATATTCGGGTCACGAACCCGACCAAAGCCCAATACTAATAAGCCCAGCACGAACTGGGCTACGCTGATAAGTGTTTAGGCCCACGAAGGCCCAAACCCAATGTTATTTACGTAACACGATATCGGATATCTCCTAATTATGGAGATAATCATTCCCCAACCGACTTAGGCGGGATACGCCGAAGGTTGAGGAACACGGAACCAACAAGGATTCCGTGTGTATATAAAGGGAATTCCATCCCTCGTTAAAGGTACGATCTACAAACCCTAACTCTCCTTTAACCCTAAATCGATTACTTACTCACGCCGGAGGATAATCGGGAGACAATCCCACGGTAAGCCTAACGGTGTTTTCTGTCTCTTAGTGCGCAGTCTCAAGCAACAATCATCAATTGGTACGAGAGCCGAGCCCAAACAAGGAACGCCCAACTTTTGTATCAACAGTGACCAAAGTTGACTCGTCAATAAGTAAGCATGTAAGATGCTGTAAAATAGGATATATGAACTGTTATTCGATTTGTACTACTTGAAAACACAAGCATCAACGGTGTAAATTTTTGGACGTAGGTTTTTCATGTGGAGATGAGGTGTTGGGCGATCAAAAAGAGAAACTACCATTCATTTTTAGCATACTATTCATTTTCAAGTCACTAAAAATAAATACATAAATTTAAAAATCCATATAAGAGCCAAATGATAAAAACAACAGGATGAGAAGATAAAGAGATTAGTTGCCTGAAGAACAGAGAAAATTGTAACTTTTTATAACATCATTTTTAAGGCATCCTGAGCTAAGGTCATATGTATCATATTACAGAACTATGAGTGATACATGAATTGATGAACACTATATTCATCGAAACAAATCCAATATTCTTAGAGTATAACAATTCCTTTTAGTTTCAATCTTCTAACATCAATCTATTCTTATATCATGATGTAAAGTTTCTAGGCAATGGAAAAACCAACTTACTCTTTGGTTTGCCAAATCGTGAATAACGTTTAGCAACATGTAATCTCCTCGTTATAACAGAAGCTTTTTTCGACACAAGACGACATATCATATCCGCAGATCACTCTTTTGCTAAGGGTACCGATACTCAAAAATGTTCAACTTCTTTAAGCTTTTCCCACTTCCGAGTCCACTGCCTTCCCAATACTTCTTATGAAATTTATAAGAAAATTCTTTTTAAAGCATCGGATGTTTTAACAAAAATACGTAACTCGAGTAATCAAGAACATCTTCAAAGGGTAGTTCAATTTCGCTACTAATTATCACATGTACACAATGACTAACAATAGCATCAAATAACCAATTTGATGACTGTATCACCACCTATATTAAGACAAAACTTTGATGATTGCATTCCTTTAGTAGCCGAAGGAACACCTTGTTTCGAACACTACCAAACGCAAAATGTACATCTTTTTCGCCTTTTAAAAGGTAAAAGATCTCTTGACGAGCAAAGCCACCATCTTTTCTATATATAGCCCTTGAAAAACAAGAAATCGGCCGTGAATCATAACCTGGTTGGATCAATGGTATAGCTTTTGATGATATGTTTATAAGGTGCAATCACGCCTTTATCAATATTGGCTATAGTTTTGGGTACCTTCCAAAATCGTAAAGAATGAACATAGTGTTAGGATTTAATACTCATAACAATTATATAAAATCAAATAACATCATCAAAGCATGCAATGAAGTAAATAGGAATAATACATGTAGATTAATTAACCGAATAAGAAAACGCTACCTTTTAGCAATTCAAGAATCAAACGGTAATTAGAACAAGAACCAAAACCCAAAACCCTAACTTTAGGGTTTATACAATTCGACCCACCAAGAAGTCGACCACCAAGATTCACAAGCACAAGCGCATTTGTTCTTCGCTCTTGTACACACGCATTATTAGCGATTTGATGTGAAAAGCTAGTTTCTTGAATCACAAATAAAACCAAACACTTGTTTCTTTAGCTTGGAAAAATCGATCCCTTGAGGAGGGGGGTTACACCGATCGGCCAAGCAAAAGAGAGAGGAGAGGAGAAGAGAAATTAGGTTATTGGTGATCCAAGATTAAGTTATGAATGAATACAAAGGTTTGTATTTATAGGTAACTTAACTTGGTGACCAAGTTTGAGTGGGTTAGGGTTTGGGAACCCATAACCGATCGGCCAAAGCACCCACAAGGGGGACTTTTCCCGACTTGTAATTTCATCTCTAGTCCCTTTAGTTTATATTTAACGACTGTTAACAAACCTCGTTAATTATTTAACAATCGTTATGTTTTATTTCGTGACTAATAATTAATAATAACATTTTATATATTAATTATTAACATCAACTCTCATACGTAATGTGTGCAATCCCAAGTCTCGAGTTCGAATCCGGACATACGATATTTAAATATCCATAAAACCTTTCAGCCCCACTGGATATTACTAAATATAGTAATGACATTGGTTAGTCTAGCTTTAACACGCCAATGCCCCTGATCGAATCGAGTATGGTCTCCTCGAAAACCATTTAATGATTCATCATTTTACTTATCCTTTGTTACTAATACTACATTAACTATGAATATGGATCAAGTCATTTCATAAGTTAATATTCTGCTTCTCGTTGTATTTGATTGAACAAGATTACCAAATCATCCGAACGTATTCCGATAGATCTTGGGTATGGCCATACAAACATCTTGTCAACCCTACGAGGGCCCAAATATAGTATTATGCTTTGAAACAAATTCAAATGAACAAATTCTCTTGACTACAAACATAACTCATGAACTTTGTAACACTTCGAAAATAGCCCTTATAACTACCGCCACGGATAGCGTTAGACTATCTTACACAAATGCACTACATTCATATCGCTTATCCGTATCTCAAGTCCGAGGATAAACACTTCATGATATACTTAATGACAAAGATCCATAAAGTATCATCATGTAAAGTGGGATGAGTCCTATATTCAATTCATTGAATATCATGTGAATCTGGTATGTCCCACGCATCAATATACTTTAAAAGTATATTCTACTAAAACTCGATTTGTCTTAATTCAATGACATTCCCACATCATTGATCGACAACGGACTATTTAGAATAACATAAGTTATTCACGGATTAAACATGCAAATATAGGATATAATATTAAGAAAATGAAAAATAAACATAAACAACTATTTTATTTCATTAAAGTAATATTTGTTCATAACATCCTTTATCCAAATACTAATCACAGATCCGCATGAAACTACTAGCTAAACGAAGTCCTATCCCATCAAGATGGTCAAGAAGTTTTTCTTTTGGCAAAGGCTTCAGAAGGGATCACTAGATTATCATCCGTATGAACTTTGAGTAGATTGATTTCACCTATTTCGACTTGTTCTCGAACATAGTGATATCGACGAGGAAAATGTCCGCGCCTTCATGACTCCAGCTCATTGGCAAATGTTATTGCAGCAGAGTTGTCACAATACACATTTAAAGGTAATTCGATTGAGGGCATTACTCCGAGTCCCGAAATGAATTTCCTAATCCAAACAGCTTCCATCGCAGCTTCAAGCAACTATGTACTCAACTTCAGAATAGACATCGCAACCGTTGTTTGCTTCTTGCTCTTCCAACAATCGCTCCTCCATTAATGACAAAGACATAACCCGTCTCGAGACTTCAGATCATCTTTATCGCTTTGAATGACGATCGCAAAACTCAGAACATCAAGTTCGCATCCGATTTCTCCATACACTAGAAACATTTCTTTAGTAGCCCTTAGATACTTAAGAATGTTCTTAATACCTTGCGTTGTTTCACACCGGTTCTCGTTGATACCGACCGGTGATATTCTCGTGCAAACGCCACATCGTGCCTTGTACATCTCACAACATACATGATAGATCCTACACCAAGCATAAGGAACTTTCTTCATGTGTGCCACCTCTTCGTGTGTTGACGCGCATAGTTTATTACTTAAGCCATGTTCAACTTGCATCGGCAAATATCCCTTCTTGGAATTTTGCATACCGAATCTCTTCAATATTTTATCAATGTAAGCACTTTGGCTTAGTCCAATTAACCGCCTTGATCTATCTCGGTAGATCTTGATTCCCTTAATAAATGTCGCTTCCCTAAGTCCTTCATAGAAAAGCACTTTCCAAGATAAGACTTTACATCTTGCAAACTTGGAATGTCTTTTCCCATGATCAATATGTCATCGACATATAAGATAAGGAAAATAACATTACTCCCACTAGCTTTGTGATACACACATGGCTCATCAAGATTTTGAGTGAAACCAAATTTCTTGATTTCTTCATCAAACTTCTTGTTCCATTGCCTTGATGCTTGCTTCAACCCATAAATGGATCTTTGAAGTTTGCATACACGCTCGAAACTTTGGATTCACAAACCCTTCAGTCGCGCCATATAGATGTCCTCATCTAGGCGACCATTTAAGAAGGCGCTTTGACATCCATTTGCCATATCTCATAGTCATAGTACGCAGCTATGGCTATAAGAATCCTAATAGCTCTAATGTCTGCACACAGAGAAAATGTCTCCTCGTAGTCTATCCCAAAGGTTTGAGTATACCCTTGAGCTACAAGACGAGCTTTATAGGTGTGTGCATTGCCATCCATGTCGCTTTTATCTTATAGAGCCACTTACTTCCAACTACCTTAGCATTTGGAGGTAAGTCAACCTCTATCCAAACTTCATTATCTTTCATGGATTGCATTCCCATTCATTGCAACTCGCCATTTTTCCTTTTCGTGACTCATCATGGCGCTTTATAGTTAGGTGTTCACCAAGATCCCTAACATATTTTCCTCGCCTTCTACGCTGAGACATAGACGCCAGTGCACGCAGTAGTCCTGCGGATCTACGAATGGGAACCACTTCAACTTCGTGTGGAACGCCTGCACTTTCGTGTTCTACTTGAGGTTGGCTAGTGTTTTCGTAAGGTGTTGTATCTTCTTGATCATCTTCCGGATCATAAACTCTCCCATCGAATTCATGAGATATGAGATCCTTTTCAAGAAAGTCTCCATACCTAGCAACAATTACTTTGTTTTCGTGTGGAAAGTAAAAGTAGTAACCCATAGTTTCCTTTGGGTATCCTACGAAGATACACTTAATGATCTTTGTTGTAGCTTATCGCCAGAGTCACGCTTAACAAACGCCTCACAACCCTGCACCTTTAAGTAAGACAAGTTGGGAGCTTTCCATACCACACTTCATAAGGAGTCTTATCAACCTTCTTAGTTGGAACCATATTCAATATGCGAACTAGCTTAAAGCATAATCCCAAAAGGATAAGGGAAGAGTTGTAAGATTAAACATTGATCGCACCATGTCTAACAATGTACGATTTCTTCTCTCGATACACCATTTTGTTGTGGAGTATATGGAGATGTGAGTTGTCGGACGATACCACACTCACTAGATAATCTTTAAACTCTTGGCTTAAATATTCACCACCTCTATCGGATCAAGAGCTTTAATCTTCTTTCCTAGTTGCGCTCTACTTCACTCTTAAAACCTTAAATGTTTCAAAGACTTCATGTTTATGTTTAAGTAAATAAACATAACCATAACGATCGAAATCATCAAGAAGGTTAAGAAGTAGCTAGCACCCTTTCTTGACACATGTCTTAGTGGTCCACATACGTCAAGATGTATCACACCAAGAAGATCAAGCCCTTTCTAAACTATTTGTAAAGGTTTCTTGGTCATCTTCCCAGATATGCAAGATTCGTGATTTATCAAATGATTCATCATTGATGTCTTGCAAAAGCCCATCGTGTTGCAAATTGTTGCATGCGTTTCTTGCCTATATGAGCAAGTCTACAATGCCAAAGAAATGAAGAATCCAAATCACCTTTGATTCTTTTATTATTGATGCTAAAGATGTAATTATTTTTATCAATCATATTATCATGCAAATCAATTTCAAACACACCATTTATCGGAATAACATTAAAGTAAAAACACCATTTAAAGAAACCGAAATTCCATAATCAAGAAATGTATGAACGAAACCAATATCTTTTAACAAGGAAATGTAAACGACACCCCTAACAATGGAAGGTGCGAATGACAATCGCTTAATGACAAGACTAAACCCAAGGTAAACTAAATCAAACGTGTTTATAGCTTCAACGATCGCATGTGCTCCATTACCCACGCAGTGTATTGTTGTCCATAGGCAAGCTTCCTTGCTCCTCTAAGTCCCGCAGCAGTATTACAAATGTGAATACCACATCCAAGATCATATACCCGTGAATTTATTTTATGAGGAAAAGCAAATAATTCTATCATCAAAAGAGTACCAAGTATCGCCACAATGCAAGTATTTTTATACCTCTTATTGCGCAACTCATCAAGGTAGAGTGGACAATTCCTCTTCCAAAGGTCCTACCCGGTGCAAGTGATGACAAGCCATATCCTTCTTCGGATTCTCACGCTTTTGGGAGGGTACTTTGGGTTCTTGTTGATAAGTCATAACTTGTTTTCCTTATCAACTTTACCCTTACCTTTCCTTTCTTGTTCGCTAGCGGCTTATTAGGCTTAGAAATCCTACCCTTCCGGATGGTCGAACCGCAGTGTAGGGGCCTTCTGGGCAAACCTTTCTCGTAATCAATGAGCATTGCATGTACCTCATCGACTGCCTTCCCTGCAATGCATATTGTAATTGCGCACGAAACCATCAAACTCCTTGTTAAGGGATCCGTTGATAAGGCCAATTTGTATGTCATTGGGGTAGACATAGTTAAGTCGCCCCACCGGTCCATGTAACTCATCATTTCCGTGCAGTGGCGCCATGTGTTTCCTTCTCCTTGCTTGCAACTATGAAGAGCATCTATCGATCATACAACTCTACAACACAGCTTTTCAAACAACCTTTGCAATTCTTCAAGCATGAGATTAGGAAGTAATTCTCAAACCGCTTTTGCAAGTTTGAGTTCATACTCCCGAGCATAATGCAAAGCGACCTCATTATACTTGTCATACTCAGATTGCCATGCACTGTGCTTCAAAGAAGAGCATCACCGCAGTTCAGGAGGACAAGGCGAGTCAAATAATCTAGTCTTTTGGCAACCTCAAGACAATTCGAGTGCCGATACCAATCATTGAAATTGCGCTACAATAATTCTCTCGATCAAACATAGATTTGAACGACGAGGCTAGTGCAAGAGATTCACTTGAGCCATTTCTACGTAAAATAAAAGTTCAAAAGTTAGTACTTTCGATAAGTAAACATTCAAGAAAATAAAATACCCTTTGGTCAATATTCATATTAACCATAGTATTTTCCTTGAATTTTGGATCCTCATTATCATAGTTTCACCACATCGCTTGATCCGCTAGTGGTGAAAGTATAGAATAGGTAATTGTTGAAAACAATAATTGACAAACAAGTTTTCAATTCCAAAAGTTATGGGATTTACAATTTTGCCAAAACAATTAATGCAAAACGAAGCATGTTTTATCCCATCTTATGCCTTAAGTCATAGGTCTCACTAACTAACTTAATTAAGTTGTCTAATTTAGAAACCGCAAATAATTGTCGAGGTCTCACACAACAAAATAATTCACCTTGTTATTGTAATCTAGATCAAGGTCTCACATAACTAAATTACAACTTCAAGTGTTTCATATCATTAGATGGCATAAACTTAAATTTAAAGGGTACAATTTTTGACGTGTAATCAAAACTTATGTATAAAGAAGCATGCATACAACTTTATAGCATAATATTTTCAAAAACTTACATAAGATTTTAATTGCTAAGATTGAATTCTACAAAGTTTTAATCGATGCGTTGAGAAACTTACAACTTTGCACTAAGATGCTTCGTACATAGAATGGTTATACTAGGTAGCTCCAATCGAACTCACAGAGGGAGAGGACCGTAAGCGCAAAAGCATAACCTTAGACATCCTTTCGTCGCGATCATGCGCACTTCTTAATTAACCCCTTTATAGTTTGTTCTAGTGGGTGAGCCGTTCTAACCATTTAGTACAACGCATCAATCGATTAAAAGTTCAAGAATAATACTTAGATAACAAATCGGTTTCGCCATTATTTAGTCCATTTAATTTTCTATTCATAAAACCCTTTTGCTTACTAACATGTCAAACAATATATAAACAAAAAGCATTTTAATAAAAATTAAACACACTCAAATAATATAAACATATAACTAAACAATTTTAACATATGTAAAACAATTAGCCACATGCATAATTATTTCGATAAACTCTAATAAACAATTCTAGGCGTAAATAAATGCATACATTAACTAGGGCTTTCAACTACAAGGTAGAAGAGCCACATACATCGACAAGTCGATCATGTAAGCCAAAGTTAATAATATACCAATTAGCACATAACTAATTTTTATTAGTTATAATTGAGGTCTTCCCAATTCAATAATTATCAAATAAATAAAACATGTGTATCACTAAACAATTTATCATAAACAATACTCCATGGCAAAACATGCATGTTCCACCATGGATCCCGTGATAACAATTATCACCCAAGATACGCATATTACATGGCACATAACAATTATTCATTAATTAACCACATAAAATTAGCATGCAATCCTAGGGTTTCTACAAGTTTTACAAAATTAAAACCTAATTAAATAAAAAAGGGTAATCGACCCTATAATAAAAATTAGGGTTTCAATTCAAAACCCTAGAAACCATAAAAGCATGCATATAATCATAAAGATTCAATTTTATGTGTTTTAATTAATTACATCATATTAACGGCTCGTGATGCCACCGTTGGGATTTAATACTCATAACAATTATATAAAATCAAATAACATCATCAAAGCATGCAATGGAAGTAAATAGGAATAATACATGTAAGTAATTAACCGAATAAGAAAACGCTGCACTTTTAGCAATTCAAGAATCAAACGGTAATTAGAACAAGAACTAAAACCCAAAACCCTAACTTTAGGGTTTATACAATTCGACCCAACCAAGAAGTCGACCACCAAGATTCACAAGCACAAGCATACTTGTTCTTCGCTCTTGTACACACGCATTATTAGCGATTTGATGTGAAAAGCTAGGTTCTTGAATCACAAATAAAATCAAACACTTGTTTCTTTAGCTTGAAAAATCGATCCCTTGAGTAGGGGGTTACACCGATCGGCCAAGCAAAAGAGGGAGGAGAGGAGAAGAGAAATTAGGTTATTGGTGATCCAAGATTAAGTTATGAATGAATACAAAGGTTTGTATTTATAGGTAACTTAACTTGGTGACCAAGTTTGAGTGGGTTAGGGTTTGGGAACCCATAACCGATCGGCCAAAGCACCCACAAGGGGTTCTAGAACTTTCCCGACTTGTAATTTCATCTCTAGTCCCTTTAGTTTATATTTAACGACCGTTAACCAAACCTCGTTAATTATTTAACTATCGTTATGTTTTATTTCGTGACTAATAATTAATAATAACATTTTATATATTAATTATTAACATCAACTCTCATACGTAATGTGTGCAATCCCAAGTCTCGAGTTCGAATCCGACATACGATATTTAAATATCCATAAAACCTTTCAATCCAACAATTATAGAACCTTGGACTTAATTCATTCATTTCATTGAAACCTTCTTTGTTGGGCAAACTGTTGAATTAGATAACATGACATTCAAATAAATAACCACAAAACATCAAAGTATTCAAGCGGAAGCGTATAGGATGTATTAATGAATAATTAATTAACATAAAAGAATATGCGCACCTTTTCTTGATTCTAGCCGAACAAGAATCAAATCCACAAACTAGCAATTAGGATGAACTCTAATTAGGGTTTATAGGATTATGTGAATTACCCCTTACCGTTTTGTAATTCAATCCAAGATAATAACAATAATGTGTTATTACTATGTTCTTGTACACACGTACTAAACCGAATTAAAGTAATGCTAGTTTTTATTAAACAAATAACTTGGTTTTGTGGAAAAGAGTGAATCGACACCTATAGAGGTGGTCGATCGGTTTTGGACAAGAAAACACACACAAAACAATTTTAGGGTTTAGCTAATGAGCACAAGAGATGGAAAAACAAGACCCCTAGCCTTGTATATATACCCAAGCTAACTTGGTGAACAAGTTGGATTTGTTTCCTTGTTTCCTTTGGCTGATCGGTTCATGGTATCCCATAGGGATTCCAGAACCTTCCCAACTATTGCAATTTAGTCCTTTTTCCAAATACCTTTTTACTTAACGTCTGTTAGTTATTTCATTTAATAAATAAATAAATATAACATTTATATTTAATTATTAACTTTAAATTCTCATACGTAAAGTATGCAATCCCATAGTCTCGAGTTCGATCCTAACACACGTCTATTAATTTATTGCCCATAAAACCAACAGCTCCCACTTGGACATATCTTAATAGAGTGATCACATTCGGTTAGCGTCTAGCAACACTTTGATGCCTCTAGTACAACTCGAGCAAGACTCCTGGAAAACCTTTTAATGATTTCGCATTATTATTATCCTTTTGTTTCTAATACCATGTTAAATAAAGATATGGAATTAAGTCATTCTTTATTCAACCATTCTGCTTTCTCGTTATTAGTGATTGAGCAAGATTACCAAATCTTCCGAACATATCTGTGGGAGAACTTTGGCGTGGCCACGCAAACATCTTGTCAACCCTCCGAGGGCCCAAGAAGATTAAACTCCAAAATAAATTTGAAGGAACAAATTCTATCTTGACTACGAGAATAACCCATGAACTTTGCAACACTTCAAGAAACAACCCTTATGACTACCGCCACGATAGCGTTAAGTTGTTCCACGTATGCACTACATTCATGACACTTATCCGGTATCTCAAGTCCGAGGATAACTATTCATGATTTACTTAATAACAATATCCATAAAGTAAAATCATGTAGTTGGGATAAGTCCTATATTCAATTCATTGAATATCATCCGAAATTGGTATGCATTCTCATCAATATACTTTCAAGTATATTCTACCATATCTCTCAGATTTGTCTTAGTTTAATGATACTCCCATATCATTAATTGACAACGGACGATTTAGAATAAATAAATTTATTCACGGATTAAACATGCAAATATAGGATACAATATATTATAAAATCAAACATACCAAGTACTTAATTTATTATAACAATTTTTTAACATCCCTTATCCAAATACCAAATAGATCAATGCATGAAAATTCCAATTGATGAATTATGCCTCAAGTAATGACAATCATACTTGTTGACAAGACATAAATCAACCAACTTGATCTATCATAATTTTGAGAATACTTATTTCAAGAATTCAATTAGTGAAGTCCTTGTATGTGTGCATTCACCAATCCACATAATAATTCATAAATTGCGTGACATCCTCTATCACCAATTTATGACAATTAAACTTCCAAACATTTAAAAGTTTAAAGTATTCTTATTCTTTTAATGTATAATGCAACTGTGCTCTTAGTAGCACAACTAGTTCACATGGCCATTAACAAGGATGAAATCCTACCATGACTAGTATTGAGTGTCATCTCAATTAAACCAAAGATCATTGTATACAAACAACAATATGCTCATTAAAACTCCGTAAACTTTAATATCTTATTGTGTAATGTTTGATGTCTTCAAGTTTAAAGCGGATGACAATTTGCACTGTGATTGACATATTGTTCATCCATAGAATTTAGGAGCAATTCCAGTCGAGGATGTAATTCTTTCGAATATTCATTACACAAGTTATCTAATAACTTTTAGTTAGATATCAATGTTGTCAAATCACTTCTTATTCAAGAATGATACAACAATTTTAATACACAACATGATGTACATGATGAATCTACAGGTCAACCTTAGAATTCATTCACGTTCTATCTTGTTAAAAGATATTTATCAATTTCCCAAATGATATATCATGTTTTATTAGAATCATTTATTTTACTGCACATGTTTATTAACAATAAACATATATTTCAAGGTTGTATATTTTAATTCTTAAATCTTACAAGTGAAGTTTCATTTCAATCTAAGACTTAACATTTAGCTTAGAAGGAATGTTACTTACTATATGTTATACAACATATAAGATTTAAGAAACTTAACATAATACTCCCACTAGCTTTCAGGAATACTTAAAGTTTATCTTATTTTAATTATAAATCGAAAATAGGATTTAATAATTAAACATAAGAATAATTTCATAGATGCATGCATTTATCCATTCATGAATTATTTGCACTTCAGACACTTTCAAAGATTATATGAATTAAAACCTTTCAATTACTTACCGTCCTCGCCAAGTAATTTCTCAAGAAAGAGTTTTGATATTCCATGGTCATATTTCATATTAATGAAAACAAGTATGACAATTATCATCTTTATATATTTAATGTGTCTAGAAAAGAATATTCAATCACAATTAATTGCTTAAATATGATTAATAATCTTGTCATAAAACATGCATTAAGTATGTGTACAATATTTGTCCATATGATTTCTACATAGAAATTCAAACCACTAGGGTTTTTCATCTCTTTGAAGAACTCATTTTCATTTTCTAGTCTAACTATTAAGATAAACCAAATTTCCAAAATTGATTATCTTTATGGACAACATCTTTAACATTCATAGTATGAGTAATTTTCCCAATTCAATATTTGGTAATCCATCATAATGATTATCAGGTTTACTATAATCCTGTAACTCATATTTTTCAGCATATAAATCAAATATCCTAGATATCCTTGCAGATCTATGAATGAAAATTCCATCATCATGAGGTCTATCAATTACATGTCTAACCTCATTATGATATTTACTAGTGTGTTTTAGAAGATTATGTATCTTGTAATTTTATCTTTCAAGATAAACAAAAACTTCCACTTGCCTTTTGTAATATATAGACTATCTATATATACTTAGCAGTTAGAGCAAAACTACATTGTTATCTTTTTGGGACATTACAAATACACATTGATAATTCCTGACTTAAATTTGTTAATAACCTATTCATAAGTAGTTTAACAAAATCAGAATATTCAATTATAAAACTTAATGTGATTCATCACATTCCATAATAAAATGGTGTTTTATTAATCTTCTAGGTTGGAGTCATATTGAGTATATTCAATCCATACTCAATATTCTAACATTGTTACTTTTTAAGAAAGAAGTTATGATTATCATGAATCAAACAAATCAAATAGAGTTTGATTCTCCTAACTGAACATACCATCAACTTGTGGTATTCATTAGAATTTAATATTGTAAGACAATCTAACAATATATAAGATAAACATATTCCTTTTGGCTTACCTATTTACCAACTAAGTCAACTTAATGGTATAATAGACTTTCCAAGCCAATTACATGTTTTATAACACAAGTACCTTTTAACCAAGTCACTTCATATCCTTGTCTCAACAAGAAACATAAATTGTTATAATCCCATTAAACGTTATAAATCATTGATCAACTCAATGACTTCTTGTATATGTCTTAATTAAAAAACATAACAAGTTAACGTCTTACTTTTTTATAAGTCTTAAAAGACTTTATGTTTATGTCTTTACAATAAATCATAAACATGTTTAACTAAAGTAATTATGAACACAACTCTTGGTTTCAATAGTAATTTCAAGTTAATTTATTTTTACTTCACAATAATGTAGGGCTACATTATTTTTCATTTATGTCATTCCAAAATACATAAATAAACAAATTGAAGTAGGATTAGATTACTTCATTTAATTTTATGTCATTCTAATAATACATAAATATTTAATTTGAAGTAGTCTTATATATCATTTTGACACATGTTCTAAATACTTGTCTAATTTAGAAACTGTAAATATGTCCATGTAAGGTCTGACTTCACATAGAGATTTACTTTGTTGCTGCAATCTCGCCAAGTTCTGACATGACGTAAATTGTAACACCAAGTGTTTCTTGAATTAGATATGTTCAAGTTATATTAGAACATTAGTCTCTTACCTTGCGTCAAGAGAATCTGTTAAATCATATACTTATATGTTGTACCTTGCACACAATATAGATTTCTCCCACTTGTGCATGGAACAACATCATGTATAGTATAAAAATACGACATATGTTTGTTTATGTGACTAATATGATTGTGTCATTGATATTAGCATAACTAGTAGATGTAGAACCACTTCATTGTCTAATAGGAAACGTACATGACTATCCTTGAAAACATAAGTGTCTACAAGTGGAAAGTAATTATCTTAAGACATTCTAGAGATAACTGGTTACTACCAAGATGACAAAGCTATAACTCCCATCGAATAAGAGATCATTACATTAATTCCTTATTCAAGAATAAGAACACAACACTCCCACTGGATTTGACAACATTGAAAGTGTTTCATTAACCAATGAAAGAAAATAGTGTTCTATTTACTTCCCTACACTTTTGAGAGAGTTCATACATAACAATTACTTATGTACTTAAAGAGTGTATTCTACTATGTAGATGATTAACTATCCATCAATGCTATTAACTTGAAAAATTGGGCATGCACTTTCTTTCTTAATAGTTCTACTATTCCAACAATTGTAAGTAGTGTTTTTAAATGGTCAAAGCACAACAACTAGATAAAATATGCTAGTTTGTCTTTTACCAATTATACAGTAATTAGTCTAGCTTCTAATTTAATAACTCAGAAATATGCAATTTTCTTAACTATTAAAATTTACTTACGAGTTATGTATTTAGAATTTAGACAATTCTAATTTGTCCTATCATACCTTTCTTCATTCATGAAAAAGAATAGGATTGAATCTCACTCTTTCTAGTAAAAAGAGGACTAGATTTATTCTTTTAGTAAGGTTGACTCTACTAAAACCCTTACAGGTGTAGATCAATTTACCAATACAGGAATAACCTACGTTTACGGTTTAATGTTGCATTAATACATTTAAAGAATTAGCAAAATTCAATTTTAGTATTTTCGATAATTAAACTTTTCAAGAAAATAAAATACCCAAGGTAATATTCATATAACCATAGAATTTTCTCGAAAACTAGGATCCAATTATCATAGGTTCATTACATCGCTTGATCCGCTAGCAACGAACATATAATAAGGTAATCATCGAACATTAATTGGCAAACAATTTCAACTCCTAGATCATTATGGGATTTATATTTTCCAACGCTATTGCAAATATAAACATGTTTCATCCCATCTTATGCCATTGAGTCCGTGTCTCACTTCCTACTCAACTTAAGTGTCTAACTTAAAGAAATGCAAATATGTCCATGTAAGGTCCGACTTTACATGAGATTTACCTCTCCATTACAATCTAGCCAAGCATCTCGTCATGACGTAAATTGCAACTTCAAGTGTTCCTTTTAATTAGATGGCATATAACTTAATTTAAAAGGGTACTAGTTTTGATTTTATGTGGTCAAATCAAAGATGTCATGCATTCATCTTGTAGCATAAATTTAATAAAAACTTTTTATTACCAATTCATAAAGATCAAATTATCAAAGTTTTGATTGAGGTATTGGGTTCACCAATCAAGGAATTTAGTGTTAATTATCATCCATTATACCGTACTTTTGCATAAGTGTAAACACTTAGTGTTTCGATAATTACCACCAAGTGGCGCATGGAATTAAAACTAATTCACCCTTAAGATGAGCTTGTACATTTTTGGCTTACTAAGTAGCTCCATTCAACTTACAGAGGGCAGAGGACCGTGTAAGCAAAAGCATAACCTTAGACATCCTTTCGCGCGACCTGTTGCGCACTTCTTAAATAACCCTTTATAGTTCATTCTAATGGGTGAGCTGCTCACCATTGTACCAAAGTCACCAATCAATTAAACTATTGAAAACTTAACTCTTCCAAAACAAATCAAATTTCACCATTGTTTAGTCCGTATTATTTTTCTATTCAAAATTACCCTTTGCTTAAAACTGTCGCACATAATAAACAAACAAGTAATACCAATAAAAAATAAACTACTAAAAAACAATGCGCACATAATAAACAATTTATACGTGTAAACAAGTAGCCACATGCAACTTATTCGATAAAACCCTATTAATAATCAATATCTAGGTTAAATTAATGTATATATTAATTTAGGGTTTTCACTCCAACAATAGAAAGTGAGCCACATACATCGATGAATCGATTGCGTAAACCCTTAATTTAAATATACCAAATTTCACGTAATTGATTCATTAATGTATATATTGGAGTCTTCCCCAATTCAAGATTTATCGTAATTATATATTCTTAACAATTAAACAATATCAAAGTAACTTATCCATAACTAACATGCATGTATAGTCATGGATATATCATAACAATTATACAAATAGTGTAAAACCTGAAAATCTAAAATCTGAGTAAAGACTAAAATACCCTTGGAACTAAAATTTATAAAATACGTCAAATATATTTATAACATTTAATGAAATTAAATGTTAACTTGTGAATAATTAAAACTTAACGAATATATTACGTAATTGATTTTGGTACGACGAAGATTTAATGTTTCTTAAATAACTTGGGTCGTGTTTGTTTGTGTCGTGTGGGTCAAGAACTGAAGCCCACAATGGGCGTGGGTTTGTTTGTGTGCTCGGTTGGACTAGGCCGACCCAACCCCCCCTCCTAAAACATAAAACCTAAAATACTACAACTATAAATATAACTCAAGAGCTCAAAAAGTGAAACCCTAGTTTTGGTCTTTGCCTCTTTTCTTTTCTTGCTTCCAATCGGCCGAACCTTAGCACCCTTTTGGTGTCGAGAATTTTGTTCAACCAAGTTAAGGTATAACGTTTATTCTTGTTTTCCTTTGATGTACCTTACGTTAACATATTGTGTTATGTTTTGGTGAGTCGAGTTTTGTGTTCTTGTTTTGTGGCCGAGCCGTGTGAGTCCAAACAAAGGCAAACCATACAAGATAAACCTTAAAAGTATTAAAGAACTATGTATGTAATATGTAATATTGAATTGGGTTATGTTTGTGTCGATTTAATATAAGCCGAACCTTATGTGTTACAACCGAACCATGCATATAATTCGACCAAGGTATAAAAACATGATAACTTGAATAAGTAAAGTAAGAAGATGAGTTAGTACTTGTGTAAAACCTAATAGCTGAAAACCCAAATTTGAACCGAGTCACGTATAAGTTTTGAAGATGCATTAATTAAGTAAAGGTTATGTAAATGTAAACCCTAGTTTTGATGTGTTAATCGAATAAGGAATGCTAAACCCTAAGGTGTAGACGTGTAATTAATACGAGTAATAAGTAACGTGTATGTTACATAAAATCATAAAACGTGTATGGTGAAACACAAAAGGAAAGATTATTTTGTGACGTGTTAGGTTAAGTAACGAGTCATTAAAAGACGTAACATGTAAGTTAATGCATATTAATAAGATATTAAAGAATAGAAACCCTAAAATATAGATGAGAGTTGATTAGGGTTTTGAAGCTAAATATACTAAATCGTTATTTTATGTGTGAGATAAGACGTTTAAAACTATTTTCAAATGTAACCCTAAACTTTAATAAATGACATAATGAACCCTAATCTACGATATTAGTTATAAACATTTAAGTCTCATTTAATTATAGAAACCCTAAAATATTATAAGATCATTGTGACGATTATGGAATCATATAATATATACGACATTAATGTATATAGGTTCTGTGAAGAAGGAGTAATTCTTTGCTTTCCCTATTTCTACTTTTGATCATTTGCTTTGGAATAAGGTACGGATATTCTGTCTTACTTTAAGACACTTACGTTATTGTACGTATAATCCGACCTTTTCAAGAAAGGTTTCGATAATGTTTTCTTTTCGCTTTCATATTAGGATTTCCTAAGCCTTTGCTATGAACCCTAATGTGTCTATTTGAATGTTGCTTATCCGAACTTTGATTTTGAATCATAAAACATTTGATTTTGAACTATATGATATGAAACTTTTGATTTTGAAAACGTTTGATAAAATATGATCTATGTCGCTTATGACATTCTTATTTGACCTCGTAGTTTGACACCCGAGCCAATTATTAACTAGTCATGGGGTTCCATGTCCGTGTCAAGAAATGCACTTCCGACATGACTCTAGGGCGATAGAGTGAAGTTACGCCACGCCCTTATCTCGTTATTTGTTATGAGCTCAATTTGTATTATATTATCAAAGTATGTCTGTGGGGCGTATGGGTGCATCCTAGATCTGTTATATGCTATATATTATATGTTTATGTTATATGTTGTCTGATGATTGATGTTGCGTGCATGCACGTCCTTCATAACTCTGGTAGGTCTCCTACAAATTGTTGCCTTATGTGATTATGATATGTTTCGATATGGCATAAGTGTTTGGGCTCGAGGTAGTTAGCTATAAAACTTATTCTTATATTCGAATTATCTTTTGAAATGATTATGATTTCACTATCTTTCTTTCACTTTATTTCGTGATTCGCTCGCTTCGTATTCGCTTTGGCTTGTATATCCTGCTCATGGGCTTTTGAAGCTCACCGCATTTCTTTTCTTCCATGCGGTATCTAAGCATTGAGCTGGTATTGCTTTGGGATGAGTGTGTGTGGACTTACCTTAGAGATTTTAGCTTTGATCTTATGATGCCATTTAGACTTTATATTTTAGACGTTTCATTTGGAGTTTATTTTCCACTGGGACCTATGTATTGAAGTCGTTTGACTTGGATTATTTCAATATTTATGTTGAGATTTCTTTTGGATTATATGTTTGCTTTGATATGACACCATTACTTGTGATTCCTTTACCCTTGTCGGGTCGGGGCGTTACAAATAGTCACAAGATCGCATATAAAAAATTCCATGACACATAACAAATTACTCATGAATTAATCACGTAACTAATATATTAATTCTAGGTTTCAATAAGGTTAGCAAACAATTTTCAAAACCCTAAAAAAAATGTATACATGTGTCGACTAAAAAAATAGGGGTACGCCCCAATACTTAAAAAAAAATCGACCAAACAATAAATTAAACATAAACCTTAGATTAACATATCAAACAACATACAAGTATTTGTTTTATTACGCGTTTATGTAATTAATTACTCATTAAAAACCAATGACTCGTGATGCCACTGTTGAATTAGATAACATGACATTCAAATAAATAACCACAAAACATCAAAGTATTCAAGCGGAAGCGTATAGGATGTATTAACGAATAATTAATTAACATAAAAGAATATATGCCTTTTCTTGATTCTAGCGAACAAGAATCAAATCCACAAACTAGCAATTAGGATGAACCCTAATTAGGGTTTATAGGATTATGTGAATTACCCTCACCGCTTTGTAATTCAATCCAAGATAATAACAATAATGTGTTATTACTATGTTCTTGTACACACGCACTAAACCGAATTAAAGTAATGCTAGTTTTATTAAACAAATAACTTGGTTTTGTGGAAAGAGTGAATCGACACCTATAGAGGTGGTCGATCGGTTTGGACAAGAAAACACACACAAAACAATTTTAGGGTTTAGCTAATGAGCACAAGAGATGGAAAAACAAGACCCCTAGCCTTGTATATATACCCAAGCTAACTTGGTGAACAAGTTGGGTTTGTTTCCTTGTTTCCTTTGGCCGATCGGTTCATGGTATCCCATAGGGATTCCGGAACCTTCCCAACTATTGCAATTTAGTCCTTTTCCAAATACCTTTTTACTTAACGTCCGTTAGTTATTTCATTTAATAAATAAATAAATATAGCATTTATATTTAATTATTAACTTTAAATTATCGTACGTAAAGTGTGCAATCCAATAGTCTCGAGTTCGATCCTAACACACGTCTATTAATTTATTGTTCATAAAACCAACACAAACTGGACCACGTTTCGCAATCAAAGGCTTGTCATTTTTAGAAAGACTTGGTATTACAAGCCGATTTAAAGAATCAAATGGATCAAAGACACTATTTGGTAGCTTCTAATTGTATTATCTTTATGGCACCACTACATTATATTTTATATGTATTATTACTAAAAACTTATCTTAATGGTCATGCTAATAATAGTAATCAAACTATTATTTTAAAATCGTATATATTTTCGCTGAAACAAAAACAAATGCCGGCTATATTACCTTCATTAACCGCCGGCTCATTGATGCTTTTCCTAATTATAGTAACAATTTTTATTAAAATGAATGAATAAACTTTTTTCTATAAAGATCTAATATTCTCATGACTTCATCTACAAAGTGTATATATATGATCTCATTTGCAAAGTTGCTTAGCAAGTTTTTAGCTTCTGGTGCGTGAAAGCTTCTTGATCAGTATGGAATCTTTAATAGTTTTCGGTCTTGTTTTGCTGATTACGCTTGTACTTGGCCATGGAGATCCCAACCGAAAGGTAACAATTTTTCTTAAAGAGTTTTATAGTATATGGTTCGTTTAGTTACAAATGATAGAGCAAGTTTAAGATTAAGAAAGAATTATAGTTTGAGGGACATTATAACATATTCATGAGCTATAATTTTATGGAAGAATGTTAGGCAAGTGATTAATTTAACGTTGTGTTTTTATTATGTATAGCATTACATAGTGTACATGGGACAACACTCGCACACGAGCTCAAAATCTGTCATGTTGGCTAACCACAAGATGCTTGCATCAGTACTTGAAAGGCAAGCACATATAATCCATTTCATTTTTTTCTTGTGTATCATCGTCTTTATATGTTCATGCAACCCGTGAGTTGAGATTGAGTTTTGTGACAAATTAAGTGCTTCTTTGATTTTGTAGTTATAATAGATCTGCAGAAGAAGCATCGATCCACCATTATACCAAAAGCTTTAGAGGCTTTTCTGCCATGCTTACACCCGATCAAGCAACACAACTTTCAGGTTGCTAGCTTACTACAAAAAAGAATAATTAAGAACTAGCTAGCATCTTGTGTCGATTTACAGAATTACAGGCCTGTGACAATTAACACTTGTGTCGTTGCAAGCCAAAGACTACTTTTTGATTGTTTTGCACATAAATTCGAACATGCATTATTTTGTTAAGATATATTAAGCCTTGACGGCAGTGCTAACTAGACGGCTGATCCCTTGCAAAGTTGCAATCTGCTTTTATTTTTTATATTGTTAGTTTCTTATATTAGTGAATATATAGTTCTCGAGAAATTTTAATGACGAAACTAAATTCTTGAGAAATATCCTAGACAACTGTGACATGTTTTCATACTATACACTAACATAATAGAACTGAAGGTGTTGTCACAGAAACATATATGACTAAAATGTTTACAATTTGCATTGTCACAGAAACTGAAGGTGTTGTTTCTGTCTTTGAGAGCAAGATGAACCGACTACATACAACTAATTCATGGAGATTCTTAGGAGTAGATTCTATACCGCAATACAACAAGCTTCATCCCAATATAAAATCAGATGTTATTATTGGTGTCATTGACACAGGTAGTGCACTTTACAAATACTAGTTCCTTATACGGATCACATAACTAGCTTCATTTCTAATGGAAAAAATACTGATTTTAGGTGTTTGGCCTGAGTCGGAAAGTTTTAATGACTATGGATTAGGGCCTGTTCCAACAAAGTTCAAGGGAGAATGTGTACCGGACAAAATTTCACACGATCCAACTGCAACAGGTTAGCAACATTTCACTTACCCAGCGTTCGCAATAGAAAAAAAAAATCATCTAATATGCCAACAAATAATGGCTCTTTTCGTGTTGCTGAACACATACTCTAATATTGCAAAGGTTTTTTCTCATGTGAATCTAGAATCGAAAATAAGAGATGTCTCAGATAATTAGTGACCCCAGGCTGCATATCACTGTTTATGTCACCAAACTTCAAAAGTCTTACTTCTAAATATCACTTATTTCGAACTTCATATTACAGGAAGATCATAGGAGCTAGATACTACTCGAAAGGATTCGAAGCAATAAATGGACCTCTCGAGAACATCAACCTTACATTCTTTCGATCACCACGAGACAGTGATGGCCATGGGACACACACATCATCGACAATCGCTGGATCACAAGTTTCCAACAGTAGTTTATATGGACTTGGCTCAGGAACAGCAACAGGAGGTGTACCAAGTGCTAGACTAGCCATCTACAAAGCCTGCTGGTTCGAGGACTGTGAAGATGCCGACATTCTTGCAGCAATTGATGATGCTATTCATGATGGTGTCGACGTTATATCTATGTCTCTGGGCCCAATTCCTCCTCAACCAATTTACTTTGAAGAAGCAATTTCGATAGGATCATTTCATGCATTTGAAAAAGGTATTGTTGTAAGTGCATCAGCTGGGAACAGTTTTGCACCAAGTACAGCAAGCAATGTGGCTCCATGGATCCTTACTGTCGGTGCTAGTACGATAAATCGTGATTTTCCGTCATACGTGGTTCTTGGAAATATGAAACAATTGAAGGGTTTCGGTGTAAACACAAAACAGGATAAGGGGAAACAATACAGTTTGATATCTGGGAGTGTTGCTGCAGCTTCAGGAATCCCATCAAGAAATGCAAGGTATTATTCTTAACAAAGTTAATCGCAACTATAAAAACTTGTCACGAAAGAATTTATAGTTATAGAGACTGTAATCACATAAAAGCAACAAAAACTGAACCCCAAAAGACCTCAACAGAAATTTTGAGATGTTCTTTTAACCAAAATTGTCACGAGATCATACAACAGCCAAAATGTCCAAACCAGATTTGGCAGCACGTTTATTTACCGCAATCTGAACAGCTATATGCTCTTTTCACTCCTCTTATCTAGCTTTTGCAAGAGCAATACCTTGGATTCAAACTCGATCAGTGGAAAAATCGTGGTGTGCATGCTCGAGAAGTTGGGCGATGACATAAAAGAGAAAGCGATTTCAATAAAAGAAGGTGGTGGTGCTGGGATGATCATTATTGACCCTCTTGCAAAATATGTTTTATTTCAATCTGTAATTCCAAGTGTTTTAATTGGGCAAGCTGAAGCTCGAGAGCTTCAGATGTACATGAATTCCGAAAAGTGAGTTCCTAAATAATTTATTCACTATAGAAATGAACAATAGAATATGTTTCTGATCTAACATTACACATTTTCTTTATAATAATCCTAGGAATTCGACAGCTAGGATCTGCCTAACAGTAACAGATGTCAGGACTAAACCAGCACCATCAATGGCTATTTTCTCCTCGAAGGGACCGAACATTATAACCCCAGATATAATAAAGGTTTGTAACATTTTTCACCTTAATTAGTTTTTTAGCAAATGAAACTCGAATGCTAATAGGCGGATGTATATTTGAATGCAGCCAGATATAACTGCACCAGGAGTCAACATTTTGGCAGCCTGGTCACCCCTAGCGACTGAAAGGACCGCTGGCAACAGTCTTAACTATAACATTATATCGGGCACCTCTATGTCGTGTCCACATGTAGCTGCAGTGGCAGCACTATTAAAATCAGTTCATCCATATTGGAGCCCTGCCGCAATAAAATCTGCAATAATGACTACAGGTAAATAATACTTCACTAAGTTAATACGACTCAGCTATAGCGACCAACAAGCTTGTCCCAAAACTGACTTTGTGTCGAACTGTTATGCAATCAAACTGTTATGCAATCAAACTTAATTTGATCTTGAAAATTTATTATGATATTGATGAAGCATGAACTTTCAATTTGTTATGTAGATTCCCTGTATGTCGCAAATAGGTCGCTAACATTAACTCTTTGCAACCTGTCATTTTGTCACTTTTGTCCCAAAAAACTATTTTTGTACGTATTTCTGGATCCACCATCTACTAACAACAGTACATAAATCATTTTTTACAGCTACGACAACAGACAACACGCGAAAATTCATACAAAACGACGATTCCACAAATGCAACTCCTTTCGATTATGGGTCAGGACACATAAATCCATCTGCAGCAATTAATCCCGGACTCATATACGATTTCGACACCAATGATCTCATCAATTTCCTTTGCAGTTACGGCGCAAGCCCTGCACAGCTCAAGAATTTGACAGTATCACCAGTTTACTGCAAGAATCGTCCCACACCCTCCTATAACTTCAACTACCCGTCAATTGGTGTCGCTAATATGGCTGGAAATTTGTCAGTTTACAGGACAGTTACCTACATTGGTCAAGGCCCAACTACTTATTACTCAAACCTACAAATAATCGAAGGAGTAAAGACCTCAGTTTACCCTGATGTTATGAGGTTTTCAAAAGCGGGAGAGAATATGACTTATAGAGTTGACTTTGTACCTTATAAGAGCAGCAATGGTAGCTTCGTGTTCGGATCATTGACATGGAAGAATGGTGTTCACAGGGTTAGGAGTCCGATTGCTGTTAATGTGGTTTCAGTTTGATATCATATAATACACATATGTATAATGTACTAATTGTTCTTCTATCAAGATATCAAGTTTCTTAGCCATAGTAAAATTCACACTTAAGTTAGTTTTTCCTTCGAGTCAACACATTCTTACCAGCAATTTGGGTAAAGTAGATGGGAAAGTTTTCTTATAGTGAATCTGATGTTTAAAAAGAACATTGAACACTGGGTTAATTAAGTACACAAGAAACATGTGAGCCTATAGTATCTCTTAATATATGTTGCGAGTTCAAGTCCAACCAACTTGTTTCAACATGCATACTATAAATACCGTTTCAACCTGAACTCGTGTTGACCCTAGCTCGAAAGTGAAAAAATAAAAATAAATAAAAAAAAAAGGGTTAAATTCACTCATTTGACCCATTAAATCCCTACATAGATTAAGTTTTTTTTTTTTTTTAAATTATATCCATTTGACTCGTTATACATAACATGTGACCAAAGTTGACTCGTCAATAAGTAACCATGTAAGATGCTGTATAATAGGATCTATGAACTCTTATTCGATTTGTACTACTTGAAAACACAAGCATCAGCGACTGTGTAAATTTGTGGACGTAGGTTTTTCGTGTGGAGATGTGGTGTTGGGTGATCGAAAAGAGAAACTACCATTCACTTTTAGCATACTATTCATTTTCAAGTCACTAAAAATAAATACATAAATTTAAAAATCCATATAAGGGCCAAATGATAAAAACATCAGGATGAGAAGATAAAGAGATTAGTTGCCTGAAGAACAGAGAAAATTGTAACTTTTTTCAACATCACTTCTAAGGCTTCCTGAGCTAAAGTCATATCATATTACAGAACTATGAATGATACATGAATCAATGAACACATATTCATCTAAACAGATCCTATATTCTAACATCAATCTATTCTAGTATTAAGATGTAAAGTTTCTAGGCAATGGAAAAACCAACTTACTCTTAGGATTTCCAAATCGCGAAAGACGTTTAGCAACATGTAATCTCCTCTTAATAACAGGAACCTTTTTCGACACAGCACGCCATATCATATCCACAGCATCATTCTTTTGCGAAGGGTACCGATACTCAAAAAAATGTTCAACTTCTTTTAGCTTTTCCCACTTCCGAGTCCACTCGTCTTTCCCAATACTTCGTATGAAAGTTATAAGAAAATTCTTTTTTAAAGCATCCGATGTTTTAACAAAAATACAGAACTCTGAGTAATCAAGAACATCTTCAAAAGGTAGTTCAATTTCATCACTAATTATCACAGGTACACAATGACTAACAATAGCATCAAATAACCGATTTGATGACGGTGTATCACCAGCTATATTAAGACAAAACTTTGATGATTGCATTCCTTTAGTAGCCGAAGGAACACCTTGTTTCTGAACACTACCAAACGCAAAATGTACATCTTTTTCGTCTTTTAAAAGGTAAAAGATCTCTTGACGAGCAAAGCCACCGTCTTTTCTATATATAGCCCCTTGAAAAAACAGCAAAATCGGCCGTGAATCATAACTGGTTGGATCAATGGTATAGCTTTTGATGATATGTTTATAAGGTGCAATCACGTCTTTATCAATATTGGCTATAGTTTGCGGGTACCTTCCAAAATCAGAAAGAATGAACATAGCGGGCCACAGCTGCATTCGTGCATCAAGTAAACTATTCGGATGATGAGCCACAATTACATGATCTATACCACCCGATCTTTTCCATTCAGGTTGACTCGTTAAGTACTTAACTAACTTATGTTGTAGTTCCTTGTTTGTGTTAGTTTTTTGGTGCGGGTTTAATCTTGAAAAACGATTAAAACATAAGGAAGAAAAAAAGGGTACAAATACGACATCAGCTTCACTAGAATTATGAACTCTAACCGCCGTACGACCACCAACATTATCAAAATCTGATGCTAAAAGATCTAAAGTAAGCCAATACGCAACACTATGTTGCACATTCAATCCACCAGGATATTCAGGTACTTTTGACCGTATATCAGGCCATACAGACTTACCCTCAGGCTTCCAATCCAAAAGCTCAAAATGAAACTCAGACGGTAAATCATACATAAACACCTTAAGACTTCCATCCCCTCACGACCAACCGAAAACGTATCATTTCTTGGACCATTCGCAATGTACTTAGAATGCGGCAAAAAATTATGATCCACAAACCGTAACCGACCATCAGACCTTAACAACAAAGACCACGATACCATAAACAGGGTAATCGCTATAGACAACAAACAAATCAACAATCTCCTCGAAAACAGCGCAATCGAAGAACCAAAGTTTCTGTCAGGCATTTTATCAAACACTTGGTGTGCATTAACATTTATCCGTTGATTAACACCAGATTTGTAACAATTTTCATATGGGTATTTTTCAAGAACATATAAAATCAAAAACCAAAAAAAACCCAGTTTTTAGATTTCGTTAATTTTGGTTTAAAATGGTCCAATTTGATGGTTATGTTAGTTATTACAATTGGAAAACTTTGATGATTAAAAATGAAAATTGGTTAAATTGGGTGAAGGGATTTGTTAATGAGGCAAAACCCAGATGGGATTTGAAATGAGATTGAAAGAGGGAAGAATAAGAAAGGTGGTTGAAAGTTAGTTGATGTTTGTTATTCCACGAATCTTTGTGTATTTTTGTGTGTGTTTTTGGCATCTCAATATCTAATCTCATTTCACCTTCCAACAAAAACTGAGAGAGATTTAAATCGGCTGAAAATGGGGGGGGATCCATTGTTTTTTATTTGGTATTTTTATTTTTTATTTTCCATGAGGAATCTTTTCTCTCACAAAGTAATGCACACCACCATGGTTATAAAAAGCCTGCAAAGACCCGCAAAAGCCTCGCAAAATCGTGAGGCATAATAGTGTCGTTATGCCACTTTATGTCACGTCTTATAAACGTAAAGTTTTGCTTTGGCCGTAAAGGCGTGAGGCTTGGTCATGATGGCACGCCACGTCTCGCTGTATTTATAATCTTGATGCACACTAATAAATTTGATCGAAACACTCAATCTACAAATAGTTACAACAGTTTATATTTGCATTACAACTATTTAATGCACATTCAATTAATTATGAGAGTATGCAAATCACCTCCCTACACTATTTAGGGTGTATTTGTTAAAGAGCATTATTATATCCTTCTACATTTTTGGCCTACTTATCAAAAGCATCCCCAATGCAATGTGTAATATAGAGTTCAATATAATGACGCATCACCGCCACATCATAATCTTATTATTTAATAAAAACTCTCATAGTGCATTATCGGGACGAATCCCGACCCGTGCCGACTAATCCCAATACCTACAATGGGGAAAAACCCAAACTGACTCCCGACCCGATAATGGTCCCGACTCGTCCCGAATCCCGTTAATGGTCCCGAATCTTGATTTTGGCTACGTTTTCTCGGGACCGTCCCGACTCCCGACCCGTCCCGAATCCCGATTACCAGGAAAATGCAAACCGACTACCGACCCGATTACAGTCAGATCGGTATCGGGAAGGGAGTCGGGTTTCGGGATCGGAACGGGGTCGGGTGTCGGTCGGGATTGCTCACCCCTATTGACATTTACATAGTTTAATGCGTTTTCACATCACCATGAATTAAATCATTTTTTAAACTTACATTAATATAAAAATAAGATACATTACACATCACAAGCTTTGTTGCAAATTATATTCCATCATAGATTAATTAAATATAACTTTAATAGAATTTATTTTTATTGTGTAATTTAAATGAAAATAGATTAACTTTTTCTCATCATGTCCTGTAATTTATTTGTATTGTTTAGTTGTGAGATATTTAAATTGGTAAACGCCTCACTATTTAATTTACTTGCTAAAAAAAAGAAGAAAAAAAAGAAGCTAACTTGCATCATAAATATGTTTTTACCAAAACTCGAACATCGTATTCATTCGAGTTGGACTAGAAGAGAAATACAAATCAACGTCATCAGGTCCATAACTACAATATGTGTGAGTTTGATTTACGCTTTTTCTATATACTTGTTCGGGAATTCCTGTATGATCCGTTGTTTTATTACTAAACGTTTACGGTACCCAACACGATTTGTTTACCGTCTATTATCAGGCGCAATGATCAGGTTCTCAAGTTTAAAGATACCGAAAAAATGATATAGATAAGAATATTAAAAGAAAAGAGAAATAAAACAAGATAATCTTTTATATAATAAAGTATTAACATCATTTCGGAGTAATTTTGTCAATTCATTCTTATTGAAAAAAAATTGGCCCAATAGAAGAGCTTGATTTTGTCACGTAAGCAAAATCGTGTGATATGGTTGGTTAATAAAATTTAAAATTAAATTGATTTTGGTCAACCTTTAATTAATTTGGTGGAGAAATTTGGTTGAGAAGAAAAACACATAAAAATATAGGTGTCAAATTTGTGAAAACAAAAACTTAAAAAAAAAGGGTAATTAATAAAACTTTAGTGGTTAAATTTTTAAAAATTGTATAGAGTTAAGTGGACTATTATAAGTTTCCATGTTTTTAATAACTTTAGAAATTAAACAAATACACCATTATACTTTATGCCCCCTATACTTTATAACTTAAAAATACAATATGTATGTTGTTTTAAAACTCCAACATATAAATATACATAAAATTATAAATATCATATTTTTTTTACTATTTATGTTTACTAAGGACTCATTTATTTCATATTAAAAATATGACAAATGTAGACACGAATTTGAATATTAAATACGGCTAAATTATTGAAAATGGGAATATAATTATTAAATTGTAATTACGAGCTATTGTAATATGAAGAAAAAAACGTGATTGTACTTATAACAACTACTCATGTAATTTTTATTTATTTATATAAGGATATGTAAAAAAACATTTTTAAAAAACTTTAAGGAGTATATTTTAACTTCATCAACGTTATTATGTGCAACTAAACTCGCATCTTGTGTACATCATAATATCAATAGTGAAATTTAAATATGAACATCAACATCTATATCAGCTAAATATAGTTGAATATTGAGTTATCTAACAAATTGTTTTTACAAAATTTGATTATACAAAATTCTAATGGATATTAATAGATAATGAAAAAACTCATGCATAAGTATATAAGATTTAAGATCATTTGAGGACAAAAGATTATTTACATACTAAGGGATCAATCTTTATCCTTCATTTTTATTAGATCTAATGGATGAGATTAATCTCAACAATTAAAAAAACTCACTTTCATCATTTTTTTCAAATATAAATATCTTTCAAACTGTTAATCGTCAAGCGAAAAAAAAATATACCATTACGACGATCATTTAATTATCTTTCTATAGATAGGCACTTTGATATACTTTCGACAAAAAAAAAATCGTGTTTTTCACGTTCTTTTCTAAGTTTTTTTCGTTTTTTTACGTTACTGAAATTTGCATTAAAAAATCATATATGATTTAACACTAATTTGAATACCACATGTGATATTAATGTTAAATCATATATGATATGTATATCATATGTGATTTATCATATATGATTTAACACTAGTATCGCATATGATATTACATATCATATGTGATTTAACACTAATATCACATGTGATCTTCAAATTAGTGTTAAATCATATATAATATTTCATGCAAATTCCAGTTTTGAAGAAAAACGAAAAAAATAAGACGAAAAAACGTGAAAAAAACAATTTTTTTTTCTTTTTTCGAAAGTATATCAAAGTGCCCGTCTATAGAAAGATAATTAAATGCTCATCGCGATAGTGTAATTATTTTTGCTTAACGATTAACGGTTTAAGAGATATTTAAATTATAAAAAATATGTGAAATAATAAAATGTTTTTAATCTCAACTATTGATTTGTTTTTAGATAAATGGTGAAGATGAGTCCCTTGGTATTTAAGAAAAGTTTGGTATTTAAATAACTCTCATCAAGTATATAATTATATGTAATTACTTTTAAAAATACAATATTCAGTATTGATACAAAATAATTTTTTTTTTCAAAACCCTGTGCGTACACAAGTATTATAACTCGTAAAACAAAGTAACATCTTCCCTATTTAACACTTTAACAATGAATCACCCACAACATACATATAGAAAATAAGTAATGAAAATTAATATGTTAAAGTCTAAGATCCAACTTGACTCTTAACGTTGCACGATTGACCACGAAAACAACGTAAGAATCAAAAGGTTGTAACGTTTACAATTGTATCCAACTATACAACTATTAGATCCTTTATAGGACTATATATAAACACACTTTTAACAAACTTAAAAGTTGCAAACATCGATGTCATGTTTTCTCCACTCTTTGCTCTTAGAAGCTCTAGTGTGAACTAGATGCTAGTTTAGTACAACGGTCATAGTCTATGGACAGTCTAGGCGGTATGGACACTCTCCCGATAATCCATTACGATCCACAACTGAGCATGGTCCGAACATGTCACAAAGGTTAACAGGGTGATATCTTCTTAGTTGAATAGCACGACTAAATTTTTAAAGGGCACTCATATTTCACAAGTATTCATATTAAAATTAGGGAAAATTGTATATATATTCTTGCAAAAGCTCAAAATTGCGTATATATCCAAATTAAACTTGTAATTGCATATATATCTTTTCAAAAGCTTAAAAATTACATATATATCCAACTTAACTTAATAATTGCATATATATCCTTTCTAGACCTTCATAATTACATATATATCCTTCTAAACCTCTAATATATCATATATATCTAAATAATTATTTAATATAACTTTCAACTCTAAATTATGGTAATTATAATTATAAAATTGCAACAACCATATTTGTTTTAAAGATAAGATGTCCCGAGGTTCAAATAAACTATATGACCAAAAACAATAAATCAAGATAATGTTTAAGCTCACGGAAAAAATCACCTTATCTTGTATATAATACGAATACATGAAATAAACTCAGCAAATATATCGTGATTGCTATATATTATACAACAGAGATAAATTACAATGAAATCATATATACTAGTACCAACAAGTTTATAAATAAAGAAAATATATATTTAATTTTTTTTTAATTATTATTTTCATGTATTCTAGATTTGTAAATTTAAAGTAAATAGTTATTTGAATATATATGACATATTTAAGGTTTAAGAATGATATATATTTAATTATAAGTTTAGGTTGAATATTTATGCAATTTTTAAGCCATTAAAAAAATATATATGCAATTAAAAGTATAAATTGAATATATAAGCAATTTTAAGCTTTTACAGAAAATATATATACAATTCCCTCTTAAAATTAAGCAAGCAACAAATTCGTAATATCATCATATTACACTACCGCGTGTCATCATATTATATTTTGCATCTATATTTGCATACCTAAACACAAAATATAATTACTTAAATCAATTAAGCATAAAACACATTCAACAATCACACGAGAGTTTTAAATCCGACATTTAAACGTTCATTTATGTCTAGCATGTTAATCAATTAATAATCGCATTATTCTAATATCACTTTGCAAAACATAAATACTACGTTATCATTATCTATACTACTTTATAATATATTTGGGACTTGCTAAAAGAAGTATTCTTAAAATTGTAAGACCAAAAACATTTCTTTATTAAGAAATAACTAGCAGGTTACCTGCGCTTTGCGGCGGCGGGTACCCTAAAATAAAATTTACGGTGAATCATGTATTTTAGTTTATTATGCTTTTTTGAAAATAAATTTACGGATATCAAGAATTTCGTTTAGCTGGTGCCGTTCGGGCTCGAGCCCGCTGGGCCGTGCCTATTTGGCCCATGCCCATTCGGCTCGAGCCGTTGGCCCGCACCGATTCGGGCTTAAGCCCATTTTGCCCGTTGACCGTTCGGGCTTGAATATCTGTATAATGTGCTTTATTATTTGTATTAGTGACATTTAATGCACAGTTCCATGGTTCTTGGCGGATACCTCGAAATAAAATTTTCCGGTGAATCATGTATTTTAGTTTATTATGTTCTTTTGATAATAAATTTCTGGATTTCAATAATTTCGTTTAGCTCGTGCCCGTTCGGGCTCGAGCCCATTTGCCCGTGCCCACTCGGGCTCGACCCGTTGGCCCGTGCCCACTCGGGCTCGACCCGTTGCCCCTGCCGTTTGGATCGTGCAGTTCGGCTCGGGCCAATTTGGACCGTTGCCCATTCGGGCTTGAATATTTGTATAATGTTCTTTATTATTTGTATTAGTGACATTTTAATGCAGGAATTATGTTTAAGTTGGTTGTAGAATATGCTTAATAATTTGTATTTTTTGTGTAATGGGTGTTTTAATAACTGTATTAATTGTATTATTGATCAGTTAATTAATTAACTATATTAAATATTTTGACCACATTAATAGTGCTTTGTATCTTGTACATTAAGCTTTAAGACTTGTAAGTCTTAAAATTAAGATTGATGAGAAAGATCATTAATAGTGCATTATGTATTGTACAATAGGCTTTGTAGTTTGTAAGTCTTAATTTTAAAACCATGAGGAGAGAGATTCATTCCTCTATTATAACTAGTATAGATAAGCCATTAGTCAACAACAATACATGAAATAACAAAGGTCAATACATTAAAAGCCTTGTAATAAAGAAAGAGTTTATAACCAAAAATTAAATATTGAACATTTATATAAGGGGGTGATACTCACACTATTTGTTTTTTAAATTGTGGTGCATGCATAAAAAAAATGGTGTGAGTATCAATTCTCTTTATATAAATGCTAGAATTTGAAAAACAAAACTGCTATCCGTTTACTATATCATTATTAATTTATATAAATGCTAAAATTCTCACCGGAAAATATAATGACCCGGCTAGTCATTCTCAACATATAATTGTCATTTATCTCATAATCAACTTTTATAATAAATGTACATACCAATAACATAATCATGCATCATACATGACAGTCACACCCACTCATTTATTTGTGAGCAAGGTCACCTTATGGTCACCATAACTCCCATTATTTTTAATACTTACGAAGTTAAAAACGTAAACGTAAACATACAAATATAAAATCGTAAAAGTACAAAATTAAAAACACAAATGTTTGAAACTAAAACATTCTATAAACTTCGATTAATAAAAATAGTACATAGATTTAGAAAAAAAATGCATAGCTAAATAAAAACACAAAAAAAAGTTACTAAATAAAACATTACATAAACATAGCTAAAAACTACGATACAAAAAAAAAACACATAAGTTTTTCAGCTACAGATTAATCTGAATACTCCCCGGATTCCAATATAATAAGGATACGCCCCACATTCCAACATGAACAACTCATCATGAGTTTGTTCTTGCCTAAAGAACTCATCCAACTCTTGTTGACGCCTTGCATTTTCTACATCAACCCTTGCTTGTTCTTCCTCTGTTTCTCTTAAAGCCTCTTCATCTCGTATAAATTGATGATGTTGTCTCAAAGTAAATTCATGCACATCAACTAATTCACCTTCATCTAGCATAAGTTGATGAAGTCGTTGTGATACCGAACCAGCCATAGTGTTTCCATTATGCATCCAACGGATTTTGTGACTGATATTATCTCGTGTCTGTGAAATACAACATTTCCACAACATTTCCTTAATCTCATAATCTTTCCAGGCTTCATCGTCCAAATATTTGTCAATGACAACACGTCTTTCCGGCGAAATTTCTTTGCATTTCGTGTATTGTTTTCTCAAAGCTTCTTTCGCCTCTCTTGCTTGCTCAAACAACGTAGCTAACACCGGCAATAGCTTCCTGACGAGCAGCATCCTCTTCCTGACATTGATTCTGAACGTAAGCTTGAAGTTCTTCAACGGAATGGGGAAGAGAACAAGTCATAAATTAGAAGTTAAGATGATTTTTGAATGTGAGTATAAAATAGTGAAATTGTGTAAAAAAAATGATGAAGTAAATGGGTATTTATAAGTTAAAAATAGGATAGTGGCAAGTGTTTTTTTTATATGTAAATGTATCAACATACATATATAAATGGGGCCCAGATTTCTTTAAGTTTAATTAGGTTACTTGGTCACCGAATTCTTTCTTGATTTGCTAAACTCACGCATGAAATGGAAGACCAGCCAAGGGGCCACGCGTGAAAATGGTAGTCACCGAGTTGGGTATGCCCCTTTGTCGTTCAGTCTAAAAGGGTTTTTATTTTTCCTTTATTCTCGCTTAATAAGAGGGCCTAATCTCTTATTCCCTCTTATTAAAGAGGTACACAAAAATCCCCCTCACTTGAATAAGAGACTAAACTAGACATTAATCTAGCACTTAATTCCCATAAAAAAATAAACCCTTAATGGTCTTATGAGTACAATAATATACTCTCACTTAATTTATTAACTTTTATAAATAAGATCATCATGTTGTCAATCATATAAATGGAATAAATATCTCTTGAATGGAGCATGTTAATAGTATAGTAGGCACATCTGAACTAGCTATGTTGGCTTATAGTATAGTAGGCTCATAGGGTGATCCTATGTAGCGTTGTAAACTTGGAAATGCATCCGTCATGAGGGTAAAGGCCCCTCATGAGTACTCTCCGCCTGTAAAAGAGAATTCTGAGATAGTAGAAAATCGATTAAATGTCTAGAAGTTAGTAGCTTTCCAATTAGATACGATAGTAGTAACCGATTAGAGAATCGGTTAGTTAGTAGAACATCTTAGTAGTAAAGCCCGATTAGACATCGGTGGGTTAGTAGCAAGTTAGTAATTGGTGACTTGTAGATGTTTATAGTAGTATTATCCTATGGTAGTAGCTTTATAGTCATAGCAAAGAAATAACCCTTTTTTTTAGTTAGTGGGTACTTTAGTACAAGATTCAATTAGATATAGGGATAACGATTAGATTAGGTTTATTATTATATTAGTAGTAGTTTTGTTTTACTCACTAAGTCTTTATGACTTACCGTTATATGTTATGTTTTTTATGTGAGTAAATGAAGTGGATATGGGGCTTGTAGATAAAAAAAAAGGTGAATTTTGAGGGATAACGGTTATGCTCATTGGATAGGTTGAACGAGCATCCCTTACGCACTCTCGATATTCAACTTGTAATGCCCTAAAATATTCAGCAGTATAAATAGAAATTTTGGGTCCAAAAGTCTTCAAGTAAATCTTTTGTGTGCTGTATGTGAATGTTTAGAAACAAAGTTATGCTAATTTGGGTTTAAAGATGGAGTTTAAAAAAGTAAAATGAAAATTTTTGGGCGTTTCAACTTATCCACAATTAGGGTCCGTTTGTTTCATGGTTTTATCGTGAGTTTTCAGTCTGACACAATCAAAAGTCACGTTTGGTTTGAAAAAAGGGGCTCACGGTTTGGCATGAAGGATGAATATGTTGTTATACTCAATTCCCATCATAAGTGGTTGGGATAGGAATATTTTTCATGAAAGTTTTTGTTTTCTTCTAAAAGTGGTGAGACCATGTTTAATATCAACCTTTAACTTTTAACTTTAATTTAAAATTTAATTTATAATAGAATATTTATTAATTTTTTTTTTTATATATTTACCCTTAAAATCTTTTATATAATAAAATAAAACCCTAATGGGAATTTTTCATTTCAAAAAAATCAATTCATACCTTATTTGGTAATATTTTTTTAAAATTTATTTTTTTTCCCAAAATTTTAAAAAATAATTTACTCTATTTTTTTCCTAATTTGACCAATTTCTTTAGAAAATCGTTTTGATTACTTAGATTTAGCAAAAACTGCATATACACATGTACTTGCCAGGACTTTATTAATAGTTTTGGACTAAATTAAAAATTTTAAAGAGAGAAATCAGCTTGAACTCAGTTTACTCACATCCATTCTACAAACCTAAATTAAAAACCAAAAAACAACCCATGACTACAATCGATTAAGGTAAAACATAACACATGATTTTGATTCTAATAGATGTATCATTTTTTTACCCTTCTTCCCAAAACCCTACATACTCCATATAATTTATCCTTTTATTCTTAAAACACCCTAATCAGTTTCGATTTTTGATTTTGATTGATTTATAAGTTTTGGTACTAATAGTGCTTTTTGCCACAATGAATTACAATATTGCAATATAATTATTGAAGAAAAAACAAGAACGATCATCCTATCTGTGAGTTATTTGTACTAAAATCTTTGTAATGTTTTATCTCATTTTGTAACATCATCATAAATGCCATGTTTGGTTTTGTTGAACTACATGAGCAATGACCGAAATCATTCAGGAGAAATTAGCATTGAATAATTAAATATGCAATCCATTAGTGTATTTATGGGAATTTATATTTTACAGGCTTATATAACATTGTCGATGTTCCCATAAGTGTTAAAATAAGCCAAAAATTTGTGGCTTATGTTATATAAGCCAAACTCATATAAGCTAATAAGCTCATATATAAGCCGAAACAAACACCCCCTAACATCTGGACAACCCATTTGACAACTACTATAGAAACACCCCTGTAGTATATAGTTGCATGCATGAACAACTAATTTTAGTTTATTGCAATGGACATTGAGACCAAGACAATTGTTTATAAAAGGATAATGTAAGAGCCATGATAATAGGCGGATTAGGTAGCGGGTCAACACGGGCAACTTTTGTATTTTTGAACTATACGGGTTGGATCGACTTAAGACATACTTTAAGTTTTATTATTTAGTTCATTATTGATTTGAAACAAAATAGCCAAGGTTATGTTCCATTGATTTGTAGTGTATGGTATAATATATATATATATATATATATATATATATATATATATATATATATATATATATATATATATATATATATATATATATATATATATATATATATATATATATATATATATATATATATATATAGTCTATACTAATGGCTACCTATAAAACCAAAAATCAAACATAAACATCCAAAGAATAAGCGAGATATTAAGTGAGAAGAAGCTTATCCGGGGCGAAAAAGTCGTGGTGCAAATTTAAAGAAGTTATTATGTTTAAAATTATTAATTCGGAATGTGAGTTATAGTGATCATGTTTTAAGCGGCGGATCGAAACGTTTGATTGGCGGAAGGTTTAGTGATGCTTTTGTGCAAAGAGATATGAAGCTATGGATATTCAAGGTTATCCACAGCGGTGAAAACCAGCGATCGTGGTTAATCACAAAGGTGAAGAGAAAAATATTGCGATTGAGGATATTTCCTCAATGGTTCTCATTAAGATGAGGGATATTGCGGAGGCATATCTTGGCACCTCCATCAAACATGTTGTCATAACTGCTCCAGCCTACTTCAACGAATCACAACGGCAAGCTACAATAGCCGATGGTGCAATTCTTGGTCTTTGACACTAGGATGGTACTCTTGATGTTTCGGTTCTCAATAAGAAGGATCCAATTATTTATACCAAATTGGTATATGTTTTATATATGGGTTCGATTATGTATTCGAGGAGTCAAGGATTTGTTTGGAATTCCGATCGAAGAAAAGGAGATCAAAATATGGTGAAAAAGGTTAGAAAAATAGGCGACTTCTTTAACTTCTTATTTTCTTTAATCTCATTGTTTTTAACAATACACACTTGCTTGCGACCATGTGATGCGTGTCACGGAAGATGGCGGTATCTTGACGTTTGGACATTTTCTTGACATCTTGAATTGGCGATAAAGAGGTTAAAAGATAACCCAACGTGACCCATTTTACATTTGGGTTAAAGTGAACCATTGCATGTGTAAGTTGGCACGATCATTGTTAGACTGTACCTCATTTGGTTTATATTCTTAATAGGTGCTAGAAAACATTGAAACTGTATGCATTTCTTTTATAGGACTACAAATGCATACACTATTGGTCAAAGGAAGAGTCGAAAGATCTGAACGAATTTGGTTTGGCAAAAGATGTTCGCTAGCACAAAATGGAAAAACAAAAGTTGTAAAGCATAACGGGGTCCGAGATAGGGTGCAAGAAGATTATGGTCCTTTACGGTGTCCTTGAACAAGTCTCTGTCTGGACTTATTATAATTCTAATAAAACGTCTTCCATACAAATATATTAGTGATTGATCATAGTCAGCACACGGTAGGCCCCAAGCCGAGAAAATAATTTTCTATTCTTTTCTTCCACAATGTAGAATTCTTTCCATTAGACCATTACTCATCTTAATTTTTTTTCTTTGTAGAGACAGAGCAATGGTTGTTGAAGTCGCTTTACGTGGTCATACGAAAACTAACAAAATTACTTATCAAGAACCAGGAAACTTTTGAAAAGGTTAAAGGACTTAAAGATGAGGTAGAAAAGGTTGTTATGGTGGAGCTTAAGGAAATGCGAACATTTTAAATCTTGCAGTAACAAAGTACTTCACGATCGGGTGGTTCAACTTCTAGGTAAAGTCTACATTCGGAAGACGCTATAGAATCTTTCGCCGTCTCACAAACCCGTTTGAAAGAAATAAGTTTTGTCAAGAAGCATATTTTTGTAGAAGTTCGATGAGATGGAATATTCGATGATGTTTACTGATGAAATCTATAATTAGAGGATTCGGAAAGAGATACAAGAGTGGAATAATAGTATACCCACATTGGCTTCAAATCTCTATCCTTGGCTATCAACACCAATTTTCTATGGAAAATAGGCATGGACATACTACCTTGGTGCCCCTTTTGGATGATAGGGTCTCAAGAATAGAACCGTCTCGACACTTGCCAAGAGCAAGCTATCAAGATGTGGCCAAGAGAAACCTATCATTGTTAAGTTTTGAGAATAAAGAGGTCGGAAGATAAAGTAGTTTTGCATATTTCTCCTGTTTATCATGTCTAGAATAATAAACACATGATTCAATTGACGCCCAAATTCTCTTATTAACATCTTTAAGGTAAAATCATCTGGTCTCGACTTTAAATTACACATGTAATACAAGCGAACTCCTAAGTAATCACGGTATTGCTCTACTTTAAATTACGATCTTCTTTGCATTATTGTGGAACGCTAGGTAACTTCGACGATCTGCGTATGTGTAACTCGGATATCTATTACTCTACTTTCAATTTAGATATATAGGGTAGCATGGGCCCGACGTACCAACCGGTGGTTGTTCTTTGCAAGTTAGTTAAAAAGCAGGTCATTTTAGTAAAACGTGTCCAAAGTAATCTATAGTGAATTTTTTTGCATAGAATTTATTACATACTTCCGATTTATGAATAATCGAATCGGGTAGGTTCAAATCTTAATCGATGTAGGAAAACTCATACATCTCGGTTTGCATACAATTTTTTTATTGTATTCTTGTTTTTTAATAGGAGGTGGATCAATATAGGTTTTAGTGGATGCTTTTATGGAAGAGTCACGATGATGGGTTAGTTAATCCTACGTTGAAGCGCAAGTCGATTGTAAATCTTAACATGAAGGGCAATGCTTAGGCACAAGGGTGTTTTGGCATTTTTATTTACCTATTCATTTGTGACCGCAAACTAAGCGATAATCGAGTCAAACTCATTCCTTTGTTCGAGTTGCCTTACAACAAATTGATAACACTGGAATGATGACTCTAAGATATGTATAGACGGTTTCCCAAAACAATTTGGTGGTGCAATTGCTTTTGATGACTTGATAAAGGAAGAAAGAAGGCGATAAAAGGAGTAATAACCGACAAGACAATTGGTTATATGTAGAGATAGTTATGAAAGTGGATGAAGTTATATGCAAAGTTGGTTAGTCAAAGGTTGTGATCATATGAGATTGACTTTTAGGCTGAAAAGCCTCATCGGTAATTTTTACAGAAAGTTAAAGGCATCTGTGATTGATTCATAACAATAAGTATAGTGGTTTCAGGTTTTGGGAGCAAAATACATTCAAAACTAAAGTAGGGATACATGAATGTCGGTCATTAATTTCGTTTTTGTTTTAAAGTAAATATCTATATTGTGTTTAAAGCAACCTACAATACCTTTCCCATGCAGTTGGACGGGTAACTTTTAATGTTATCATTAATGACATAAGTATAACCAATATATATTGTTTTTAACTATTCTGAGCTTGTGCATTGCAATGGAAATCAAAGAAGACATTGTGAGTAACAATTCTTTCCTTATACATCGTAAAGGCATTCATTGCACTAATAGTAATGATAATAATTACAATGTGGTGGTGGAAGATCATTATTGCGTACTCCAACCATTTGTACATTAGTGCTTATCGTCAATGTTATAACCTGGGTCTAATTCAAAGGTTAGCAATAACAACTTGTCCTGATTCTTTATGAATACATTTACGCTTCAATAAACGAATGATCTTTCCTATCTCTCTTGAATAGATATTATTGCGTTAAATGGTCACTTTGAATTGAGTAGTAATGATTCTTAATGAATCATTGACGTTGCTATCCATACAATATTAATTATGATGTGGCAGTGAATAGCCATGACGGTAACTGTATACATGTATTAAATAATAATGAAGGAAAGTTACATGTGGTTTGTAACAACCAACTGTTGATCTAAGCCCCATGAATGTCGTTTCCATCGGTCGATAATACCAATGCATGTACACATGTTGTAGTTGCTACTAATATCCAATCAGGCGTACTTCAATTTCAGTTTGATCATTTATAAGATAAGAAAACGGTTTACATGTAAATTCCATACTCAACCATCTACATGATTCCTGTTGGTCTAAGTGGTGCCACAAGGTAATTATCACTGGCCCATATATAGAGGTATAAATTGAAGCCTTTCCGGGACTCAATCACCAATCTTGACTTTGATGAAAAATTATATCCACGTCAAAAACAGTCTAAAGAGCGGTCTAAGAGATTCAGACAATATGTCACGAATCTTCTTGCCTCTCAAGACCCCCACATCAAGGTTGAAAAGTTCCACCTTAGTTGCACTCCTTCTTTACGATTACCCTCCTTCGCTATAGAAAATTATGTCAACGATAATTATAAGACATGTCCGCCCATTGGCGGGCTTAACTACTATATATATATATATATATATATATATATATATATATATATATATATATATATATATATATATATATATATATTTGCCTTCTTTCTCAGATGGAACACTATTCAAGTGATTTGGGAGACACAAGAAGTAGAACATGAATTCAAAATGATCTAGATTTGTGCATTATCTATTGTAAACCAGGTAATTTTGTTGTGGGTAAAAATGTTTACGACTCACGAGCTAAAGACGACACTCTAGCATGAGGCAGATGCATGACCAATAAGTTCCATTGTCAAATATTTGTTTCTTTATTGCACGTGGATGTAAAAAATGGATGTATGCATACTATGGAGACGCGGGCTAAAGTGATTCATTATTTTAGTAGAGCTTGATGTCTATAGCAGTTTATGTCAATCATATGTTAGCTTTTGAGTAAAACGCTTCGGTCCTTTAACACATCTTAATTGTTCTTTCTCGGTTTTTATCAAATGAAACTTTTATCTACGCCATCTATTCTATTACTTTTGAATTAGACTGATATTGATATTATAACACCTTAATAATTAGTTATAATTGTTTGACCAAACATTAGATATTGCGATAGAAAAGTTTGTTGCAGCCAAGATGTGCGAAAAAATAATCGACATAAATATATTACAGAGTACTACACTTTCTATAAATGGTACATAACGCAAATATTTGATTTCTGTCAATTATTTGACGATCTTCAAAAGGGATTTGAAGATTGTTATGCTTAAGTGTTATACTATTCATGAGGTTACTGAAATTGTTTTTTCTTTTCTTTTTTTAATTTATTTTGTTGTTGAGTTATGTTGATTGATTATGGGAGAATTAAAATTGATTATGATGTTATGTTTGTTTGTTTACAGATTGTTATCAGGCACATAAGGTTTTGTTGGGATAGTTTACATTAATTAAGTCTCGATATTCATCTCAAGGTATATGCATGTTTTTTTAGTTATCTAAAGATTTATGTATATATTTATGTGACATTGGGACTGAATGTAGAGGAATATAACTATTCGATTCCAGTGACGATTGTCTTAAGGTGCAAGTCAGCTAATTAGTAAGCTTAGATTTGATTGGTTAGTTGTGAGTTGAAACACAACAATGAGAAAAACGTAATGCCAAACACCTCTTTGGTGAATTGAAACATTCCTTTTGATTCTTACAAGACATGTAAATCCTGGTTTCATGAATAGATACATTTTCTTAGTTATCTAAGAAAGTGAAGCTCTAAATTTAGTGAAGATGCTCTAAATGATTAGAAACCAGAAAAACTGTGTGCTCATGACTACTTGCATAATATAAATAAAGGTAGATAATTTCAAACTATCGTGTAATGGAAATAGGCATGTTGAGCAATTAAGAAAAAACAGTTTGGGCAAAATTTGGTTAGTTCACCAACAAATCAAACGGGTTGATTGCTTGAATGAGAATATCTATATTCGAGTAAATAAGTAACCCTTAGTTTATGATGTTTAGAATTGGTATTATAATTTCTTCCAGAACATCTTTTGTCTCCAAACATAAAGCAAGTAATTTAGACCTGCTTTATGCTTTATTAATTTAACATATATTAAAAAAAAGCATTACTTTGCTGTTAATATTATATTGAATTCACCCTTTTTAGCTCTTAATCTTTGCCACTGTAATTATGTTATTGCAGTCCCAGCGTTAGAGTTTGTGGGTACATCATTCCTCATCCTTCAGAGGCCCGAGTAAACATAAGACTCTAGACAAATGGTACATATATGCATAATCTCATTTATATTTAATTAGTTCTGTTTTTGTCATTGATGTATTATTGTCTACTCCGTAACTCATTATATGATTAATGTGATTGATACATCGTCTTACTGTTTTTCTTTTGACCGTTGCTATCTATTGTTTCATTCGCGTAGTTCATGTTCCGACGAGTATCCGCTATTCTTAAGCATCTCAGCAATGGGTCAACTTGAATTGGGTTGGGTTGGGATGATCTGTGAGCATATATTTGTACTTTCTTGAAGCTCTTTGTATAACAGATGCATTAATTATGCTTAAAGAACAACAAGACAACAATAATAATCTCAAGATTTCTAATAAAAAACCGCTTTAGGTTACCTTTCTACATATTTGATATGATCCTTCTCTTTCTTTAGCTACTTTTTTTTATGAATCTGTTCATAAGTTAAATGTCCACATTTGTCATTGTAATTTGTTTGGCTGGATATGTTGACCTATGCTATATTTTTTAATTTCCTAGGTGACCCTGCAAATGAAGTATTGAAAGATTCTTGCCAAGATCTTTCGCTAATGTGTCCATGTCTGCGGCACCTTTGACAAAGTCATTGGACGAAAAAAAAAAAAAAAAAAAAAAAAAAAAAAAAAAAGCTCGATACTTCGATAGCGAGTAAGTGAAGAATTCGCCATTTTCTGCTTAATACCTGCTGATTGTATAGTATGATTTATATCTGTTATAACTCGTGGAATCTCATCTTCATTTCGTATGAATATCAAAATGAGGGCATGAGACATCGCGATTGCAAATCAATACATGAGATTGTTAAACTAACGAGTTATGCAATTTATCTTTAAAGTTTAAGTAAGGGTATCCGGAAAAATATTTATTTTACTATGAGTGTTTAATAACCCATGCGTACGGGTTAAAAATTTAAGAAATTGCTAACCATAATCTTAAGGGTTACGGTTAAGATCTTAGGACATTCAATAATTGTTCGTACCTTGACGATAATCCCCACCCCAACAAATAACTACCCTGCACGCTCGATGTAGCAAAACTTTTGCATATTGCCAATCCTATAACTATCCCGAACCCCTCGGATGCAACAAAACTTTTGCATATTGCCAATCCTTAAACGTAATCCCAAAAATTATCAGAATACGTGTAAAATTATTATTAGTCATGTCACGTATATTAAACCAAAATTTTAAGCTAAATTTGATTCCGATCTAAATACTTTGTGCATGTTCCTTTCCGTCTTCAAATATATGTTTCATAAAATTGATAATTATGTATCTTTAAGAAATAATCGAATCTAAAAATGATAAAACTTATAATTTCACATGGAACAAATATGGTTAAAATATACTCCCTCCGTCCCTAAATAAATGTCTACTATTGACTTTTTAAGTTTTTGTTATTCAACTTTCACCTTAAATTATTTTGTTTGTGTTATGTAATACTCGATGCAAAATATATGAATGGATTGAGTTTTAAGTGTATTTTTATTAGTATAATTTTTATCAAGTATTACATAACACAAACAAAATTGTTTAAGGTCAAAGTTTAAAAAAGAATACTTTGAAAGTCAATACTGGACATTTATTTAGGGACGGAGGGAGTAATTATTAGTATACTTATAGGTAAGGGACGGGAGGCGAAGGTCTCGAAACAAACAAGACTGTCTGGGAACATCCTTTTTTTTAATGACAAGTTATTTACTCGCTTAAGACAATTACAATCTCACAAAGACCTAAAATGTGTCACCTTTATATGTGAACTCATAACCTCACTTAAGACAATTACAAATTTACAATCTCACAAAGACCTAAAAATGTCACATTTATATTTGAACTCATAAGTCATAACCTTTTGCTTGATGGAACTCATATACTACTAGACCAAATGACTTTCGGTAACATCATCTCTTTTCTAACATTTGGATGTTTCATATTAATGATATTTTCACAAAAATTGACTTAAATAAATCTTATTTTTAATTCTAAACTTCGTATGTGTACGAGATTATAAATTTAAAAAAAAAGCACAAATTAATGTGATATGCAATTTAACACGAATTGCACGCATATCAGCAACTCATATACAGTAAATCATTATGTATAAATTAGAAATCAATCTATAAAAATACATAAAGTATGAAACCCGCGCGTGCGCGGGTCTTATAACTAGTAATAATATTATATCATTTAAATATTTTCTCTCTCATATTTAAAAAGTAAAAAAACGAACCCCAAATTTAAATCCTAATTCTAATCCTAATCCTAATCCAAATACTAATCTAAATCCAAACACATTAACAAACCAAACGGACCCTTAATATCTAAAACCTATCCACCATTATACTAGTAAAATCTTGTGGGTACACGATTGAAAAAAGCAAAAGAGAAAGACTAGGAGGGTCACGAATGAAAATAAAATAAAGTAAGGGTCGGTTTGTTTTGTGAGATATATAAAGAAAGAGGGTTACAGAAACAGAAAACAACCGGCAAAAGCAAACCCTAGATGAGATCAGAGATGAAGAAGGATGATGATGATGATGATGTTTACATCTGGACGGAGGAGGATCTTAAGCGTGCAAGTGCACCAACGCGGGTGGATTTTGCACGTTTTAATGCTATGTGGGAATTTGACCATGCTGACAGTCAGTTGATGTCCAGGGAGGAGTTTGCTGATATTATGTACGAATCGGCTAGAGATGTTGGTGTACCTGAGAAACTCAAGAAGAAGATATCTGAAATCAGCAACAATAACAACAAGGAGAAAAAGAAGAAGAAGATAGAAAAGAGTAACAAGAAGGAGAAAAAGAAGAAGCAGATAGAAAAGAGTAAAAAGAATGAGAAGAAGAAGAAGAAGATTATGTTCAAAATGGGCTTAGAAGAGATTAAAAAGCAGGATAAGAAGATGATGTTGAAAGAAACATATGCTAAAGAAGTGGTAGTTTATGATCCTGAGGATCCTAAGGTTCAAGCTGAACAGGAAGAAAAGCTTAAAGAGGTTGTGAGAAGACTCAATTTGCTGCAAGATATAATGAAGATGGCAGGCACAGCCGCAGCAGATGCCGCAGCCAAAGCCGCAGTTGAATCCGAAGATCCCTCAGCATCCTTAGCACAAGCTGCAGCCAAATTAGCCCTAGCAGCAAACTACTAGTTTAATTTGCTTCCTTTCTTCCTTATAATATATGTCTGTCTGTCTTTTGTATGTATTTTCTTGTTTTAACATGTTTTAATTACGTCAAAAACTTCAACTTATTGTCGTCCTCGTCGAATAAGTTATAATATTTATGTATTCACTCTGTCTGCCTACATTATTAAACACACGTACTCATCATATATGTTTACATCAAGCCTAGCTTGCTATGTTGGTTTGGTTTGCTTTTAAGCCAAACCCGGCTAGGACGTAGATTTACCATACTCATCGACTTGCATACTTTACTCTACTTTGACTGTTTAGTCTCTGTAACTTGTTCGTTTTTCACTATTCAGTCACTGGTAAAGGCGCCTGCATTATTTTTACCCATTTACAATCCCCTATATTATGGTTGCTCAAATGTCTTAACAGACTGCCGGCGCCCTACATGATAACCATTAGAATAACTCTCAAAGCAAAGTCCCTTCACTGGGTTTAACCTTTGAACTTGCTGGCATCTACAAGTTTGGTGGTTCACGACTGACTGACTGCTATCTAAAATGTTTTTACATGTTCACTCATGGGTATTCAATTAAACAGCTTCATATGCTATGATAGGGCACCCGTAGGAATGCTATCTTGGTTATGATTAGGGGTTCTCACAAGTGTGGCAAATGTTGCTGCAGGCGCTGCTGGTTTCGTGTGGTTGGGTCAATTCAATTTTCTTATATGTATGGGGGTTATCATTTTAAACTGTACGGACCAAAGGTCACTTTGATAGTGTTAGCTACATATGCTATGAGAAGGACCCATTGGACTGCTATCTTAGTATTACGAGTTCTCTCAATTTTTGGGTTTGTTTTACGGGTCAAATAGTATGGAAACTATAGCTGCAGGGCTATTTACATGGAGTAGGCATTAAACTGTAAGGACCAAAAGTCACATGATAATGCAGGGCCCTATACTCATGGGAAGTGGTCATTTTTACGTGTTATATTTACTGATTAAACAGCTTCATAGGGTATGAAAGGGACCCGTAGGACTGTCATAATTGCAGGGATTGTACTGTTACTATTAGTGGTTCTCGCAAATGAGGTTTTGTTTTACGGGTCAAGTAGTATGGCACCTATTGCTGCAGGGCTGATTGTTTTGTACTCTTGGGTCAATTGGGTCAAATAGTATGGAGCAAGCATTTTAAGCCGTAGGGACCAAGAATATGATGATGCTAGGCCTTAAACTCATCAAAAGAGGTCGTAATTAGTTTGCTTAAAGTGTACAATTGCTAATTAAGCTGTGAATAATTACACGTGGTCTGTGATTGAGATTGAGTTATCAGTAAATGGAGGTCTGTAGATGTTCGTAATGTAGTACTGGTAAACTGTATCTGCTCCTATACGGTTCTTTCAACCTACACTAAAGAGAGACGTTGGATATATGCTCTTATGGTAAGTTTCAACTGTTGGCCTAGGGAAAGACGAGAGTCTAGCTTGCATGTTCTCTTTACAGTATGATATATTAACAACTACCGTAAATGGTCTATAAATGTCAAGGGTGCAATCTCATTAATTTGGAGTTATTTGCATCACTGTAGAAGACCTACTGAAGATGTTTATGTATTTTCAATTTGGGATTTGTATAAGCTTAATCCCATGTCATGCTCTTCTATATGAAACAACGAGTTTTTTTTAAATGACCATGGTATTTTAAACAAATAATTAACAAAGTAGGCCGGTATCCTTAAAGATAATTAGCGTAGTATTCAATTCTTTTCTTCTTTTTATAATAAAATCAAGAGTATAAAACTCATGAAAGAAGAGTGTTTGTTTAACAGCGCGCCATCGTCCTCATCTCGTCTACTGCCTTGTCTCCTGCATCCTCGTCATTGTTGACTCCTTTAACGACGACAATGATGATTTACGGCGATGACTCCTACGTTGTGTTGATTTGATCAATACGAAAAGCAAAATCATGGAAACTAAGGAGCAACATCACATGAAAATCATAATTATCGCAAAATTCACATGAAACTATGAAAGTATCTTACAGTTGTATTGATTTGCTCAAATGAATCAAAAACACCCCGAAGATCATAGGCGGAGGGTAGTAGAGACCAAAGGGGGTGGTGGCCAATTTATTTTTATGTTATTTGTATGCTAGAAAAAAATATATATAATGCCTTCTCAAAATACAAGATCGATGTAAATCATTGGCCCTTTCAAAATAAAAGTTATAGCTCTGCTACTACCGAAGATATTGGTTCCTTCGAGTGATAGCGTCGGAATCATACCGTACATCATCACCGGACGGATCGGAGTCGACAATTACAAAGACATAAGAAATTAGAACGCCAACAACGTCAACGTAGATTAGGAGTTTATAAACATGGCTAATATTTTATTTTTAATTAGCAAAATTTGATAAGATGTCAACAAGATACTCCGTATTCACAATATTGGCTGCTGGAAAAGCTCATCTTGCATGAGTTTTAATTTTGGTAAAAAAGAAAAAGAAATAATTAAACATAATATTAAATACTCTTAAATGTACGTACTTTGTTAAATGTCGATACTCTATACAAAATATAAAGCATGTATACATATTTTTGAAACTTAAAAAACTTAAAAGTAAGTAATGGTATATACTTAAAATGCCTTTTCAAACTTAAATTTTTACATAAAAATTCAAAAGTTACCTTAACAATTCTCACCCAAAATTAAAAAATAAAAATAAAAATGCATGACAACTTTTGAAAACTTTTACTAATGTAATTACCACAAAAAAATAAAAATAAAAAAATTATTTAATCCTATTACTAATAATTTCATAAAATTCATCCACAAACTTTATTATGTAAGACACTATATCACAAATTCTTTTTTATTGTTATGTTAGTTCATAGTTGATGAAAATGAATGACAACTCAACTATAAAAGTTGGCCGCTATAAAATCAAGTATTCTTCTTGTCTTTTTAATATACCATCCTTCCAAAAGAAACTCGTGGGTTGTACACGATTGAAAAAAGGGAAAAGAGAAAGGCTAGGGGTCACAAATGAAAATAAAATAAACGTTGGGTTTGTTTTGTGAGGATATAAATTAAAGAAAGAGGGTTATATAAACACAAAAACAAAGAATAATAGCAAAAGCAAACCCTAGATGACATCAGAGATGAAGAAGGAGGATTTTAAGCGTGCAAGTGCAACCTCGTCGCTGGATATGGCGCGTTTCAGTGCTTTAAGGGAATATGACAATCTAAAGTTAAGAAACTTAATCTATGGGGTTGATGATAGTCACTTGATGTCTAGGGAGGAGTTTGCTCTTTTTGTGAACAAATCGACTAGAAATGTTCATGCACCTGAGATACTTAGGAAGAAGATGGCTGAAATCAACAACAAGATAAAGAAGAGAAAAACTGTTGACAAGAAGAGTAAGAAGAAGAAGATGGGCTATCATGATGATGATGAGTTTTATAAAAAATATACTGAAGGGGTACTTGTTACAGTGTCAGAAGTTACGGATCCTGAGCATCAAGCTGAAATTGCCGAGAAGAGAAAAGAGTTTAGGAGAAGAGTCATGTGGCTGAATAAGATAAGGCAGGAGAAAGGACCAGCCGCAGCAAAAGCCGCAGCAAAAGAGGCAAATGAAGCCGAAAGAAGAGCCGCCTCCTTGTTTAATTAGCTTCCTTCCTTCCTTATAATATATCTATGTGACTGTCTGTCTTTCTGTCTTTGTGTTTTAATTAGGTGAACAACTTCAACTTATTATTCTCTTAGTTATAATCTTCACTTTGGCTTTGTTGTTTCTTTTTGCCTCCTGCCTGCCTAAATAATTTGTTTCTTTTAATCAACACGGCTAGCTATGTTTATCACTTTACTTTGATTGTGATTCTATTAGTTTCTGTAATTTGTTCGTTTTTCCCTATTAACAGGTAAATGATGCCTAGGCCACTGCATAATTTTTACCCATTTGCAATCCCCAATGTTATGGTTGCTCAAATGTGTCGACAGATGTACAACCTTATCAAGGAAATCAGTAATGGCCTCTTAAAAAAAAGTTTGTTTATTATTTTTTGTGGCCTGCTTTAGTCTTTAGAAGGTAACCTGGTGCTGCTGCTTTTTACAGTAATGCCTTACGTGCTAACCATTAGAATATAGCCAAACTCTCAAAGCAAAGTTCCTTCACTGGGTTTAACCTTTGAACTTGCTTCTTAATTGCTGCCATCTAACAAGTTTGATGGTTCACGACTGACTGCTATCTAAAATGTTTTTACATGTTCACTTATGGCCCCGTCGGAATGCTATATATCTTAGTTAGGATTAGGGGTTCTCACATGTGCTGCTGCAGCGGCTGCTGGTTTCATGTGGTTGGGTCAGTTCTTTTTTTTGTTATATGTATGGGGGTAAGCATTCTAAACCGACCAAAGGTCACTTTGCTAGTGTTAGCTTCTTATGGTATGAGAGGGACCCATAGTATGGCACCTGTTGCTGCACGGCTGCTATGCTTGGGTCAAATAGTTTGGAGTAAGCATCTTAAGCCGTAGGGACCAAGAACATGATAATGCAGGGCCTTAAACTCATTGGAAGTGGTCGTAATTAGTTTGCTTAAAGTGTACAATTACTGGGATGTGGTCTGTGATTGAGATCGTGTTATCAGTAAATGGAGGTTTGTAGATGTTCGGAATGTAGTACCGGTAAATTGTATCTGCTGCTCCTATAAGGTTCTTTCAACTCTACACTGAACAGGATATATGCCTAGGGAAAGACGAGAGTCCAGCTTGCATGTTCACTTTACAGTTTGATGTATTAACAACTACCGTAGATGGTCTGTAAATGTCAAGGGTGCAATCTCACTAATTTGGAATGATATGCATCCTTGTAGAAGACCTACTGAAGATGTTTATGTATTTTCTATTTGTGATTTGTATAAGCTTAATCCCAAAGTCATATGAATGAATTCATGTGTCTTTGTTGATGTTATTGTGCTCTTCTATATGAAACAATACAATTATTTTCTTGTCATAGGATACCAAGTCTATGATTTATAATTTTAAATGAAGTGTCATGAAAAATGTTATTGCTAAACAAATGTGTCTGGATGGACAAGGCGACATACTGATCGTTATCCTAAATCATGATGATTTCATAAAACACAAAACACTAGTAAAATTGATAAAGTCAAATATTGATCGTTATCCTAAATCATGATGATTTCATAAAACACAAAACACTAGTAAAATTGATAAAGTCAAATATTGATCGTTATCCTAAATCATGATGGACAAGGCGACATACTGATCGTTATCCTAAATCATGATGATTTCATAAAACACAAAACACTAGTAAAATTGATAAAGTCAAATATTTTTCTAGTTTAAGTTCATTCAGATATGCTATATGTGGTTGACACAAAAAGTTTTGGGTCAACAAAACTGATCCATCCATTATTAAGATGCAGCATTTCAGGCCGCAGCATTGCCTGTTTAATTTTTTTATAATATGTCTTTTGTGTGTTTTTCTTGTTATAACATGTTTTAATTATGAGAACAACTAAAAGCTTATCGCCGTCGTCCAAGTTAGTATAATATACGTGGCTTTCTTGTTTGTTTTTGCCTCCTGCCTGCCTAAATAATTCAACAGTCTCATCAAACAGCCTAGCTATGTTGGTTTTAATCAACACGCCTACCTAGGTTTACCAGTTGCATAACTTTACTTATATTGTAATTGTATTAGTTTCTGTAATTTGTTCGTTTCTCACTGTCGACAGATAAATGATGCCCCCAAGGCAACTGCCTTATTTTTACCCATTTACAATCCCCTACATTCTAACCATTAGAATATAGCCAAACTCTCAAAGCTTCACTGGGTTTAACCTTTGAACTTGCTTCTTAATTGCTGGCATCTACAAGTTTGGTGGTTCACGCTGCTAGGGCCCCGTAGGAATGCTATCTTAGTTAGGATTAGGGGTTCTCACAAGTGTGGCAAAACTTTGTTATATATGTATGGGGGTAGGCATTCTAAACTGCATTTTGACAGTGTTAGCTTCATATCCTATGACAGGGACCCATAGGACCAATTGCAGGCTTTGTACTTTGTTAGTATTAGGGTTCTCACAAATGTGGGGTTTGTTTTACGGGTCAAATAGTATGGCTGCTCGTTTCGTGTGGTTAGCACTCTTGTGTCTTATTATATTTACATAAATATAGCGTCCCTCTTCACATGGATTAGTTGAAACCATTGTGCTCTTTTGGATTTATTTGCTTGCTATTTTGTCTCCAGATTTTGTACAGCGATAGCTATACCTACTTAATGAATATGAAACCATTGTGTGCTGGAAGTGGGAATTTAATGAAGTTGGCTCATTTGTAATCTTTAAACTGGAAGCATAAGTTATCTGATGAAAAGTGAATATGACCACTAGTTTATTTGCTCCTAGTAAACACAAATGCAATAAGCTTTGTAAGAAACTAGATATCACTAGATGCACTCATGATGCATGATTATTTTCCCTTGTTTGGCATTGCTCAAGTATGACTGCTAAATGGATTATTTTAGCGATACTATTATGGTTAGTCTTTTTCTGCAAGTGACCTGTACCATGTGAGAATATGGATATGGCTAGCTGGAATCATGTGGGAATTGATGGGAGGATATTTCAGGATGTTTTGGACTTCCTTGAGTAAGAGATGTTGCATGCTCTTTTGGTTCAGCTGTTTCTGCAAATGACTAGAAATAAATGAAGTGTCCTCAAGTAGTTGCTGGTGTTTGGTTTCATATGGTTGACTGTAGTAGACCTGATATGGATTCTAATAGAAGTTTTGTTTGAGTGTTCGTATATAAGTATGGTTAAACAATGCAAAATGTTATCCGTGCATGGTGTGTGCTTTAATGGCTATATGGAAGATGTTTTTGCTGCAAATGCTCTGATTATTTCTTTGTTAGATATTGGTATGGTATGGGTCAGCTGGGTTTGGCTATATATATGTAGTAGTCATTAAACCGTACGGGGCCAAAGGTCACAGGATAATGCAGGGCCTTAAACTCATGGGAAGTGGTTGTTTTTAAGTGTTATATTTACTGATTGAACAACTTAATATGGTATGAAAGGGACCCGTAGAACTGTTATAATTGCAGGGATTGTACTTTGTTAGTATTAGTGGTTCTCACAAATGGTAGGTTTTGTTTTACGGGTCAAATAGTATGGAAACTATTGCTGCAGGGCTGCTGGTTTTGTATGCTTGGGTCAATTTGGGTCAGATACTCAGATAGTAGGGAGTGAGCATCACGGGTTAAATAGTATGGCACCTGTTGCTACAATTTGATATATTAACAACTAGCGTAAATGGCCAATAAATGTCAAGGGTGCAATCTCACTAATTTGGAATTATATGCATCACTGTAGAAGACAATTTGTGATTTGTATAAGCTTAAGCCCAAGTCATATGAATGAATTCATGTGTCTTTGTTGATGTTATTGTGCTCTTCTATATGAAACAATACAAATTATATTTTCTTGTCATAGGATAGCAAGTCTATGATTCAAAATTTTAAATCAAGTGTCATGAAAAAAGTTATTGCTAAACAAAATTAGTAGTATTGTCAAATGTGTCTGGATGGACAAGGTGACATACAGATCGAATCATGATGATTTCATAAAACACAAAACACTAATCTATATGTGGTTGCACGGAATTTTTCAGGTCAAATGAACGTGTTATCAGACGGTAACTGTTCTAGTTCAAGTTCATTCAGATATGCTATATGTGGTTGACACAAAAAGTTTTAATCCAACTCATTATTTGCAAGTGTAAAATCCTTAAAAATAAGCGGGTACCAACCTGTTAAATTTTTAAGTCCTTATTTTAGGGTAGAATAAGCAAACAAGCGATTTTTGTCAAACACTTGAAACTGCTTATCTGCCTAAAATTAATAGACATGTATGTGGTTGACGGAAGGAGCAATCTACTATGGAATGAAACAGTCATCTCTTATTGTGTATTAAAGTATGTCTAACATCATTAGTGTGAAAGTTTTCTAATTTGATGTGAATATTTCCGGTTCAACAAATAGAACTCCCAAGTATACATGACGAAAGGACTGACGTTGGTACTATATACAACATATGGTCAGGAACCAATCGTAGAACCAAGGATTTGTAGGCATAATTGTAGGTGGAACAAGCATTTCTCCTCTGAATTAACGTCGCATCTATGAAATCACCATTATCAAATCATAATGCACATCCAAATAAGTGATCATCTCACAAAATCTAGCACAATCATTTTAAGAGTAATAAAGACGTGTAAAAATATGTGGGAATACATGTAAGGATAACATGTTTGACATCAGCCTTTAATTCCAACTCATTGTACACTTCAAACCAAAAATAATGCTCTGGAAATAATCCATCACTTGATATCTTCTGAAAGTCTGTGTACCTTCCAAAGGTAAATGATGTTTGATTTGGCAAAGTTTGTTGCCAAGAATTCGTTTCCCTGGAGGTGAACCATGAAATCCTGTAAGCAGCATTGAGCTCCAGTAAATCATCAAAATATTGTGTATCCCGAACTTCCATGTTTGCCTGAATGGCATCTCACTGAAACAACAAAGCTTTATTAAAAATAAAATAAATAAAAATAAATAAAAAATAATAAAAAAAAAAGTTTTCCCACTTTATACAATCAGAAACTGTAAAAAGTTGTTAGCATATTACGAGTTATACCTGCTTGTCAAATAATATACAGCAAAAGGCTATTGGTTCGGGTTTCGGAATATTTTCCCGCCTCCTATTTTCGGTATATCATGGCCTTTATAATTCTATTGCTATCCTTGGACTTCAAGTCGAAAATCAAAACAGCTTCTGTGTATGGTACAATGGCCTTTCCAGTGCTGCAAGATAAAAAAGTTAAGGGTTAATGGCATGTAATACCTACGTACTTTCTCATTTGCTCCATTATCATATACGAACTCAAAATATTACAACAATACCCATCCAACTTTCAAATTTTGTTTTTCTTTGTTTTTTTTGTGCATGATATTTGAACAAATAAAAAAGTACCTATCTGATATTTGAACAAATAAAAAAATCTGATATTTGAACAAAATTTGAAAGTTGGATGGGTATTGTGGTATTTTTTTGGGTTCGTATATGATAATGGAACAAATGAGAAAGTACGTAGGTATTACATGGCATTAACCCAAAAGTTAATTAAATAAATAATTGTAACAATAAAACAATGAACATAAAATGAGGCATTCTTTTAATTTCTATGGATTCATCCCAATCCCGTTCTAAATACCGATTCATATATAAATCAAATCCCAATTTAATAAGTTGGAACTTAAATGATGTAATTGTCATATTAGACGATGATAAAAGCTAGACAATGTAAACATTACATTAAACACTTATCAACTAAACTATAATAATTGTACACTATGGAAAAGAAAAAGGAAACCCGAGGAGGGTAAGAAATAAAAATAAAATAAAGTAAGGTCGGATATAAAAAGAGGGATATAGAATAATAAGTAACATACAACCGGCAAAAGCAAACCCTAAGAAGAGATGGAGGAGGATGATGATGTTTACACCTGGACGGCGGAGGATTATAAGCGTGCAAGTGCCACATCGGCGTCGGATTTTGCGCGTTTTAATGCTATGAGGGAATTTGACGATTTAAGGTTTGAGAACTCACTCAATTTCGTCAGTAATAGTCACTTGATATCCAGGGAGGATTATGCTCTTTTAATAAACGAATCGATACAAGATGTTCTTCCGGAGGCACTCAAGAAGAAGATGGAACGGAAAGGGGGTGAATGTCAATCTGAAGAGATGAAGAAGAAGAAGAAAAAGATGAAGAAGAAGATGAAGAAGAAGAAGAAGATCGAAAAGAAGCCGAATAACAAGAACAAGTCGTATGGTGATTTATCTCCTGCTGATGTTTTTCAATACTATGCTGAAGCTGAAGACGTAGTTTATGATTTTGAGGCAGAGGATCCCAAGTTTCAAGCCGAAGTTGCTGAGAAGAGCAAGTTGTTTGCGGAAACATTAAAGTGGCTGAAAGAGATATATGACAGGGAGGGACCAGTCGCAGCAGAAGCCAAAGCCAAAGCCGCAAATGAAGCCAAAGCCAAAGACAAAGCCAAAGACAAAGCCAAAGCCTAAGCTGCAAATGAAGCCGCAGCAAAGATGCAGCATTTCGAACTGCAGCACAGCCTGTTTATTTAATTTCCTTATAATATGTCTTTTGTGTGTTTAACATGTTTTAATTAGGTGAACAACTAAAAACTTATCTTCGTCGTCTAAGTTAGTATAATATATGTGACTTTCTTGTTTGTTTTTGCCTCCTGCCTGCCTAGATAATTCAACAGCCTAGCTATGTTGGTTTTAATCAACACGCCTACCTAGAGTTGCATAACTTTACTTTACTTTTATTGTAATTGTATTAGTTTCTGTAATTTGTTCCTTTTTCACCATCGACAGATAATGATGCCCCTAAGGCAACTGCATAATTTTTACCCATTTACAATCCCCTATATTATGGTTGCTCAAATGGGTTAATAGATGTACAAACTTATCAAGAAAATCAGTAATTGCCTATTTTTTTTTTATTATTATTATTATTATTATTATTATTATTTTATTTATTACTCGTATGTATATATACATTTTTTTGTGGCCGGCCTGCTTTGGTCTTTAGAAGGTAAACTGGTGCTGCTGTTTTTTACAGACCGCACATGCCCTACATGCTAACCATTAGAATATAGCGCGCCAAGCTCTCAAAGCAAAGTTAAAACATGTCGCAGAACCCTTCACTGGGGTTTAACCATTGAAGTTGCTTGTTAATTGCTGGTTTCAAGACATCTACAAGTTTGGTGGTTCACGATTGCTATGTAAAATGGTTTAACATGTTCACTCAGGGGTATATAAACAGCTTCATATGCTATGAAGGGCCCATACGTATGGAATGCTATCTTAGTCCAGCTTGCATGTTCTCTTTACAGTTTGATACATTAACAGCTAGGGTAAATGGTCTATAAATTGTCAAGGGTGCAATCTCACCAATTTGGAATTTTATGCATCACTGTAGAAGCCCTACTGAAGATGTTTATGTATTTTCAATTTGTGATTTGTATAAGCTTAATCCCAAGTCATATGAATGAGTTAATGTGTCTTTGATGATGTTATTGTGCTCTTCTATATGAAACATGAGTTTTTTTTTTTTTTTTTTTTTTTTTTTTAAATGACCATGGTATTTTTTAAAAATAATTAACAAAGTATGTATCCTTAAAGATAACGAGTCGGGATGCCCGTGCGTTGCGGCTTTTTTTTGCCTAAAGTTTTTGTTGCGGTTTCCTGGTTACCATTGCTGATATGATGCGTATGCAGACACACTGAGGATCTTATAGAAGTTGCAATGGTGTTGCCTGTTGTGACCAAGGTTGTAAAAATCGTTACGCGCTAGTGAGGCGGTGGGGTAAGGCCTACTGATTAATCGGTTAGGCCGGAATTAATCGCGGATTAATCGAATTCGGATTTTAATGCACAAAATTGTAATTTTAGATATTATATTATATTATATGTATGAGATAAACACAGTGCATCAAAGTTCAAATATTTCAAATGTTCAAATATAAATATAATACATAATTTTTCAAATTTCAAAGTCAAACATTGATATTACTCGGTTTGTTGACCATTTTTAAGCAATATTTGACTGATTTTGATCGATTTTTGAGCGATTTTATTGACAAATTTTTAAGCGATTTTGTCTGATTAATCCGATTAGACCGATTTTGTCCGATTAATCGGTTTGTTGACCAATTTTTAAGCGATCTTTGACCAAACCGATTAAATAGGCCGATTATGATAAATCCGGGAGTTTAGTGATCAATAAGCGATTATGCGGGATTAATTGGCCGCCTGGGCCGATTTTTACAACAGAGGTTGTGACACAAAGGCATGTTCGACTTCGTGATTTGTAGTTGTTCATTGAGAAGTTTGAGGCAATGGAATATTGATGTATGTTGTGTTCTTGGTCTTCAATCAGATGTCTTTTGGAATTGGGGCTTATATGGTTTCTTTTATGGTCAGTTGTTTATCATTTGCAGTTGTTAATGTTATCTTTGTTTATCATTTGCAGTTGTTAATGTTATCTTTGATTCGGCTAATTCAATTTCTGTCGTTATGGGTGACTTCAATGAAGTTCGTTCTGCTACGGAACGAATGGGATCACACTTTTGTCATAGGAGTGCTTCATTCTTTAATGACTTCATCTCCTCTTCAGGTCTTCTTGACATTCCCATGGGAGGTATGAGATTCACTCGTATGAATACTTTGGGTTCTAAGTTAAGCAAGATAGACCGTATCTTGGTCTCTAAACACTTCCTTGATAGATGGCCGAATTCACACATTTTAGCTCTAACTAGGAGTTCTCGGATCATTCGCCACTCCTACTTCTTAATTCAATGAACGATTTTGGTCCTATCCCATTTAAGTTTTACAACTCTTGGTTGCTTCATGAGGATTTTACCAATGTTATCACCAACTGTTGGTCTTCTCCCATTTACTGTCACTCGAATCTATCGGCTGTCATATTTAAGGCCAAGCTTAAAAAGCTCAAACTTGCTATTAAACTTTGGAGAACCACAGTGATTGCCACTGAAAGAGCAGCTGCCATGGAATTACGGGAAAAAATAATGGAGATTGATCTAAGAGCCGAACACTCCCCCCTCTCTGCAACAAACATCTTCAACAGAACCGACAATGTTAAATCCTTAACAGCCTTGGAACACAAAAATCTCAAAGATCTAAGACAAAAAGCCAAAGTCAAATGGACTCTAGAGGGTGATGAAAACTCCAGCTTCTTTCACGGATACATTAACAACCGAAGAAACCGATCGAGAATAAATGTTCTTTCAATTGATGGCTCTTGGATCACAGACCCCCCAACTATTAAATCACATATCTTCCATACCTTTGACTCAAAATTCAAAGAAACAAATCATAAAAGACCCACATTTTGTAGTAACCTTTTCAAGAAAATATCTCTAGAAGACAACCTTCTTCTTGAAAACCCCTTCACCCCTGAAGAAATAAAAGAAGCTGTGTGGGATTGTGGTGGAGATAAGGCTCCTGGCCCGGATGGGTTTTCTTTCAAACTTATCAAAAAATATTGGGATTTACTTAGTATTGACATTGTTAACTATGTCAATGATTTCCATCGTTCGCCTCATATCCCGCGTGGTTGTAACTCTTCATTCATTACCCTCATTCCAAAAGTTGATGACCCGATTACTATTGGTGACTTTCGACCAATTAGTCTCATAGGTTGCCAATATAAAATCATTGCAAAAATACTTGCAAACCGCCTTGCCTTAGTTATCCCGTCTGTTATTGGAGAGTTGCAAATGGCCTTTCTGAAGGCCGCCAAATTACTGATGGACCACTTTTGGTTAACGAAATCTTATCATGGGTGAAGAAACGCAAGAAAAAGCTTCTTCTTTTCAAAGTCGATTTCGAAAAGGCATTTGATACTCTGAGTTGGTCTTTCTTAGACTCAATTATGGATCAAATGGGTTTTAGTGCAAAATGGAGAACTTGGATCTGCGTTTGTCTTGATTCGGCATATGCTTCTGTCCTAATCAATGGGTCTCCAACTAAGGAATTTAAGATTGAGAAAGGTCTTCGTCAAGGTGACCCTCTATCTCCTTTTTTGTTCATTTTAGCGGTTGAGGCTCTAAATATTATTTTCTTAGAAGCTAGAAATAAGAATATTTTCATTGGTGCTGAAATTGGTGTCGACAAAGTCCCATTTCTCATCGCAATTTGCGAGATGATGCCATTTTATTGGTCAATGGTCACTCCTAAATGCAAGAAATTTGTCTAGAATTATTACATGCTTCCATCTCGCATCAGGGCTTAAAGTGAACTTCAATAAAATCAAATTATTTGGTATTGGAGTTCATTCTAACGAAGTCAGTTATGTTGCAAACACCATTGGGTGTCTATCATCACAACTTCCTTGTATTTACCTAGGCTTACCAATTGGTGCTAACATGTCAAGATGTACCAACTGGTATCCCCTGATTGATCGATTCCATAATCGACTTTCCAAATGGAAATGTAAGACACTCTCTTATGGGGGGCGACTAACTCTCATCAAGTCCGTCCTTGGTGGCCTAGGAACTTACTATTTTTCATCCTTCAAAGTTCCTACAACTATCATCAATAAGCTTGAAAGTATTTGTAGGAATTTTTTTTGGGGTGGTAATTCGGATGAAAGGAAGATGGCTTGGATTGCTTGGGATAAAGTGATTGCTCCGCTTGATCAAGGTGGTCTTAATATTGGAAGCCTTAAGGTGTTTAACCAAGCTTTGTTATCGAAATGGTGGTGGCGTTTCTTAAATGAAGAAAATGCCTTTTGGAGGAAAATCATTGTATCTATACATGGTCATCAAGGAGGTCTCTTAACTGGTTCCTCTTCATCATATAAATTGGGACCTTCGTATCAAATTATGAAGTTGAAAGATTATCTTTTAGCATATGGAATCACCCTCCCATCATTATTTAAAAAGAAGGTTGGCAACGGTTTAACAACAAAATTCTGGTTAGACTCATGGATTGGTGGCCCACCTATTTGCAACATTTTCCCGAGGCTTTTTCGTTTGGAAAAGAACGCAGATTGTCATTTTTGTGATCGAGCACCACAACCTACTAATGATCCTTGTCCACTGCATACATTACGCATACTCGACTTAGCTCTCACCGGTCATACCCTTTGCCCATGGGCCTCTCTTTCACTTGGGATTGGATCGGACCCTTCGTTCGCAGAGAACACCAAGAACTACAAGAGCTTTGTTCCACGATATCCAACTTATGCCTCTCAAATGATCAAGACATGTGGGAATGCACGGTTAGTGATGACGAGAAAATTCATTTTAAGAGTATGCGGACTTACATAAATAATCTCCTCCACCCTCTCGAACCACAACCATTCAAATGGAACAAAATCCTTCCAATCAAAATCAACATTTCATCTTGGCGGATCCTTCATAAGAGACTTCCAACACGCTACAACCTTGATCGAAGAGGAATTGACCTCGACTCTATCGTTGTCTGTTTGTGATGAAGATATAGAGACAGAAGAACATCTTTTAATTCGTGCGAATTGCTAAAGACACTTGGTTCAAGGTTCTCGTATGGTGGAAGATCAATAATGTCACAATCTCTTCTCTTTCGATGCTATCAACTTAGCCGAAAGAGTCAACATTCTGTTAACCTTAAAGCCTCCTTTGATGTTGTTGTTCAAACAACTCTTTGTTTTTATGACGGTTTAGGAATGAGATGTGTTTCTCGCTTAAACGACCCTCTAAGGATCTAATCCTTAGTGATATCAAGCTCGCGTCGTTTAAATGGATCTCATGTAGGTATAGGAAGGCTCGTTTAAATTGGATTAGTTGGTTCGATAACCCATGTAATGCCCATTTTATTTAACTGTTGTATTTTCGGCTCCTAATGTCTTATTAGGTGGCCCGTTATTTATATATTTTCTCCTCTTGCTGTTCAAAAAAAAAATGTTATCTTTGTTTAGCTTATCTTAGGGTTTGGTTAGATGTTTTGCAAATGTTTTGGGCTAAGGATGTAATTAGTTGGTGTCTGTTAGTCTTTTGTGATGTGTAGCGGGTCTAGGGTGGTTGCTTTTGTAAGCCATTTGTAAATATAGTTTGGTACTCAGTTTCTGTTGAAGTGTAAATTAGTAAGCTGTTATGTTGGAACATTGTATGGATATTACTATGATGGCTTAATGATAATATAAATGTTTGATATTGTTTGGTAATCCCTTGTCGTGTATTCTTACTCTTTTTATTTATTCATTTTTTATTTTTAAAGATGCGTACTTGCGTTGTTGCATAGGATTGTACTGACTTGTTGTTTTGTGTTGTTGCATAGACGATACAAACAGTGTTTTCATGTTGAGTTTATAATACATGACATACAATAAAACATGTAGACATCAAGAGTACACAGCGGAAGACTAAAGATCGTAACAAATAAATAATTAACTGAAAGTATGCGTAACATACCTCTTGCGAATATCAGATCCCTTGAGCAAAACAAAGAAATGGTTTGAAGAGTTGTCCCTTACCGTTCTACAACTCAAACCAATATGGTGTAAGAATAGTGTCTTACTACCACGTTCTTGTACACACGAATTAACCAACGAATCAAGCGATTGCTAGATCTAAAACAAGTCTTCGTTTAAGAAAAACGAAACCAAACTCCCTTACAAGGGGTGTTCGGCCGAATAGAGACTAGAGAGAGGAGAGGAGAGATCTAGGGTTAATTCAATGCACAAAGTTATGAAAAACCCTAGAACCTAGCCTTGTTTATATAGTAGATAGAAAACTTTGGGAACAAGTTATAGATTAGGGCTTGGGAAGCCCCTTGGCGACCATGAAGAAAGCCCAAGGAAAACCCATAACTTTTCACTTTCAATATTTTCCATTACTAGTCCTTTCTTTCATTTAACGGTCGTTAGTCATTTTCCGTTAAATACTTAACGATCGTTAACCGGACTTAATGTGCAATAATTAATCGTAAACATAAACATTAATTATTAACTTTAATTCTCATTCGCTAATGTGTGCAATCCGTGGTCACGAGTTCGAATCCGGACATTCACATGTTTGTAAATATATACATTTCCAACAGCTCCCACTTGGATATGTTTACAAAGCGTGAAATGACATTGGTTAGCGTCTAGCAACACGCCAATGCCCCGGTACAACTCGTGTATGGTTTCTGGAGAAAACCAAGTTTGATGATTCATCATCATATTCATCCTTTGTTTCTAATACCATGTTAATAAGAATATGGATCTCACTCATTTCTTAATTAACTATTTTGTTTCTCGCTTTATGTGATTGATCAAGATTACCAATTCTTCCGAACATATTCCGAAGACCTTGGGCATGGCCATGCAAACATCTTAACAACCCTACGAGGGCCCAGAGTATTATACTTCAAAATAAATTTAAAGGAAACACATCCTATTTTGACTACAAGCGGGATCCATAGATTTCGTAACACTACGAAAACAACCCTTATAACTACCGCCACGTATAGCGTTAGATTGCTTCAAAAAATGCACTACATCCATGACATATCTCGGTATCTCAAGTCGAGGATAAATATCCATGATATACTTAATGACAAAGATCCATAAAGTATTATCATGCGGGTGGGATAAGTCCTATACTCAATACATTGAATATCATCTGAAATTAGTCATGCTACGCATCAATATACTTTCAAGTATATTCTAACTAATACTCAGATTTGTCTTAATTCAATATCATTCCCATGTTATTGATTGACAATGGACCATTTAGAATAACTTAAGTTATTCAAGGATTTAAACATGAAAATATAGGATAACATCACAATAAATGAATAATAAACATAACAAAATACTTTATTTCATTTCAATAATAATGTTTACAATATCCTTTATCTAAAATACTTAGTCACAGATGGGCATGAAACTTCTAGCTAAACGAAGTCCAAACTTATCGACAAATGATTAAGTTTTTCACCGGTAAGGCCTTAGTTAACGGATCGCTAGGTTATCATCTGTGTGAACTTTGAGCAACTCAATTTCACCTATCTCGACTTGCTCTCGAACATAGTGATATTGTCTAGGATAGTGTCCGTGCCCTTCATGACTCGGGTTCATGGGCAAAAGTTATTGCAGCAGAATTGTCACAATATACTTTAATAGGATTTTCAATTGACAGCATAACACCAAGCCCGAAACAAACTTCCTTATCCAAAAACTTCCATGGCGACCTCGACGCCGCTATGTACTTACTACATAGCGAGACATTGCAAGTGTTGTCATTTCTTTCTCTTCCAATCCACGCACCTCCATTGATGACAAATATGTAACCCATCCGAGACTTCGTATCATCTTTATCACACTTCGGGATGCATTGCGGTAACACTGTAATGAGCGATTACGCTTGGATTTCCTCCATACACTATGAACATATCTCTTGTAGCCCTAAGGTACTTGAGAATATGCTTAACAATGATCGATGAATTTCACCGGATTACGTTGATACCGGTCGGTCAAGTTTTGAGCAAACGCCACATCGGGCCTTGTGCATCGCACCGCATACATGATAGATCCTACGGTGAAGCATAAGGAACTTTCTTCATACGCGCCACCTCTGCGGTGTTGAAGCACAACCTTATTTGCTCAAACCATGATTTACTTGCATTGGCAACAATCCCTTCTTGGAATTTTGCATATTGAATCTCTTCAATATTTTGTCAATGTAAGCACTTTGGCTTAAACCAATTAGCCGCCTTGATCTATCCCCAGATCTTGATTCCGAGTATGTATCTTGCTTCCCTAAGTCCTTCATTGAAAAACATTTACCAAGATAGGCTTTCACCTCTTTTAGACTTGGTATATGATTTCCCATGATTAATATGTCATCGACATACGAACAAGGAAAGTAACATGACTCCCACTAGCTTTGTGATATACACATGGCTCATCAAGATTCGAGTAAATCCAAACCTTTGATTTCTCCATCAAACCTTTTATTCCATTGCCTTGATGCTTGCTTCATCCATAAATGGACCTCTTAAGCTTGCATACGGTTAGAAATAATGGATTCACAAACCCTCCTACTGTGCCATATAGATGTCTTCATCTAGACGGCCATTCAGAAAAGCGGTTTTGACATCCATTTGCCAAATCTCATAGTCATAGTGTACTGCTATAGCTATGAGAATCCTAATAGCTCTTATGTCCGCTACAGGAGAGAATGTCTCCTCGTAGTCAATGCCATAGGTTTGAGTAAAACCTTTAGCCACCAGACGAGCCTTGTAGGTGTGTACATTTCCATCCATGTCAGTTTTATTTTTGAAGATCCACTTACTTCCAACGAATTTAGCATTGGGAGGAAGGTCAACTTCAATCCAGACATCATTATCTTTCATGGATTGCATTTCCCCATTCATAGCAATCTGCCATTTATCCTTCTTAGGATCAGCCATGGCAGCTTTATAGTTGGCAGGTTCATAAGATCCCCAACCATATTTTCCTCCACCTCTATGTTAAGACATAGGCGGTCAGTGCACGTATAGTCCTTTCGGTCCTACGAATGGGAACAACTTCGGGAGGAGCACCTAAGCTTTGTGTTCTTCTTGAAGTTGGCTAGTATTTTCGAAGGTGTTGTATCTTCTTGATCATATTCCGGATCATATACTCTCCTCTCGAGTTCTTGAGATATGAGATTCCTTTCAAGGAAATCTCCATACCTAGCCACGATGACTTTGTTTTCATTTGGGTAGTAAAAGTAGTAACCCATAGTTTCCTTAGGGTATCCTACAAAGATACACTTATGATCGGCTTGGAGCTTATCGGTGTGTCACGTTTAACAAACGCTGACATCCCTGGACCTTTAAGTAAGAAAAGTTGGGAGCTTTTCTGTCCATATTTCATATGGAGTTTTAACAACCTTCTTTGTTGGAACCATATTCAAAATGCGAATAGCGTTTCAAGGGCATAATCCCAAAAGTAAAAGGAAGAGTCGAAAGTTCAAACATTGATCGTACCATGTCAAGTAAGGTACGATTTCTCCTTTCAGATACACCATTTTGTTGTGGAGTATAAGGAGATGTGAGTTCTTGGATAATTCCACACTCGCCTAAGTAATCTTTGAACTCTTGACTTATATACTCACCACCTCTATCGGATCGAAGAGCTTTAATCTTCTTTCAAGTTGTAATTCTACTTCACTTTTGAAAACCTTAAATGTTTCAAAGACTTCATGTTTATGTTTAAGTAAATAAACATAACCATAACGATCGAAATCATCCGTAAAGGTTAAGTAGGAAGCACCACGTTTTGACACATGTCTAAGTGGACCACACACATCGGTGTGTATCAATCCAAGTAGATCGAAGCCCTTTCCACTTGTGGTGAAAAGGTTTCCTTGTCATCTTCCCGCCTATGCAAGACTCGCATTTGTCAAATGATTCATCATCGACCGTTTGTAAAAGCCCATCGTGTTGCGGCTTTTCCATGCGTTTCTTGCCTATATGGGCAAGGCGACAATGCTAAAGATAAGAAGAGTCACAGTTCGACTTGCTCTTCTTATTGCTAATGCTATACAACAATTATTTTCATTGGATATACAACCATCCATATCAATTTCAAACACACCAAGCATAGGAATTGCATTAAAGTAAAAACATTATTTAAAGCTGAAATTCCATAAGCGGTAAAAGTGTGCACAAAACCAATATCTTTTAACAAAGAAAGCGAAATGACACCCCTAACAATGGAGGGTGCATAATGATAATTATTTAGTTCCAAAATTAAGCCGAAGGCAACACTAAATCAAAAGTCCCTATGGCCGACAACCTGCACGCTTTCCATTTCCAACGTACAAGTATCTCTCTCCACAGTCGACTTCTTCGCCTCTAAGTCCTGCGATGTATTACGGATGTGAGTACCACATCCCGTATCATATATCCGTGAATTTTGCTTATGAGGAAAAGAAAATAATTCAAACATAAAAATACACGATGAGCTAGGCACCATCTTATTTTTATTACGAAGGCACTCATTCGAGATAAAGCCGGGCATTCGCTTCCGGTGACCCGATGAGTTGCGATGGTGGCAAGATAAATCCTTCTTAGGATTCTCCTTTCTCTTTGCGGGGTTCTTCTTAGGGCGGGTGGGATGACAACTTGTTTCCCTTTCCTTTTCCTTTCCTTTCTTATCTCGCTTGCGGCTTTGGCTTATTCACCCTACCACCAGACTGTATTGCGAGTACAGCAGTGTAGGAGCCTTGATCTGTGCCAAACCGTCAAGTCTAATCACACAAGTGGCCACTGTGAATGGCCAACCGTAATGGACTTAAAGCGACTTAAGCACAAATGCGATGAAGTCACGGAGAATAGAATGAATTCCGGTCGTTTAGTCCCACGGAGACTCAATGGTGTGTCAAAACTAATTCAGATGATAGAGTGATCACTAAGGATAGTGATCGATAAAGGATTTGATGAATAATTACACTCTTGAAAAAGTTTATAAAATAAAGCGACTTAAATGCAAATTAAGAAAATTAAAAGATAAAATATATTAAATAAACGCTATCACTATATTTAAAATGATGAGCGTTTAAAACTTAAAACATACGTTTAAATAAAATTACGTAAGCGTACAAAATAAAACGTGAAAATAAAGAAGGAAAATACCTACGGATATGAAAATACATTTTACAATCCTAAATATAAAAGAAAATTATTAGAAAAGGAAAATTATTTTACAACTATTTATTTAATTCTTATTAATTAAAACTATTTATTAAGTATTTAAAATGTACTAAAATATAAGAAAATACAAATTTAACCTAGAAAATGAAATTATAACTTAGAAAAATCTAAAATATGATAAAACTTATTTTAAAACTGAAAATATATTTTTAGACTATTTATGTATTTATTATTAATTTAAAACTATTTAAAACTAATTAAAATGCTAGAAAATACTATTTAAACCAAGAAAATTATGGAAAAATATTTTTTTGACTTTTTATATTTATCTTAACTTAAGAAAATTGAAAAATTATTTTTTTTAAGCTTTTCTTAATTAATTGTATTTAAAGCTAATTAAAAAGGCTTAAAAACTAAATTAAATCAAGAAAAATACTAAACTGACTTGGAAAAATCTGAAAAATTCAAGATAACTCTAAAATAATATAAGGAATCTAGGAAAAATGGAAAAACATGGGGTTGTTTGAAGGAAATAGAAACTGATGAGCCAAGTGCTTATGAAATAAGCACTTGGATAAGCTAAAAAGCACAACAAGCACCAAAGCGAAAGCAGAACCGAGATATACTAAAAGTGACCAAATGCAACACAAATCAACAAGTCCTAACCACTGATTGCAATTACAACAGATTTGATGAAATTGAGATAATAAGCTAAAACAGATTCTAGGGTGTCTACTTTAAGCTTAAGCACAAGCTTCAAAATAAGCTAAATGTGAAAACCAACAATTGGAACCTAGACTAGACCTGGGAGAGAGTGTTTAAACCAAGAATCAGATCTAGTTAAGCTAAACTAAGCAGGCTGCAAGGTCTGCAAAACCTGCAAAATCCCTGTGCAGGCTTAATGCCCTGCATATGGCACTTAGCACCATTTTGACAAGCCATTTAAGAGCTTAAAGAAAATTCACAAAATTATGCTAAAATGGACATAAGAAACTAGACCAGTAGGGCTTTTTAAAACTACAATTTCCATTGATATTGACTAAGAAATGAGCCCAAGAAAAATCATCTTAGATTGGCCAAAACTGAGTTTTGCCATTTTGACTTTTTGAAGCAATCATGAAAAGTTGACCAAAATGAAATTTGAAGCTAATTTATGAACTGGAAATGATATATATGGATGAAATGAAGCTAATGTAATCTAACTTTATGGATTTTGATAACAAAATAAACTTTTGCTTTTCAAAACTACAACGAGATATTCAATTAAGGCGATTGGAATTGAGATTTTGACTTTAAAGGTTAGAAGGCACAAGTTTAAAAGCAGATTTGAGTCTCAAATGACCGAGAGAAGCAAATCAACAAAACTCTATCATTGCATACACCTCTAAGGCAGTTGATACCATAAATCCAAACACACCTATACTAAGCGCTATGAACTAAAAATTGAACAAACTGTTGAACCAACATGAATTAAGGATCAAACTAAGTTTAACTATCTTTAATACAACTAAATAAACAAGTAAAAACAAATTATGACTATAACTACCGGTTCAAGCAAAATATGCAAACCAACTTGAAAATTTGAAAATGAGATAAGCACTCACAGAGTCCAACTTGCTTGCAGCCAAATCCAAAACTATAACTACACTAATTGAAGCTATTCCTACCCAAAACCAATCATCTGCATCATCCAAACACCATTTCCATACCATCTTGCTTGTCTGAGTTGACTATTGTTGACCATGGACCAAATGGCTTGAAAATTGATCTACAAGCTTATCAAAAGCTATATAAAGCTTAAGTAAACTTGTTTAAGCTTACAAAGAAGCTGTTTGAATCTTAAACATAGGTGTTTAAAACTAAATTTGCAACAGTGGAATTGTAAACATGAAATTTAAATGAAACCTTGAAATAGAACTTGAAAACAGATGATATTGATAAAATACCTTAAGTTTAGTACATAAGAGCAGAGAATTAAAGTTTTTAAACTAAACTAAGACATTAACATTGAAAACGACATACATGTGAAAAATAAAACTAACTACTCTTCCTTCCCTTGCTTCTCTCTCTCTTTATAGCTCCAAATGCTTTCTTTTCTTTCTCGAGATAATCCCATGGTTCCGGGGCCATTGGATGACTTTAAGATCATCTTGGCCATTGGTTAGTTTTAGCGGGGTGGGTATTAGCCGTGGGTGAGGTTGAGTGATATGAGGGAAGGAATTTAATGCATCTTGTTTTGTGTAGAGGTGGAGGGACAAGGGAGTAATATGTTGGTGGGGGATGGGTTTGGTTGAGTGATAGCAGGGTAGCAGTTGGGAGGAAGGAGGAAAAAGGCGCCAAGGGTGGTTTGACCAAGTGGGTTGACTGGGCAGTAATAATGCCAGGGGGGTCATAATGGGGAGTCCAAAAGTTGGCAGGGGGTCACAATGTTTTGAGAAGGGACCAAAGGTGCTAAAGGGTCTTAATAACAAGGACTTCATTTGCCATTTCTGAAATATCAAGGACCACTTCTGCCAATTTCACAAAGTTGCTCCAAGGGACTAAAAGTGACAAGCTCCAATAGTATAAGGACTAATCTTGACAATTTCCAATTTCCAAGGACCATTATTGCCATTTTTCAAAGTTGAAGGACCTTTTCCGCCATTTGACTAAAGATTCATTCAAAGACCGTTTTGACAATTTAAAATATTTGGGGACCTTGAATGATATTTTCTTCATTTTATATACCGAGGACTAGATTTGACAATTTTTGAAACTTGGGGACTAAAGCGCCAATTTTGCAAACTTGAATCATTTTTCATCGATTTTGATCTTTTGCATTTAAAACACATAAAACAACGATTTGTGATATTTTCATCATTTTGATTCATTTTGAGTGTTTTCGGATGATTTTGCGAGTTTATATTGTACAAAATGATGAGTATTTAGACACTCATCAATCCCCACATCGAGATATTGCTAGTCCCTAGCAATGATTTGAGAAAACTTAATGGATTTGAAAACTCTTTACCAAAAGCCATTACTTCGGAGTAGCCAAATGTTTGAGTTCAAGTAAGAACCTTGGTACATCGATAACCAAATGATTTTGAGCAAATCATAAGTCAGTAAACGGATTTGATTTGTCTTTACCGAAGCCGTTTGCTCTGGACTAGCCAACTCTTAGATAAATTATCAATATTATCTTTGGTGAGTGATTACCAATTATGGTTTTTCCATTGCCTTTACCACAAGCCATAATCTTGCGGGCTAGCCAACTCTTCACTTTTTAGGATATGGTGAGTTGAGAACCATACAATTTTGGGCAAATTGCAAGCCGTAAGCGGATTTGATATATCTTTACCAAGAGCCGTTTGCTCTGGATTAGCCAATCCTTTTGTCTTACTGAGACAAGGCGGATGATAACCAAGGCGAGTAAGTGTAGAACACTTACTCCAAAAAATTTTGGCCAAAACGGGAATTGGTATAATTATATGATAAAATTCGTGAGAATTCCCCACACTTAGAAATGAATATTGCCCTCAATATTCAAAGTACCAGCGATTATGCGAAACATAGAACGTAAAAGGAAATATTACGGCCATTATTTTAAAAGATTTTTTATTTTTTATTTTTTATTTATTTATTTTTTTAGAGATATATATATATAACATGTGGGGCATCACCCCACACTTAGGTGGTAGAAAGGGTAAGAAGTCGAAATATGGGTGAAAACCCATATGGTGTGTCTCTTGTTTTTGGTTACCGAGTCGCTAGCTTGACTCGACCCGCATTCATTGGTTCATGGGAAGCAAAGTGGAAGAAACAATCTCCATCGGACTTTCATTCAAGATGTTTGGATAAACATTGAAGCACGCGAAAGTTCCACACCGATGAGATATCTGAGAGAAAGACCCGGCTCACGGATGATAAATGAAAATGCGGGGTCAAAGATAGTGTCCTCATTCCGAAGGAGAAAGGGAACTAGAAGTCACACCATATGTGAAGAAAAGAAAGAAAATCATGATAAAAATCATGACTAACTCCTCATTATCGGAAGGGAATTCATGATTTTGGATCATGAATCTCATCGATGAGGATAGAATCGTCATCACATGATGGAAGAGATAAGATAGAATACGAGAGGTGGGACAAGTGGTGTGCTCGAGGCTAGCAATTTCCACCACTTCCGTGATGGTCTCTGTATCGACCTCGGACATTTCATCGAAAAGAGGATTTACTTTCCCAAAAGTGTAGTCATTATTAAATTCAAAAGAGGATTTGAAAAATCCGGAAGTAACCTCGAAATGTCAAGAGAATCACAAAAGGCAAATCACAATCACTATCGGATATATCCTCGAGACTCACTTGGGATTGGGACAAGATCCTCAACACTTGATGATTCCGTTTCGAAATAGTCTTGAGATGATCATCCTCCATTATGAGAGAGTCTTTGGAAGCAATAATAGGTAAGATAGGTGTGATAGCAATAGGCGAGGAGTTGAGAAATGATATCTTTCAAAGAATAACACTCTCCTCGTCGTCCTCATAATATTCCCTCATTTGAATATTATCCTCATCATCATCGTCATCATATCAGTTCTTATGTTCATCTGTGAAGCTTACATACCATTCTTTTCATTTGTAGTTTCTTTCGAATCGTATTTCTTGAACTTTGTGGAAGATTACACTCCTCGTAATCATTGAGATCTTGTGAAGGCTCGGAAGTCGATGGTGATGGAATCTTGTGGGGTTGGAATTTGTCAAAACCGGAGAATTGGAATTGTAAAATTTTGATTCATCGGTTGACATTCAAAAGTAACATGAGGACCCCGCAATTCTCACAATGAGATAATTGGGAAAATAACTTTCACCAAAGTTCGATTGTAACATGGTTCCGGCTCATAGACAAGCGGAACCCGTGGTGGACAATCAAAACCGTAATGAGAATCATTCCACAAAACTTCGCATGAGTAGGATTCGTATTGGGGTTGTGGAGGTAGGTAGGAAAAATCGGTGTTTCATTTGAAATGGGATCGGGATTACCGACAAATTTGTCTCGAAACTCACATTGGTACATCGCCGACAATTTCCACCGTTAAATGGACCTCCACACGGGAACATGTTGAAAACCATGACATGAAGAATTAAGCAGATAAGAGGATAAGAGATGAAGAATTAAGCGGTTATAGAGGATAAGGAATGGAGAATTAAGCAGTTAGAGGGTAAGGAAATGTAGAATCAAAAGATGCGAGAGGGTAAAGATGGATATTTTTGGATTTTTTGAAAAGCAGGCTATAAAACAAAGAATGAAGATATTTTTGGTGTTGAAAACACTTCAGGAAAAGTGTTAATGAACTTTTGGATTTTGAAAACTTTACAAAAAACTTTTACAAAAGATGGTATATGTGCAAGAATGGATCGAAAAGGTTTAACACACGCTAAAGCCTCCCCGGCAGTGGCGTAAAATTTGATCTGTACAAACCGTCAAGTCTAATCACACTGGTGGCCACTTGTGAATGGCCAACCGTAATGACTTAAAAGCGACTTAAGCACAAATGCGATGAAGTCCTGGAGAATAGAATGAATTCCCGGGTCGTTTAGTCCCACGGAGACTCAATGGTGTGTCAAAACTAATTCAGATGATAGAGTGATCACTAAGGATAGTGATCAATAAAGGATTTTGATGAATAATTACACTACTGAAAAAGTTTATAAAATAAAGCGACTTAAATGCAAATTAAGAAAATTAAAAAGATAAAATATATTAAATAAACGCTATCACTATATTTAAAATGATGAACGTTTAAAACTTAAAACATACGTTTAAATAAAATTACGTAAACGTACAAAATAAAACATGAAAATAAAGAAGGAAAATACCTACGGATATGAAAAATACATTTTTACAATCCTAAATATAAAAGAAAATTATTAGAAAAGGAAAATTATTTTTACAACTATTTATTTAATTCTTATTAATTAAAAACTATTTATTAAGTATTTAAAATGTACTAAAATATAAGAAAATACGAATTTAACCTAGAAAAATGAAATTATAACTTAGAAAAATCTAAAATATGATAAAACTTATTTTAAAACTGAAAATATATTTTTTAGACTATTTATGTATTTATTATTAATTTAAAACTATTTAAAACTAATTAAAATGCTAGAAAATACTATTTAAACCAAGAAAATTATGGAAAAATATTTTTTTGACTTTTTATATTTATCTTAACTTAAGAAAATTGAAAAATTATTTTTTTTAAGCTTTTCTTAATTAATTGTATTTAAAGCTAATTAAAAAGGCTTAAAAACTAAATTAAATCAAGAAAAATACTAAACTGACTTGGAAAAATCTGAAAAATTCAAGATAACTCTAAAATAGTATAAAGAATCTAGGAAAAATGGAAAAACATGGGGTTGTTTAAAGGAAATAGAAACTGATGAGCCAAGTGCTTATGAAATAAGCACTTGGATAAGCTAAAGAAGCACAACAAGCACCAAACTGAAAACAGGAACTGAGATATACTAAAAGTGACCAAATGCAACACAAATCAACAAGTCCTAACCACTGATTGCAATTACAACAGATTTGATGAAATTGAGATAATAAGCTAAAACAGATTCTAGGGTGTCTACTTTAAGCTTAAGCACAAGCTTCAAAATAAGCTAAATGTGAAAACCAACAATTGGAACCTAGACTAGACACGGGTGAGAGTGTTTAAACCAAGAATCAGATCTAGTTAAGCTAAACTAAGCGGTGCAAGGTGCGCAAAACTGCAAAATCACATGCGGGCTTAATGCCTGACAGGCACTTAGCACCATTTTGACAAGCCATTTAAGAGCTTAAAGAAAATTCACAAAATTATGCTAAAATGGACATAAGAAACTAGACCAGAGGGCTTTTAAAACTACAATTTCCATTGATATTGGTGAGAAATGAGCCCAAGAAAATCATCTTAGATTGGTGGCGAAGTTTTGCCATTTGACTTTGAAGCAATCATGAAAAGTTGACCAAAATGAAATTTGAAGCTAATTTATGAGCTGGAAATGATATATATGGATGAAATGAAGCTAATGTAATCTAACTTTATGGATTTTGAACACAAAATAAACTTTGCTTTTCAAAACTACAACGAGATATTCAATTAAGGCATTGGAATTGAGATTTTGACTTTAAAGGTTAGAAGGCACAAGTTTAAAAGCAGTTTGAGTCTCAAATGACGAGAGAGAAGCAAATCAACAAAACTCTATCATTGCATACACCTCTAAGGCAGTTGATACCATAAATCCAAACACACCTATACTAAGCGCTATGAACTAAAAATTGAACAAAGCTGTTGAACCAACATGAATTAAGGATCAAACTAAGTTTAACTATCTTTAATACAACTAAATAAACAAGTAAAAACAAATTATGACTATAACTACCGGTTCAAGCAAAATATGCAAACCAACTTGAAAATTTGAAAATGAGATAAGCACTCATAGGAGTCCAACTTGCTTGCAGGCCAAATCCAAAACTATAACTACACTAATTGAAGCTATTCCTACCCAAAACCAATCATTGCATCATCCAAACACCATTTCCATACCATCTTGCTTGTACAGTTGACTATTGTTGACCATGGACCAAATTGCTTGAAAATTGATCTACAAGCTTATCAAAAGCTATATAAAGCTTAAGTAAACTTGTTTAAGCTTACAAAGAAGCTGTTTGAATCTTAAACATACGTGTTTAAAACTAAATTTGCTTGATGGAATTGTAAACATGAAATTTAAATGAAACCTTGAAATAGAACTTGAAAACAGATGATATTGATAAAATACCTTAAGTTTAGTACATAAGAGCAGAGAATTAAAGTTTTAAACTAAACTAAGACATTAACATTGAAAACGACATACATGTGAAAAATAAAACTAACTACTCTTCCTTCCCTTGCTTCTCTCTCTCTTTATAGCTCCAAATGCTTTCTTTTCTTTCTCGAGATAATCCCCATGGTTCGGGGCCATTGGATGACTTTAAGATCATCTTGGCCATTGGTTGGTTTTAGCGGGAATTGGGTATTAGCCGATGGGTGAGGTTGAGTGATATGAGGGAAGGAATTTAATGCATCTTGTTTTGTGTAGAGGTGGAGGGACAAGAGGAGTAATATGTTGAGTGGGGGATGGGTTTGGTTGAGTGATAGCGAGGGGTAGCAGTTGGGAGGAAGGAGGAAAAAGGCGCCAAGGGTGGTTTGACCAAGTGGGTTGTTGGCGATAATAATGCCGGGGGTCATAATGGGAGTCCAAAAGTTGGGGTCACAATGTTTTGAGAAGGGACCAAAGGTGCTAAAGGGTCTTAATAACAAGGACTTCATTTGCCATTTCTGAAATATCAAGGACCACTTCTGCCAATTTCACAAAGTTGCTCCAAGGGACTAAAAGTGACAAGCTCCAATAGTATAAGGACTAATCTTGACAATTTCCAATTTTCAAGGACCATTATTGCCATTTTTCAAAGTTGAAGGACCTTTTCCGCCATTTGACTAAAGATTCATTCAAAGACCGTTTTTGACAATTTAAAATATTTCAGGGACCTTGAATGATATTTTTCTTCATTTTGATATACCAGGGACTGGATTTGACAATTTTTGAAACTTGGGGGACTAAAACTGCCAATTTTGCAATCTTGAATCATTTTTCATCTAATTTTGATCTTTTTGCATTTAAAACACATAAAACACTGATTTGTGATATTTTCATCATTTTGATTAATTTTTGAGTGTTTTCAGATGATTTTGCAGTTTATATTGTACAAAAATGATGAGTATTTAGACACTCATCAAGCCTTCTTTGGCAATCTCTTCTCGAAGTCTACAAGCATTGCATGTAACTCATTCACTGTCTTCCCGGTGCAATGCATGTTAAAATTTCGGACAAAATCACCAAATCGTTCCTGATTAAGGGAGTGATTGATGAGGCCGACACATACATCATTCGAGTAACCACTGGCAGAGCTTCTCCAATTGGTCCAAGTGATGTTTCATCTCGAGGATGTGGTCGGAGAGCAGTTGCCAACCTCACGCTTGCATTGTGAACCTTTTCAATTAGTTCATATAGTTCAATTTTGGTGGCTTCTCAAACATACGTTTGAGTTCATCTAGCATGCTCATAGGCGGATAGTGCTCAAATTGTTTTGCAATTGGCGGACATCCCCGAAAAGAATTAGACACGCCACATCATTGTGCTTCTCATATTCAACACGATATGCCTCTTGTTCAAGAGCGGTTGCCGTGTTGGGAGGAGCATCGAGCAGAGGTGTAGTCAAAATTTCAACCCTTTGGCAACACGAAGGATGATCCTAAGTGAGCGATGCCAATCATTGAAATTAGGGCGGTCGACTTGTCCCTTCTACTCATATCTTTGAAAGCGGCACTCATTAAGCTCATAGTGTTTTCAGGTTGATGAGCCATCTACAGAAAAAGTTCAAAAAACCATAATTAGTATTTTGATAATTTTCCTTTTCAATAAACAATTAAATACCCAAGGTTCATATTCATATAACCAATTAATTATTATTGAAACTAGGATCCAAATTGTCATAATCTCATCACGTCAGTTGATCTACTAGTAATGAACCTTATACAAAATGGTAGAGCTTTTGCTCAATTGCCAATATCAATTGCAATTCCTAGAGTTATGGGATTTACATATAGCCAATTTCAATCGCCATGTAAACATGTTTTATCCCATCTTATGCCTTGAGTTGCCAGTTCTCACCGCCTAACTAAATTAAGTTGTCCAACTTAAGAAACTGCAAAAATCGTCCATGCCCGTTCTCATGACACGTGGACATTTTACCCTTTGATTACGATCTAAGTCACGTTCTCACGCAAATAAAAAGTAATCTTAGGTGTTTCCGTTTCGCTGGATGGCATATAACTTAAATTAAAGGGTAATAATTTTGATGTCAAATCAAAATATGTACAAAGATGTCATGCATTCATCTTCGTAACATAGGTTTTATTAAAACATTTATATCTTGTTTTAATGTATAAGCTTTTCATCATCAAACTTTAATTATCATCCATTATACCGTAACATAGGATTCACCAATCAAGGAATTTATTGTTAATTATCATCCATTATACCGTACTTTTGCATAAGTGTAAACACTTAGTGTTTCAGATAATTACCACCGAAGTGGCGCATGGAATTAAAACTAATTCGCCCTTAAGATGAGCTTGCACATTTAATGGCTTACTAAGTAGCTCCACGCGAACTTACAGGGGGCAGAGGACTAGGTAAGCGCAAAAGGATAACCTTAGACATCCTTTCAGTGTGATTGTGCGCACTTCTTTATTAACCCCTTTATAGTTCATTCTAATGGGTGAGCCGTTCAGACCATTTGTACCAAAGTCACCAATCAATTAAACGATTATGATTACTATGCTTAAAAATACATGTTTCACGATTGTTTAGGTCAGTTTATTTTTTTTTGTAAAAATACCCTTGTTACACATAACAAACAAGCAAATATTTAAAAAAATAAACATATAAACAATGAATGCATAACAAAAAAATAAGTCATGCATATCAAATAGCCACATGCAAACCTTTTGATAAATCTTATTAATAATCAATTCTAGATCTGTCAATATGTACATGTTTAATTAAGACTTTCACCCGTTTGACATAATGTACAAGGTGAGCCACATGCATCGATTCATCGATTGCGTAAATCAAATTAAACACATACCACATAGCACATAATTGATTAAATTAATAATGATTGAGGTCTTCCCAATTTTAGATCTATCATAATTTAGTGTATATCACTTAAACAAGAAAGACATACAATAAAAGCGGATCCATGATAAAATATGCATGTAATTATCATGGACATAAATTACACTTAACAATTAATGCAATTATAACGAGTTACATAATACACATAAAATTGCATGCATCCTAGGGTTTCTAATCCAATTAAAACTTTAGTTTACAAAACCCTAATTAGGGCACCAAAATAAACGCCCCCCTAAAAAATTAGGGTTTAGGTTTTGCAAACACTAGATCTACGCATACAAATAATAACACAACATGTTTATTTTATTTATGTGTTTCAGTAATTAATTACTTGTTATACAAGGCTCGTGATGCCACTGTTGAGTTTATAATACATGACATACAATAAAACATGTAGACATCAAGAGTACACAGCGGAAGACTAAAGATCATAAAAAATAAATAATTAACTGAAAGTATGCGTAACGTACCTCTTGCGAATATCAGATCCCTTGAGCAAAACAAAGAAATGGTTTGAAGAGTTGTCCCTTACCGTTCTACAACTCAAACCAATATGGTGTAAGAATAGTGTCTTACTACCACGTTCTTGTACACACGAATTAACCAACGAATCAAGCGATTGCTAGATCTAACACAAGTCCTCGTTTAAGAAAAACGAAACCAAATTCCCTTACAAGGGGTGTTCGGCCGAATAGAGACTAGAGAGAGGAGAGGAGAGATCTAGGGTTAATTCAATGCACAAAGTTATGAAAAACCCTAGAACCTAGCCTTGTTTATATAGTAGATAGAAAACTTTGGGAACAAGTTATGGATTAGGGCTTGGGAAGCCCCCTTGGCCGGCCATGAAGAAAGCCCAAGGAAAAACCCATAACTTTTCACTTTCAAGATTTTCCATTACTAGTCCTTCTCTTTTCATTTAACGGTCGTTAGTCATTTTTCCGTTAAATACTTAACGATCGTTAACCGGACTTAATGTGCAATAATTAATCGTAAACATAAACATTAATTATTAACTTTAATTCTCATTCGCTAATGTGTGCAATCCCGTGGTCACGAGTTCGAATCCGGACATTCACATGTTTGTAAATATATACATTTCCAACATTTCATACATTACTTAATACATAAAGATAATTATACATAGTTAGTTATGCATTATTCTGCAACTTAACATGTTTTTAATGGCTAATGTGAGTTGGGGTTGGCAGAAATTATTGCAAATTCATGATCTTATCCGCCCTCATATATGGGTGAAATTAGGCAATGGTGCTAAGGCGTCAGCCTGGTTTGATACATGAGACATTAAGTTTCCACTTAGTACTCATCTGCCTAATCGGTTATTATTCAATGCGGGTTACACGAGAAAAGAATATGTGAAGGATATAGTCTTACATGGGTCATGGACGTGGCCTTATTCATGGAATCATGTTGTTCCTGTGCTCTCTAACATTTGTGTTCCTCACCTTGATGATAATCAGATTGCCTCGTTTTGTTGGAGAATGCATGACGGGTCTTTAACTACGTACTCAGTTAACCATGCATGGCAATGTGTTCGACAACATGGTGTTGATGTAGGTTGGTTCCACATTGTCTGGTCGAAGGTTATTATTCCAAGACACGCGATTCATCTTTGGCTCGTTTTGAAGCATCGATTACTTACACAAGATAGAATGAGGCAATGGGATGTCGGTAACTCTATTGACTTAAACCTGCTTCGGTGTCCGTTGTGTAAGACTCAACCTGATTATCATGATCACTTATTCTTTGAATGCTCCTTCGCTTCGCTCGTTTGGAATAAAGTGTTACGTATGGCTGATATTGGTTTCTCCTCTTCAAGATGGAGTGATATTATGGAATGGCTTCTTCCTAATGCTAAACAAAACAATGTGACTATTATTGTTAGTCGCTTAATTTTAGCAGCTTCAACGTATTTTGTATGGCAGGAACGTAATCATAGGATTCATGGTAGCGGTTTTAGAACCCCCGATCAAGTGGCGAAGATCATTTTTGATATGGTTCGTCTTAAACTAGCGTCAATCCCTTTCAAGAGAAAACCAAGAGTTGATCAAATGAGAAGAACTTGGAGGCTAACTAGTCTTCTAATGGATGGTGGCTGATGTTTTGTTCTCACTTCCTAGTGGTCTTAGTATTTCTTGGTTTTGATTTTGATATGTCCTCTAGGAAGTTTTGATAGTCCTCTGTGGTTGTTATGTTTAGAGTTGCGCTAAGCATATAGGTTCTCGTGTTTAGGTTTTATAAGGTGGCTCATTACCGCCTTCCATTGTATCCTAAACTCTTTCATTCATTTATATATTCACCGGGTAAAAACCCTTTACCCCAAAAAAAAAAAAAAAAACATGTTTTTAAGTTATTAACCTTACACAAAAGCTTTTAGATAGAGAACTAAGTTATTACAATAGTAGTTTAGCTGTTGTGGACAAAAGTTGGATTCTTGCCATTTTGGCTGCTACTCCAAATAACAGTAGAGTATCTGGCTATTTTTTTTTCATCTCAATGAACCAATGATTTTATTCAACTCAAAATCATGCTCTGTCCATGGGGTTTTATTTTATTTGTATTTTTTTATTTTATTTTTTGACTGTTTTTTGAATTAGGATATCGGTCTATTTTGTTTTCATGTGTCGAAAGGATAAGCATTTGACTTGTTTTTTGGGCTTGGCTTGTGTATTTAAGAGAGCTCAGGAGTAGGTTCATTTTCACAACTTAACTCTTAACTTGTGAAAAAGAATCAGCTAAACATAATGTCAAGGTTTCGTAAATGTGATGAGCTTAGAGCTACTGCTAATTCTAATAACTGGACAGAGATGATGCTTTTGTATTGTCGTCAAGGTGCAATTAAAGACATTCAATTAGCGCAGCAAATGAATGGGGTGTTGTTGGCAGCCCTTCACAGGTTGTACATCAAGCCATCTACGAGGCATGATTGCCTTATAGTTTACCATGGTTGGTGTGCGTATGAGATGTGAGACAAAGTATATAAGTATACGAATTGAATTGAAACAAAGATATGAACTATGTAAAATGATAAAAGACTAAAACAGAATTGTTGTTGTTTCAGTCTAAGTAAGACTCGATCCTATTTAACTATCATGAAACGAAACCAAAGATTGTGTGAAACGTTGTGACGTTTCCATGATAACCGTTTTTGTTACTGCCCTGCTAACGGGCCTAACCAAATAAACTAACAACTTAACGGGATGTTTGGATCAAGCATTTGATCCAACCCATGTCCTTCCCCGTTTGACCCATGAGCATAAAAACATAAATAAACATTGTATCCTTTAACTAACAAACATTAACAAGGGGTTTACATCTCCCCCTTAATTTTGTAAGTTAAAATGTCGTGCCTTCTTGGTTCTTGCTGCCTTCACGTGATGACGATAAAATTGTCATCGTTTGATGTGTTCTCCTTGCTACTTCCACTTGTGGTGCATTCCATGTCGCCTTCTTTCTTGACTTCATTATGAGCATACTTGAATCTTTCTTTGGACTCTCTTCTTGTGCTTCCTCCACGTCAACACTTGTCATTACATCGCCAAATGGTACTTCACCGACCATATTCATCCTTGGCGTTCCATGCCCCAAACTTCGTGCTTCTTCGTAGTACACCTTGACTAGTGCTATGTATTCCCTATAGCACTCCTTCACATCATGCCCATTCTCCCGAGCCAATCCCAAAAGAATTGCAACATTGCCCCACATGTTGTTAAATGACACATTCATATATCCTCCCATGTCATCCACAAACTTATATAACGATAGCAAGTCTATTTTGATTACCCTTATTACCGGTGGTAACGTACCCAACACATCTTGCCCCATATAACCAAGATAGAACCACTCCAACAATTCAAAAAACTTCCTTCCCGTGATTTCAAAATTCTTAAACACTAACTTGTCGATTTTAAGTAAATCCAAAAATGACAAAAAGCGTGGGCTCGAGCTCGTTTAGGCTCGGCTCGTTCGAGCTTTTTAGCGATCCGATCCTGAGCTTTTCACGAGCGGCTCGGCTCATTTCCACCCCTACTCATATGTTTAGCATGAGATTTGCTCACGTACCATGTGTTATTCCAGTTTCCCTGGTCCGTCCCTTTTACCATAAAATCGGTCTCGACATGGACTTGTTCCGTTGGCCAATTGAGTGCTTCTTAAGTGCTTGATTTATTCTCCATTGATTGATGTAGATCGAATGGTTTTTTGTTAGTGCAGTTCCAGTAAAAATGCCCTTTTACTTTGCACATGTAGCAGTGAGATCTTCTCTCTTTTATGGAAGTTGTGGGGTGTATTCCTTGTTTAGTGGGGGGCGGTTGGGAAAGTGGAAAACGGTTTGAATTCTTAACCGTTTGAGACTTAGAAGTATTAAAGGATACAACCTCTTGAAGTTTATCCCGTAATAATTGCTTACCTTCGCTTGATAACCGTTTCTTTTTGCCTTCCCATTTGTAACCGTTTGGAATTACATCCCTTTGTAACAACTTCTTATTTAACGTCACTCGTACCCCTCCTAGATGGCTCGTTCCAAGATTCAGAACGTGGGCTCTGATACCAATGTTGGCAGCCCTTCACAGGTTGTACATCAAGCCATCTATGATGCATGATTTCCTTATAGTTTACCATGGTGGGTGTGCGTATGAGATGTGAGACAAAGTATATAAGTATACGAATAGAATTGAAACAAAGATATGAACTATGTAAAATAATAAAAGACTAAAACAGAATTGTTGTTGTTTCAATCTAACTAAGACTCGATCCTATTTAACCATCATGAAACGACACCAAAGATTGTGTGAAACGTTGTGACGTTTCCATGATAACCGTTTTTGTAATTGCCCTGCTAACGGGCCTAAACAAATAAACTAACAACTTAACGGGGTGTTTGGATCAAGCATTTGATCCAACCCATGTCCTTCCCCGTTTGACCCATAAGCATAAAAACATAAATAAACATTGTATCCTTTAACTAACAAACATTAACAAGGGGTTTACAGGTGTGTGGAAGACTGGTTGGTGTGACTCGTGAAAGGGCTAGTTTGATTGAGGAGCTGGAAATGGTGGGGAAAACTGTGCCGCAGAAAATGGTAGAGTATCTGAGGCAAGTTCAAGCGAAAGATGATCAAAAAGTTATGGAAATGCGGATAACAGCTGAATTGGAGCTAAGTGATCGTCATAAGGATTTTTTTACTCAAAAGCTTACGGGCTTGATGGATTTCTAAGTTCCATGCTAGAATGTGAGAGGACCTACGTTTGCTTAATGAAGATGCTGGTTGTTGGAATGTGATGTGATCGTTGTGTTCCTAATAAAGCTATTGTTTTTTTATATATGTGTGACTTATGTTGGTGTCTAGATTTACAGTCATCTATATGTGTTTAATTCTGGTATGAGTCCTATTGTAATGTTTGTCCTAAGATTATGTCAGTTGTCTGTAAGATATTCTATTTAATGAAACTTTCTGTTTATGTTAAATAAAGTTTGGTTACTTATCTTTTTGGTTCTTCAGATCTGTTGGCTGATCTTGAAACAATGGTCTATTGATTTTTTTACTTCTGCTTTCTTCATCTGGTTTTTTTGTTGTAGATCGCCTTGGTTTGTTAGTGCAAGAGTTAGGACTGAAATTTTAGAAATGATTGCACAGGTGAAGTTTGTAGTGGGTTGTAGTTAGTTATAAGTATGGTATGTCAATAAGGTGTTAACTTGAACATGGTTCAATGGGAAGAGGTGTTAGTGACCAACTATTTAAGTCTGTTGGCCATTTACAATACCATTTTGTAATAGGATAATTACCTATAAGGAGTCTCAAGTGTTATTGTAGGTATGGTTGCAAATAGACATTTGACCAAAGAGGGTATGCCTCACATGATTGCTTTTGAATATGGCAAGATTGATAAACATACAAATGCAACATATTTTATATCAACATTCTGGTTCTGCAAGTATTGTAGTTACATAATTCAAAAAATTGTGCCATTTTTGTGTCTGAGGCACTGAATATGGCAAGATTGATAAACATACAAATGCATCATATTTTAAATTAACATTCTGGTTCTGCAAGTATTGTAGTTACATAATTCAAAAAATTGTGCCATTTTTGTGTCTGAGGCACTGTCAGGTTACCAGATGCCTCTACGACATTCACATCATCACGCTATTGTCAACATATTAGCATGAATAGTCTTAGATGCTTGTTCTAAGTTTAAACTGCTACATAAGTTTAGATAGTTATAACATTTGTCTCGATACATTTCATAAAAAGGATGGTACTGATTGTCCTCATTTACTCCGGCTTTCCTTTCTTGGTTGTTGTAGCCGGTATTTTTTTGGGGCTTGCTTCAAATGGTAGGTGATTTTTGATGTTTTCTTTAGTAGGCTGCTGGTTTCACTTTCCTTTGCTGGTTATTTTACTCATGCTCTATTACTGGTGTAGAAAGCTTCGGCTGTACTGGTTTAGTGTCTTCTAGTAGTGTAGATCTTTCAATGTATGTGGTAACTGTTTGACTGCTGCCAGTATCACGAGGTATGATTTCCAGAGGCTGTGGGTTGAACTTTGTCTAGCATAAACGCTGCATGGCTTGTCTGACTTTCTTTGGGAAAGTGAAATTGGAAAATACGGGTGATCCCTTTCAGTGATGCTAGATATAAGTTATTAGATTTCATACACACAACAATACTTAGATTATAGAAGCATATGGAGTGTTTAGAGAGAGAGAATGAGATGTTCTAGTGAGAGAAACACATATAAGGTTAGATTACAAATGAACATCCAACCCTCTCCCTTGTGGGGAGAGGGCTATTTATACAAATGACTACGCCCTCCATCGGGCTGTGGATCAGGCATACAGTGGGTAAAGACCCGTCCTTCTTTCACGGTGTTACTTACACTACTGCTAATCTAACTGATATACTAATATGTCTACGAGCTATAATATGCTAAACATATGTTGGGGTGACCGACACTTCATTATGGATTTTCTAAATCCTAAAAATCTCCCCCTAAGGGAGGTTACCCCAATAATTACAATGGAAAACGTCCTAGCAATTAAAATTTAATCATTGATGATCGAGCTCGTAGACTTCATATCTCCAGCAACTTAACCGTCATGCAATAGTAGTGATTCCTTGACTTGGAGTGGTTCATTGATATGTGATTTGGAGTATACTTAGAGATCATCATCATCATTACATCTCTACATTGTCCGATTGTGGGCTTGCCAACATGTGAGGTAGTGACTTATGGACCGACATGCTCACATTTTTGGATCATGATTTCTTCTTATCAGAGTAGTGGAAGCTTTAGTTGATTCATGATATTTGCAGCAGCGTAGCAGAAGCATGGAGTGAGAATATCAGAGTCGTTGATGCATTTATCATGATTACTTTAGAGATGAATGTGTTGTGTGAGCATGCGGCTATGGATTGACCTCTCAATTCGATCAAGCGCAAGCGTTGGGTGTACGCATACAACAGATTAGCAATAAAGCGCGAAAAGTGTCTTTGATCACTTCGTTGAATTGAGGTACACGCCCACGGTTCCCGTTGATCGATACAAATCTTGCTGTGATCAGGTAGTATTTCTAAGAATCTCCTTGATAGGGTTTTGCAGATGTTCTAGCCGTTCTCAAACCGGAACGTCTCAAAGAAGACAACACGGAGTGAGTGAACCAGCAAATTAAGATTTACTGAGTGATTAAACATGATTTGAACAATAATCGTGTATTGCATATCAGAAAGAATTTTTCGCAATACAACGAAGGTTTTATATGAAAAATCAATTTTCAATCATAAACACCTTTTGATATTTGAAAATGTGATACACAGTCGATGTGCCATGGAAAATTGATTTTTGCGCACAACAACTGGTTTTTCAAAGGTATCCGTCAATCCATAACCTGAACCAGGATTGTTTCATAAATTTGAATCGCCCCGTTGTTTCTGTTCAGTTGTCACATGGTTGATCTATTGGATAGATCTCACATGCCACCGACCAAGAGCTTGTTTGATGTTGGCTCTAGAAGGCTTTCCGTCTTCATTATGAATATGTATGCATATCACTCAGATGTTCTGGCAATACCACAAGGATAATGCGTAGGACTCTTAAAATATATTCTCTCTTTCCACATTGTGTGAAACAGAGTCTTCATTGATAGTGTCCTAATGAGATTTATTGATGATCTCGTGGCTCTAGACTCAATTGTGCACATTTGGTTCCTATGCCAGAGACTAAGGAGAGGGTCTCCTTCTTCAATATCAACAATCTCTAAGAGAAAGTCGATAGATAATGTAGGTTCCCCGTGAGAATGAAACAAGTCCTTTTAAGAGGAACTTGAGTAGCTTGGGAAGTTGTAGTGCAGTGTGTCACTGGGTCCATGACGTCTTGTATTCAATACCGGTGTTACCTTAGTAACCACTAATAGCATATGTATTGAACCCGGTTTCTGCCCTACGGTTGAATTAATGGAGGGCTATTTATTTTCACCCTTTTCACATTCATTTATTTTTCATTCTTCAACCCCCTTGCTTACGAGACTTCATAACTAGAACCTTGTTGGGTTTATTCAGTTCTAGCTCATCTCGATCCGCACTCTTCCCATTCTCACTTTTCTCCTTTTTTCATCATACCTAAGGACTTCTACACTATATAGTGGATTGTCCCTGGGTAGATCCCTCCGGCTCTGGCGGGATCGTGGGAACGAATACCTAACCTAACCATCCTTATAACTCCATACATAAAGTAAATTTGGTCAGTCTTTTGGTATTGTCCTTCTTCCATTGGAACCAATTGAAAACCATTTGAAAATCAATCCAAGTACTTGTGATACATTATCAAAACATTTTGTACCTGAATTGTTTTTGATATTTTTAGAAAAAGCTCCCCCTCAACATGTGCATCATATATATTTGAACTGATTTTATCACATGGAGGCAAGAGGACTTGAAAGTCTCAGATTTAAGAACGAGAAATTCGATTCTTTGATCAACAATTTCTAAAAATATCGACATCACTTTCCCGATCAAAGTGAGTATTTAAATACTTTGTAAAAAAATAATTTTGGGAAAGGATGTGGTTTTCAAGAAGTTGCTCCCCCTCAATATGTGCATCAAGATATTTGAAATATTTTAACACATAGAGGAAAGGAGTCCTTTTGAAGTACATTCACGATCGCAAAAGCCTTAACAAAACCATTAGAAAATCGATCAAGGTACTTTATGTTGAAACTTAGAAAAATTAATACCTTGAAAGTTTATTTTCCTTTTGAAATGCTCCCCCACAATATGTGCTTCGAGATTTGAAAGCGGTTAGCACATATGGGAGAGCAGTATGCACATTTGAATAAAAACGATCACCTTTTATCAGATTGCATATTTATATCACATTTTCTCCCCCGATCAAAAATTTCAAATCTTTTGAGATTTTGGATCTCAAGTGATTTAAATATGTAAGAAAAAACTTGTTGGAGAAAAATGTGTCCGGTTTTATTTAATCTGAATTGGAACACTCCTAAATTCCCTTTTTAGAATAAAAAGGGAAACTACTAGCCATAACCTATTACTACCATATACATTACAGTTATAGTTGTTCATAACAGATAATTTAAAACATAACAAAGCTACTATAGGCAGATGTCTTCATTCAGTTCTTTGAAGTAGCTTGCAATGTCCTTCACGTAATCTTCCACCCACAAAACTTTCAAGGCTGCGGAAGATCTTTCTTATCTTAAGTCTTCGTCCGATCGCAGCAACGAACTCTTCACACCTCTTCAAATCCTGTTCAGACCAGGATCTAGTTTTGTTCCACGGCTTCAAGTCAAGTTTGATTTCCTTCACTCTTGAGTTCAATTCCTCTTCAACCATCTTGAGCGTACCATCACTGAACTTGTATAGCTTGCACAGCCTCATTATCATTCTTGACCCGTATCTGTCGGTAAAGAGGACTGCTCTAGGGGTGTCAATCACTGATAACGCTACACGCATCGTTCGGGGTCAAAGGAACTTCATTTTCGTCGAGCAAGTTTTTCAACACCCTAGGCAGTGAACCTAATCGTTGTAGTGTAGTATTAGGGTAAGCCACGGGTATTGATATCGGTCTCTAGGGGAATAGGAATGCTAGTGAGAAGTTACTACGCTAAGGTTGGGGTTGAGGAAGATTATTTTTTATCTTTTTATATTTTTTAAGGAAAGGAAATGTACGAATCTCGGGGTTTGGATTTGGGGGTTGGTATTTCTACCGATTACTCTACTTACCTAATTATCTAATCTAAGGTGTATGTAGTCTATGTCTAATTATTGTGTGCTCGTATGATGGTTTAAAGATGTGTTCACTTAGGTTTTATTACTCCTTAATTATCTCCTATTGATGGTTGAATTGTCACGTCCTTATTCTTAATCGCGTTGTGTGTCTAAAGTCGTAGGGTATGCGTTTGTCCCTAACTCTTTGAAACTACCAAAGGGTCTCGTCTACAAAAACCTCTAGGAATTATAAACTCTAACTCTAAGGCACTCTTTGGATGATTTAGCCTACAACCGCTCTAAGTGTTATAGTCCAAGGTTCACAAAGATTAATCAAGCATTAATTACACAACGAATGACCTATCGCATTACTAGATCATTAGCAATTAAGATAAGAGACAACCAATCAATATTCAATAATTAAGTTTCATATTCCCTAAGCAAACACACAAGTAAATTAGCCGGACATGGAGAACATGCAAGCATACACACAAATAATTGAAGACATAATTGAATTAATGAAGTAAAACACTTATCTTGATGTAAGATAGGGTTTGGAACCCTAAAATATTGTACAAGACAGCCTTGGTTCGGTTTAGGTTTTTACTCCAAAAGACTACACACTAAAACTAAAAATTCGGATTCTATATATAATATTACAATCGTGACGTCACCTTATGATTTGTGGCGTCGTCGGTCGCCGTCATTAGGGTTTCGTCTTGGCCATGTTAGGCTTGCGACGGTGTCACCTTGTGCTTGTAACGCCGTCCCTTCGATCTCGACGCCGTCTGGATCAAATCTAGGCCATCGAATTGCGACGGCCTACTATTTTAAAGCGACACCGTCACTTGAAAATAAGCAATTTGGTTCTTGAGCCATCACGAAGTGCTCGACGGCATCGCAGATTAAGCGAAGGACGCCGTCCCTTGTATTTCGGCTGACTTGAGTGTCTCGATTCTTGACTTTGGCCATTTTCTTTGTATATCCGCGCCTTTTCGTCCAAATAAGTGCCATTCCAACAATTTGCCTTCAAGAGACCTAAAAAGTGAAAAGGAATGATATTAAGTAATAACGGATACAAAAGTGATCAAATAAGGGCTTAAACAACCCCTTAAAAAGGTACATTTTAAAACCTTATCAATCACTGTGTAGTCGTGATGAAATTCATGTCCTGTGGCTTCCCATTGAGGTCTCATTAGATTGACCTGAGTCTGGTAGCTTTCCACACCTAGTTGAAAATCACCAACTCTTTGTCGAATGACTAAGCCCCTTATCCAAAGATTGACAGCAGCAGAGAGAGCCTTCTTTTCTCGAATAGGTAGATGATCAAGATGTCCTTGGAGGTTCTGAAGATAAAGATCTTAAAAATCATTTGGTAACAAGTGTTTGAAATCGTTTTCTTCAATAACATGATCTTTCAAGTCTGCTCTTCTCAAGGCGATTTTCTTCAGATAGTCATACCCATAAATTGGGAAGATTTCCACACTAACCACACTTAGAATTCTCAGCTTTGATCGAACTGCTCTGCGTTTCTTTTCAGCGCCATAATTGTCAATCTAGAACTTCTTCTTTTTGAACCATCAACGAGAAATGCCATATGAGGTAGCAATGTCATACACCTGTTCCTTGTCAACCTAGAATTGATCGGGTACCAGCTGCTCAAGACCTGGATCTATGTAGGTTGCAGCTTTCATCTTGGAAATAGATAAAGCTGGTTTTCTTTCTACAGTTCGAGCACATAGATAATCCAGGTCATGGTTGAAGAAGAACTCTGATTGGATTGTCAATTGTCCCAGTTCACCTCCTAGAGGAAGAGGGTTGTTAACATTAAAACGACTGATCTGCTCACTGGCTTGATCATTCAGCATTTTATGGCATTCTTCCATCTGGTATTGAAGCTGATTATCATCAGAGTGGAAGACTTTGACGATTTCAAACGTTGGACCTTCAAGATCTTTAGGAGTGATTGACGAAATTCCCTTTTTCTCACAAAACCACTTCATAAAGCTTCCCATATCCCCTGTGATGTGAAGAAGAGAGTCTTCTGCTGGGGCTTCATAGTTGGTCGTAATGGTAGTTGCCCAATTGTTGTCAGGGATTATTGAGTTAGACTTAGGAATGGACCATGAAGGTTCAGGAGTTTGAGGTTTATCTTTGATGAGCCAGCTTTAAGTCATGTCCTTTGAAGGTGCAACTCTAGACGTTTTGATGCGTTTACCCTCAATATAAGCGTCCCGCCAATCTTCTTCTTAAGTAACTTTGGGGATATGCTTGGTGGAGACGTCATCGTCTTCTGATTCTGACTCTTGAGCAACATAAGACTCTTCGTTAAGCATCTGGTCTTCAGGGATAGAAGAGAATGTGGGTGTAAACCTGGAATCAACCGTGGTCCAAGCCGTAGACATCTTCTGAGTACCTTGACCACCGGATGAACTGGTTTGATTAGAGGGCTTTGGTGGAGGTGTTGGTGGATTTGTCTTATGAGTTGTGGTTGTGCCAGAAAATCCACCAGTACCAGAAGTTACAGCTCCACCAGTTGGAGGAGGAGGAGGAGGTGGAGATTTAGGACCTTTATGCAAAGACTCCAACACAGCAGTCCTCCTTTTCTTCTTTGCCTCTCTTTCTCGAATGTCCTCTAGAAACTGTAAATGATTATCGTGCTTTATCGATTCTTTGAGAGCCTCGTATAACTTCTTATGGACCTCATCCAGATGCTCTTTAGCGTCATATATTTTATCCGAAAGAACTGATCTCATCTCTGAAATGGGTAAGTCTTTAAACCGTTGAAGCAGTGGAGCTTGCATTGCCCATTCTACAGTATCTTTAACTTTGGCTTCAATGGCATCTGCTACAGCTTCATCGAAGTTAAGGTTCTCCAGCTTGGAGACATGACGATCAAGGACGTTGATAGATTTAGGCAGGTGCTTCTCAAGAGCTTCAATACGTTTCATGGCCTCGTCGAGCAATTGCTCAGATGTTTTGATCAGAGGTGGTGACGCCAGTGGTGTGACAGTGTCACTAATTGTGACAACTGGCGATGGAACTTTAGTGGGTTCAGGTGGTGGAAGTGCAGTTGTATGAGCAGGAGCGGGTGGTGAAAGTGGAGTAGTTACTGATGAGGTGACAATCGGTGCTGACATTGGAGGAATGGTTGATGTGTCTTGCTGAATGGTGACCGAGAACATAGACTGAACCTCCTCCTTTTCATCGTTTTGTTTGTCAGATTCGATATATGAGGGCCTGTCCTTTAGGAATTGATCACCATAAGTAATGTCAGGATCAATATTCTTCAGTGATGACAATGATCCTGTGGACATGTTAGTATCTTCCAGACGGAGGTGATCCTCAGATCTTGGCTCAGGGATCTCCTGTGAGCCTTCCAGCAGTTTATTACCCTCAACCTCTGTAGTATGTCTGTCAGTGTCCGCATGAACAATCTCTATTTCAAGCACTGGAACCTCTTCAGTAAATGGTGCAGTCTCCTGAATTTCAGACTGAGTATCACTATAAGCAAGAGTTTCTTTTTGTGTGTCAGACATATCCTTCTCCATTCCAATATGCTCTTGAGCTGAGGATGATTCAACGCTTCTTCTCTTGAGCTCAAATTGATTTGTTGTTTTTGGAGTCGGAGTGGAGAAGGTTAGCAAAATTTGAGCTGCTTGTACAGCTTCTTCTCCAACAATTCCTTTGCCTTTACCTTGTGCAACTGGAGTTGTTTGGTGTGATGCAGGCACAGGTTCTTGTAACACGACCCCTCCTACTGGTTGTCTTTGAGGCATGTTTAAAGTTTCCAAACTCTGTTGGATTCCTTGTTGTAATGCAGCCTCGTCTTCATCCATCAAATTTATTTGACTCTTAGGAACCATGGATCCTTCATCTTTTCCTTTTCCGACATCTTTCCTTCTCCTTTTTTTCTTTGGAGGCGGAGACTCAGCAGATACTGAAGTATCAAGTATCTTCTTCTTCTTGGGAAGACTTGAGTAGGTAGACTCAGATTGTATAGATTTGGATTGTGTGGAAGTAGGGTTTGGTGTGTCATCATCGGTTGCGCCAGAGGCCTTCTTTAAGTATCTCTTGAAGTAATCAGCTTTCTTAATTCTTTCTGTAAGAAGAGCTTCAGGGATAGGCATTCCAAAGATTTCCTTGTCGTGTCCTCTGGAAACATATTTTAAGTTGCCAAGAATGAATTCATCACTGGCTTCATGAAGGGCTGACTCACTTTGAGGAGTAAAATTGTAAATCTGTTGCAGATGCTGGATAATGAGCTTTGAAAACCTGATGCTGGGAATCACTCTTTTGCCAAGGCCTTTTCTTCCTTTGACTTTATTCACAGAGTTTAGTCTATCAGTGATGAATGTGTCTAAAGACAAGGAGAATTCTTCTAAATCGTTCAAACAAAATCAATGTTTTCCCTTTAACTATCCCCACATAATTTGCGAATAGAAGCTCTTACTACATACGTCACGATGTTTTACATCAAGCATAAGTTGAGGATCGTTACAATTGTTCTCCATGGTTGATATATTTCGCATTGATGAGAGAAGAGATCGATAAGGTTTTAAAAGGTACCATTTTGAGGGTCGTTTAAGTCCTTATTTGATCACTTTGTATCCGTTATTGCTTAATATCGTTCCTTTTCACTTTTAGGTCTCTTGAAGGCAAAATGTTGTAATGGCACTTATTTGGACGAAAAGGCGCGAATATATGAAGAAAATGGCCAAAGTCAAAATCGAGACACTCACGATTCTTTGAAACTAGAAAGCGGCGTCAAGTGCTAATGGCGACGCCGTCCCAAAATTATTGTGACGGTCTAGAACCCAAAACTCGTATTTTCAAGCGGCAGCGTCCGGTTGTAAAAAGTAGGCCGTCGCTACTCGAAGGCCTAGATGCAATCGAGACGACGTCGGTCGAAGAGGACGGCGTCACGGACATAAGGTGATGTCGTCGCAAGGTTAACGTGGCCAAGACGAAACCCTAATGGCGGCGACACACGGCGTCACTAAACATAAGGTGACGCCGTCGTAATTGTAATCTTATATATAGAATCCGAATTTTTCGGTCTTTGTGTGGAGAGTCTTTGGAGTAAAACCTAAAACCGAACCTAAGGTGTCTTGTACAAGATTTTAGGGTTTTAAACCCTATCTTACATCAAGATAAGTCTTTACTTCATTAATTCAATTATGTCTTTGATTATTTGTGTGTATGCTTGCATGTTCTCCATGTCCGGCTAATTTACTTGTGTGTTTGCTTAGGAAGTATGAAACTTAATTATTGAATATTGATTGTTTGTTTCTTATCTTAGTTGATTAATGATCTAGTAATGCGATAGGTCATTCGTTGTGTACTTCATGCTTGATTCATCTTTGTGAACCTTAGAATATAATTACCTGAGTAGTTGTAGGCTAAACCATCCAAAGAGCGCCTTAGAGTAGGAGTTTATCATCCCTAGTGGGTTTGTAGACGAGACCCTTTGGTAAGTTCAAAGAGTTAGGGAGAAACGCATACCCTACAACTTTAGACACACAACGCAACTAGGAATAAGGATGTGACAACTCAACCATCAATAGGAGATAATTAAGGAGTAGTACAACCTAAGTAAACACATCTTTAAACTATCATACGAGCACACATTAATTAGACATAGACTCCCACAACCTTAGTTTAGATAATTAGATAATAGTAGAGTAATCGGTGAAATACCAACCCCCAATCCAATACCGAGATTCGTACCTTTCCATTTTCATAAAACATAAAAGATAAAAATAATCTTCCTCAACCTTAACCATAGCGTAGTAACTCCTCACTAGCATTCCTATTCCCAGAGAACGATATCAATACCGTGGCTTACCCTAATTACTACACTACAACGATTAGGTTCATTGCCTAGGGTGTTATAAAACTTGCTCGAAGAAAAGGAAGTTTCCTTGACCCCGAACGACGCGTGTAGCGTTATCAAGTTTTTGGTGCCGCTGCTGGGGAATAGAATAGCTAGTTAGTAGTCCACCTCGTTTAGGTTCTTTGCTTGATTCCTATCAAGTAAATTTTTTTCTCATTTTTAGCTTTCTCTTAGTCTATCCCCCTTCTTCGTGACTTTTGTTCGTAACCTCATCACTTTTCATCATGGAAGGTGATAACCCACTACCATTCATCAACCCACCACCAATTGACCCACCAAGAGCCCGTACTCTTGGTGAGTATTCGAGACCAAGCCAATTAGGCTATAGGAACACCATTGAGCTTCCCGACCAAGCCCAAACTACGGTCCTGCGATCCGACACCATCCGGTTGGTGCAAAACGGATGTGCATTCCATGGACTTCGTTCCGAAGATCCAAATCAGCATCTGAGGGATTTCCTCAAAATCGTAGATTCCATCGACCTTGATGCTACTACTCGGGAGACCACTGTAAGATATAACTTTTCACATACACATCAAACCATAACACAAAGTAGCATATAGATGGAATTCTAGAGAGAGAAAGTTAGAGGTTTAGGGAACTTAGTGAGAGAAAGTGAAAGATATTATTATCAGCTCCAACTCTCTACCTTGGAAGGTAGAGAGTATTTATAGTCTTACATAAATCGCCACACATCGGGTGTGGATCGGGCATCTGATGGGTAAAACCCGTCCGTCCTCCACGGTGTTACTAAACTAAATACTACTTAACTTAAAAGAACTACGACTACGAGCTTTCTAACGATTACATATACTTGAGGTGACCGACTCTTTAATACCGGAATTTCTAATTCTAACAATCTCCCTAAGGAGGTCACCTCAATCATGTACCAAAATTACATTGAATACAACTAGATATTACATTAAAAATTGTTCTTGCATTCTTGATGTAGTCCTTTGCTTCTAAGCTCGTAGTCATTGATTCTTCACATTGCATGTTTGGATACTCCAAGTGGAGGTCTTTTCCGATCCACGTGATAATAATTTTGAGCCATCTTTTGAGATCATCGACTATCAAAATCTCTAATACATCCTTTGTGGTGTTGTGACTTTAGGACCGACATGCTCACATTACGGATCATGATGACTTCTCATCGAGTAGCGGAAGCATTTGTTGAATCATGATATTGGCGTGCAGTAGCGTAAGTTTGGAGTGAAAATATCGAGTCATTGATGCACTAATCATGATTTACATTGAGATGAATGTGTTAAGTGAGCATGCGGCTATGGATTGACCGCTTCATTCGATCACCGCAAACGTCGGGCGTACACGCATACAACGATTAGCAATAAATCGCACGAAAGTGTCTTTGATCACTTCGTTGAATTGAGGTACACGCCCACGGTTCCCGTTGATCAATACAAGCATCGCTGTGATCGGTATAATTCGAAGAATTTCCTTGACGTGGTTTCGCATTGTTCTATTGTTCTCAAACCGAACGTCTCAAAGAAGACAACACGGAGTGAGTGAACCGGTAATTTTAAGTCCACCGATTGATGAAAGAGATTTGAAAAACAATCGTGTATTGCTCAATAGAAATTGTTTTGCAATACAACGAAGGTTTTATTGAAAATCAATTATCAATCATAAAAACACCTTTTGGTTTGAAAAAATGAGTACACGGTCGTTGTGCTAAAGAAAAGAGTTGTTAAGCACAAAGACCGGTTTTCAAAGGTATCCGTCAATCCATAACTCGAACGTGATTGATTCAAAAGATTGAATCGCCCCATTGTTTACATTCGGTTGTCACATGGTTGATCTATATAATAGATCTCACATGCCACCTACCAGAGCTTGTTAGATGTTGGCTCGAAGGCTTTCCATCTTCATTTGTATATGTAAACACATCACTCGGATGTTCGGCAATACTACAAGGATAATGCGTGGGACTCAAGATATAATCTCTTTCCACATTGTGTGAAGCAGAGAGTCTTCATTGAAAGTGTCCTAATGAGATTTATTGATGATCTCGTGGCTCTAGACTCAATTTGTGCATATTTGGATCCTGTCTTGGGAGACTAGGGAGAGGGTCTCCTTCTTCAATATCAACAATCTCTAAGAGAAAGTCGATAGATAATGTCGGTTCCCGTGAGAATGAAACAAGTCCTTTTAAGAGGAACTTGAGTGGTTTGGAAAGTTGAAGTGCGATGCGTCCTTTGGGTCCATGACGTCTTGTCTTCAATACCGATGTTACCATCGATAGCATATGAAGTGAACCGGTTTACGCCCTAAGGTTGAATAAATGGAGGGCTATTTGTTTTCACCCTTTTCTCATTCAATTCTTTTAATTCTTCAACCCCTTCAATGCTTACCAAGACTTCATAACTAGAACCTTGTTGGGTTTATTCCGAGATTAGCTCGTCTTAGTCCGCACTCTTCCCATATCTCATTTTCTCCTTTTATCATCATACCTAAGGACTTCTACACTAACTAGTGGATTGTCCTCGGTAGATCCCTCCGTTCGGCGGATCATGGGAACACATACCTAACCTTATCATCCTTATATCCCGTACATAAAGTAAAGTTGGTCGGTCTATTTGGTATTGTTCATCGCCATTGGATCCAATTGAAAACCATTTGAAAAACAATTCGGATACTTGTGATATATTATCAAAGCATTTTGTACTGAATTGTTTTGATATTTTAGAACGAGAACTCCCCTCAACATGTGCATCAAGTATTTGAAAATGTTTTGCACACGGAGGCAAGAGAAAGAATTAACTTCTTTGATTACCATTTTCTAAAAGATATCAACATCACTTCCTTGATCAACTCAAGTAGATAATGCATTCCCAGGAAGGATGAGGTTTCCATAAATTTGCTCCCATTTGAAATTTGTGATCTCTTATAGATTTAAATTGATTTTGAAAGCTTTTAAGGAGAATTGTGACTTGATTGTGAAAGCGTTTGAACTGATAAGGATCGGATTTGAAGACTTTAAACTCCATTGATAAAACATGCATGTACATCTTTTGAAAACAATTTAATGCCAAATAACTTTTTAATTTAATTGAAATCATTCTCCCCCTCAATCAATGACATAGGTTGTTGATTGAGAGATAGAGATTTTGAAAGATAAGTCCTGATGATTATAAAAATAGAGATCGAGTTATTTTTCAAAGCATTTAGTTTTCAATGAGATAAATGTTTATAGAATCGAGCATGGAATTTTGAAAACATGATAAAACATGGCTCGTTCTTTCTTTTAAAAACGGGTTATTGCTCGAAAATGACAATAAACCATTTTTCTCTTTCTCCCAAAAATATTTTTGATTTTTGATTTTTGATTTTTGATTTTTGATTTTTTTTTTTTTAAATTCGAACAACATCTAAAGTCCGTGTCATTCTTTGAATGACAACACAAAGACCGTAGATATAATCGAACCGAGAAAAACATGACAAAATGACAATATTTTTGAAGATTTTTGAATTTTTCAAATTTTATGGATTTTGAAAGTTTTATAATTTTCTATTTTGTTTTTCGAATAAATATTTACAAGAGATAGATGAAGAAAGACCTTTACTCCTCGTCTTCCTCCTCGAAGGCGTTTGAGAGTTTCGGTTGAAGGCTTTTCAAACCAAGTCGTGGAAGAATAAACTCAAAACGTTCTCTTGGAAGAGCTTTGGTGAAGATGTCGCTAAGCGATATTCGGACCTCACAAAATATAGTTCCACCACACCTTTTTCCACTTGTTCCCCGATGAAATGATGTCGAATGTCGATATGCTTTGCTCTTGAGTGTTGAACGTTGTTGCATGAGAGAGCAATAGCACTTTATTATCACGATGACGAGAGGATTTTGTTGAATTCAAAGCCATAGTCGATAATTGAGATCTCATCCATAAGATTTGAGCACAACAAGATGACATGGCTATGTATTCGACCTCTGTAGAGGAAATAGAAGTACTCATTTGCTTCTTTGAGGACCAGCTCACAAGCTTATCACCCAAAAGCGAGCACCTCCGACGTACTTGACGAGTATCTTGACACCGCATGATCTCGCATCGCATATCTTCGTTAGTGACATACCGGTGTCTTTTGGGTACCAAATTCCCATATTGATGGTTCCTTGGAGATACCGAAGACCCGTTTAACCGCTTCAATGTGCTTTTTAGTAGGCTTAGCACGGTATCTAGCACACATGCAAACAATGAACAAGATGTCTCGGTCTACTAGGCGTGAGGTACATCGAGGATCCAATCATACTACGATATTTTGTTTGGTCAATCATGATCCCCGAGAGGTCCTCATCTAGTTTGGTTCGGTCAATCATGGGGGTGTCAACAGGTCACTTGAATCAAATCAAATTTCTTTAAAATCTCATTGCATATTTAGATTGATTTATGAAAATGCCTCCGAGACTTTGTGAAATTTGTAATCCCAAGAAAATGACATTTGTCCCATCATTGACATTTGAAACTTTGAACTCATTTCATTTGAAAACGATCACATTCCATTGGGTGCATCGAGGCAAAATAATATCATCAACATAAATTTGAACATGAATCAAATGTTTGCGACTTCTGGTGAACAATGTAGGATCAATGCTCCTTTGATGAATCCGGTTGATAGAAGAAACTTTGTGATGTATAATACCATGCCCTTGGAGCTTGCTTTAAACCGTAAAGAGCCTTCTTCAAACGATAAACATGAGTAGGATGCTCTTGATTCACAAAACCTTCAGTTGGCTGGCGTGACGACTTCTTTAAGATCTCCGTTCGTAAATGTCGTCTTTACATCCATCGATATACTACCATGTTCTTACTAGCAGATTAGCCGAAAGATTACGATTGCCTCGATTCGAGCAAGCGGAGCAAAATATTCTTCAAAGTCTATACCTCCTCCCGACGATATCCTTTAGCAACTAATCGAGCCTTGTTCTTCAACACATCACCATGCTCATCAAGTTTTACTTTGAAGATCCATTTGAGAGCTATAATCATAGCACGATCTGGGCGGTACTAACTCCCATACATCAAGACGATCAAACTCATGAATTTCATCTTGCATGGCATTGAACCACTATCTTCATTCATGGCGGTTTAACATCTTTTGGTTCGATCTTAGATAGTACGGAGTTGAAGAAGCACCATAAGGCATCGGTTGCGAGTTGTTTCGGGTTGATACAGACGAGAGGATTTCCAATGATGTTGTCTAAGGGGTGATCGTGAGTCCATTTTTCGAGGTGTTCATGTGGCGGTTGTTGAGGAACCGAGGTAGCTAAGTCGATGTCTCTCAAGAAGATGGTTCGATGATGATTCGGGAGTAGCAAATATGTTTTCAAATGGAGCATCTTGAGTAGCAAAGGGATTAACTTCATCATTGATACCGGACATAGTTCCATGATGTACCCTCAAGTTTGATGATTTGTTGATGAGACAGTGATCGCCAGCAGCGCTTCTTGACTTAATGATATTGAGATTGAAGGATTGGCGTCATTCACGTGAATATGAGCGACCTCAAGTAGGAATTGTCGGTTCATTAGCACTTGGCTCATAATGTTCATCAAACATGGGATCAAACAATTTCTTTAAATCAACATCGGATGGAGGTACATATGGAGTTTCGGAGAAGAATTTGGTATAAGGGATGAACTAATGGGACTGTCTTGAAGTGCGGGTCCTGAATCTGGAGTGTCCAGAGCCATAGGACCATCTGCGATAGAAACTCTCTCGACTATCTTTATCAACCCATATGTAGACAATTTGAAGTGACCACCGATAAAGAAAACGACATACCAAACTTGGCGAAGAAGAATTCCATGCATTTGCATCTTAAGCTCGCCTTTGTGAATTTTAACTTCAATCTCAAATAAGTGATAATTGATTAACTCAAGTAATCGACTTGTGTCAAATGCCCAACACGTGAATAAACGTACAACCGGATGTACGTGGATCCACCGAATGAACCGGAACAAATGATTTTCGACATTAATGCATTCTTCCTAAAGGTATACATGTAGAGACCGATCCGGAAGATTCACCACAAATGTCTTGACGAATGAGGTAGTCATTTTCCTTAATGTTCATGTGGTTGATTTATAGCGTGCACAATGAGAGGAACAATAATCCGTAAAGATTTGGCAAAGGGATACCAAAGAGCGGAACATTATCCATGAACAACAATCTGTGAAGATTTGGCACAGGAATACCAAAGAGCGGATCATTATTCAATAGTGCAACTTAAAATATCATGATAGTCATTATAAATGCCTTGTGAAATAACTGGAGATAAGGTTTCTTGAGAATTCCAAGAAGTACTTCTTAGATGGTGAACCAGTTGAATCAATAAAAACCGGAGCATGAGCTTCAAAAGCTGGATGATCAACATTCGTCGAAGGTTGAAAGTACTCATCAAACATATCTTTGAATCACAATGAATCCCAAACATTGATTCCCAATTATCCTTAGTAAGTGAAGCATTAGGCGTTGGAGGAGAGTCATCAAAAATCAAAACAATGAATCCCAGTTATCCTTAGTATATTCACTCTTCATCAAAAAGAATATACACTCATCATCATCAAAAATTAAGTCGTATAACCATTATTCAAACATCCATCATCATGTAGTATATATATTCACTCTTCTCCCCCTCAAAAATTGCATCCGAATTTGCCATTTTTGATTTAACAAGAGAATAAGAGTATACACCAATGAACGTAGATCCACTTGATGAACTTTTCTTTTCTTTGAAGAACGGGGCTGAAGTGTTATCTGCAGACACTATTGTGTTGAAGAACGAGGCTCGAATCGATGTGAGCAGACGTCATTGTTAAGAGCCCGGTCATATGTTTAGAGTCGCCCGAATCCAAATACCAAGGGACGATTTATACGACTGCTTTGGACAATGACGAAGAGAGAATTGGAAACATTGGATCCCCACGTCTTGATGGGTTCCTTTTGGTTAGCACAAACAGTCTTTGAATCGCCAGAAACCCTAGATGCAATGGCATTATCCCTAGGAGTCGAACTAGTAGAGGCATCGACTTAGTCAAATGACATTTTGTGCTTAATGGGATTATTCTACCGGTTGGCTTCCAAACCTTAATGAGCACTATTCTCGGCATAGTGGATCTAGTTAAAGAGCAAGGTTTGCCATTCGTGGACATTCGACTGTTGGCTTCCATTGAAATCCTACATTGGTAAAACCTTCCCCGTAGGTTTCAAGATTGCTTAACTGCTTTTTCTTTCCAAACTTTCTTAAGCGGGGTATGATTCTTAGATCTCGAAATAACACATCACATTTATCATGATTACCGGAAAATAAACATTTTTACATGTTTTGCAGACAGCATAAGGCCTCGAATTAATTTCAATAAGCTTAGAGCTAATACTAGAACTAACACGATTCTTTTTGTTCAAATCAAACTTCTTGTCCCTGTGGTGTTCTTTTACTTCCTTATCATGAACACTTTTAGTTTGCGTAATCCTATCCTTCTTTGCATTGCTTCTAGGTTTTGACCCGCTAACTTTAGTGTCAATCTTCACATCTGTAGAAGTAACGATGGGAACATTACATGGCTTCACTACTTTCTGCATTCCTGGTCTAGAAGTGTTGGGATCTGAAATTCTAGGAGGCACATCAAAGGTTGCTTGCTTGAATTTCGACATGGAACAAGGCATATCAAGGGTCACATGCTTGGCTTTAGGCATAGAACAAGGCACAACTATTCTATCTCGCCTATTGTTAGATTTCGGACTTGTGACAATTACGTACTCTAAGAGTTCACGAGATCGTTTGGCATCCATGCGGGCATAGGCTAAAGTACTATCAAAGGTTTTCTAATCTTTCATCTTCAACAATCTCACGGAGACCCTTCAAACTTTCCTTAAGGTATGAGAGATATGCTTTATGTGCAAGTTCATTATTCCTAATGGGCGGAGGAATATATAACATATCGATAGCATATTTATCACAATCGAAACCTTAGGAGCAGTATTTGCAATTGGGGATTGGCAACTTTCCTTTCACCTCACGCTTGATTCTCAATATCGTTAAGTAAAGAAGTTATCTTTTCAATTTGTTTATCATGATTAACTTTAAATGAATCACGTAACTCTTTGTTTTGATCATTAACCTTTGAAATTTCGACTTTAAAACAATCATTTTCCTTTTGCAAGTTATCAATTATGTTTTGAAGTTGGAAATTCGAGAATCTAAAGGTGGAGGCATATGGGAACCAGTCACATCCTTCTTTTCACCTTTCGGTTGTGAAATTTGGGCTTTCAATCTTTTGATCGTGTGGCAATGAGCTCGAATTTGTTCATCACGTTTGCTAATTTTAAAAGCGCATCAAACTCGGGAGCATCGGAGGATGTCTTGATATTTGAGGTTTTAACATTTTCTTTGAGATGTTGATGTTTTAATTGCAAAGCAAGATGTTCAACTTCTAATTTAGAATAATGTTTGACCAAGTTATCATGATCATCTGTTCTATTTTCTCATGCAATTTTGAATTTGTTGTTTCAAGCTCAATGACACGATCATGGGAGACTTTCGAGCAACAGATAATTCATGAAATTGAGAAGCATTAATGGAACAATTTGTAGCGATGAAAAACACATCTTGAGCAATACATTCGTAAATCATATTCTCATTCGGTGTATGCAAGTTCTTCCTCTCAATCTCATTATATTTTAATTCTCTCGATAATCACTAACCTCGTGAATCATTGCATCAAATTCCTTTTCCATTTCTTTAATGTCCGAATTCATTCCTTTTTAAGACTCTCAAAATGATCTTTTAGTTGTTTAAAGAAAGGCATGACTTGAGTTAAATAACATTCTTTAGTTTGCTCAAAACCCTTTCTCCTTGAGAATACCGATGGGTGTGATCCTTTTCTTGCAAGTTTTCTCAAAATCAACAAATAGTTGAAAGATAACATATTGACTAATTAAGGTCTTGCTTTTAGTGGCAATTGTTCTAGGAACAAGATGCATTGGTGTATTCGGAGGATACACATCGCTCTAGGCATTTTCCTAAGGGAGGGTTTGTTACAACAAGATTCTCGCTTTTGCTTATCTAAATCCTTTTTCCATAACACTTGTTCGAGGGGTTAATAGAGTGCGAGGCTTAAACTTGTTCAAGGAGATCCAATTTTCTTTAGTGTAATTATGGGGTTTGATCGTTATGTTATTCTTTTTACACTCGGGATCTTCTAACTTCTTATTCATTTTCTCCCTAGTGACTTCATCAAATTTCTTATCTTCCTCGGTGCACTCAACGCAACTAGGTTTCGCCTAGGCTTAAGGATTTCATTACCATCATAAAGCACCTTATGAGCATTTCTAGCCTTTTAATTACCTCTGGATTTGGTTCCTCAACAAGGGGAATGCTATGCTTATCGCTTAAGACTCGATGCTTAGTGATCATGTGAGCAGTTTGAATGGTATTCCCTTGTACGTACAACTTGTTTTCAAGCTTATTTTTCAAAGTTTTTAGATTGGAAAAATCATTCAAAAGTTTTGATTCCTTAGCCTTGAATTCTTGCTTAAGCATTTTAACATTTTCTTGAAGTTCGTGTTTTTGCTTAGCAGTTTTGGAAAGCTTTTCTTGTAAGGAGTTTAACTCTTGTTTTAATACTTCTTCTCTAAAATTACTTTTTCTAATAATTGTACACATTTGGATATCCATCTCCTGCTCACGAGTGGTAAGTTCAAACTTAGCACGCTGTTCATATATGGAAACTTGATCCTTATAGGTATTGAGTTCGGTGGTCAAGGAATCATCGGTGAAATCACGGTGTACTCATGCAATTCATAATCATCATTTTGAGAAGAAGATGCATACCTAGGTACTGCGAAACTTTCATGCAACTTTCCTCTGCATTAACGTGCACAAGTTGTGGCGGTGCATCTCTATCTTGGGTACATCCGAAGCTTCCATGGGCGTTCCTTTGCATTAGCTTGCGGGTTGTGGTGGTGCACTCTCTCTTTGTGAACATGAGCATGAAGATTCTATTTTAGCATTGTCCGACTCATCATTATTTGTTTTCTCTAACGTTCGCATTCAAGAACACCCGATTCTTCCACGGATACATTACCCAACTTATCACAACAATCTCTCAATCGCACGACACTCATTCACGTCTTCATTCTTTTGTGCGGTTTCCTCAATGTACTTTTTCACATTATCCATGAGTTGGATAAATGTCTCAATGAATTCTGAATTTCCATTCCGGTATGTTTTTGAAGGAAATTCGGTCAAGTGTTGATCGAATCTATTGAATATTCCCACCGATGAATGGTGAAATTGTTTGTAGATTACTTGAAGAGTACCTTTGGAACCATCCTTTTGAACTTCTTCATTGGTAAGTTGCGACTTTAAATGTTCTAAGTTCAACAAACAAACTTCTTGTCAATGTAGGTAAGTCTGGCGGAAAAGAGCACTACATGTTCGATCCCCGACTATGGATAACAATTTGAATGAGGTGCGGATGAAGTAGGCGATAGGGCTCAATCTTGCATTTCATTTGCATGGCATTCGTAGCTTGGTGGTGCAATTCTCTCATTAGATTACGAACACGGAGATCTCACATCCTCATTGCTTAATTCAATCATCTTTAATCGTTCGATGTAGCATACATTATCATTGTTGTCCACAACATCATACGGTTTAAGAACACGAAATCACTTGGGTCAAGAGAGTAAGACATGATGTGGAAGGATGCACGGATTTTACGTCTATGATTTAAACCGAGAAATAGAATCTTCATGGATTTTACTAAAATCAAGGCGAAACCGTTAAGCAATGACCCGATGGGGTGTTAAGATGACCGATGGAATGATACAATGAAAGACGATTATGTGATAGGACTTTAGATTGTTCGTAGGAAAGGTGAAATGTTGATTGGTTGAGATTTGGATTGGTTGATGCACGTTTTACGGAGAATTTTAGGTCTAAAACTTAAAAGCTCAATAACTTCCTTTCGGAGGATTTGGGCCTCGAAAATTCGTTTCACGACATCGTGGTGAAACTTCACAAGATTCAGTCTGTTCGGTCGTTTTGACGGTATTTATTTGAAAACGGATTACGGATCAAAAGTTATGGCCGTTTGAAGTTTTGACGTAAAAGTCAACTTTGGTCAAACCTCTTCTTCGTAAAAATCAACCAAGTCGCTAACACCTAATTAGCTACACCACTAAGTCGCTAGATTCCCAAGTCGCTAGACAAAAGCAAGTCGCTAAGTAGTAACTCGCTAAGCCTCAAGTCGCTAGCAAAATTTTGGCGAGAATTAGCTACTCAGTCGCTAGAGATACAAGTCGCTAAAGAGCAACTCGCTACTGGACCAAGTCGCTACCACCAAGTCGCTACCGTGGTGGAGAGTCCACTACTTGTCTTGTTAATCGCTAGGTCTAAGTCGCTAGCTCCAAAGCGTAACTCGCTACAAAATTGTGAAGCAAGTGGCTACGAAGAAATAAATCCGTATATCAAGTCGCTAGCAAGAAAAACCACATAAACATCACTTTTAATCCAAAACAACCCAACCAAGATGATTCAAGCTTACCAAATGAAAACCTAAACACTTGTGATGATTCTAAACATAAAAGTACTAACAAAATCCAAGCTTTAACACAAGAAATCAACCAAATGATGCAAAACCACTAAACTTTTTCAAACTCAAAACCACCTAAAACCACTAGAAATCCAAAGATGTGCAAGATATGATCTAACCATGGCTCTTGATACCAATTGTAAGATATAACTTTTCACATACACATCAAACCATAACACAAAGTAGCATATAGATGGAATTCTAGAGAGAAAGTTAGAGGTTTAGGGAACTTAGTGAGAGAAAGTGAAAGATATTATTATCGGCTCCAACTCTCTACCTTGGAAGGTAGAGAGTATTTATAGTCTTACATAAATCGCCACACATCGGGTGTGGATCGGGCATACGATGGGTAAAGACCCGTCCAGTCCTCCACGGTGTTACTAAACTAAATACTACTTAACTTAAAAGAACTACGACTACGAGCTTTCTAACGATTACATATACTTGAGGTGACCGACTCTTTAATACCGGAATTTCTAATTCCTAACAACCACGCTACGCTGTCTCTTCCAATTCTCTCTACGGGACCAAGCTAGTAATTGGCTTGAGCGACTTCCATGGCTCCATCTCAAGTTGGGATGATCTTACCTCTCGCTTCCTTGCTTAATTTTTCCCACCGGGAGAACCACTAAGCTTAGGAATGACATCTTGATGTTCCAACAACGTCAAGGTGAATCTCTCTGAAGCATGGACCCGATTCAAGGACTTACTTCATAAAGTCCTCATCACGGCATTGATCTTTGGCTCCAAGTCCAAATCTTTTATGATCATGTCAACTTCCCACTAAGCGATCCATTGACCAAGCGGCGGTGGAAAACTTAGTGATCTCACGCAGAAGAATCATGGGAAATAATAGAGGACCTCGCCTCTATGACAACGAAGTTAGGATGACCCCGTGAGCTGCCCAAAACCGTCAAGGCAATCTCCTTGCCTCCTCCCGACCGTGGGATGATCGAACTTGAAGATCAAGTTAAATTCCTCATGAGTTCCTACGAAAATCCTAAGTCTTCACACCATGTGAACAAAGTCTCTTCCTCGTGCGAGCCGTTTGTGATCCTCATAACACGCAAGACTAGCACCGATCCCGAACACGCTTACGCTGACTACGCATCCTCGCGTATTAATGGAGCGGAGGAAGATTCCTACAACACCGGACCTAGGAATTTCAATGAAACCCGTGAAGCATGGAAAAACAAGCCCGACTTCTACTGGGGACAAACCAAAGAATTCACCTCCAATGATTTCTCATGGCCCCCACCTAACGGTCCTAACCAACAAAACATCGAAGGGATGTTGCAAAACCTAGTTGCATCCCAAGAAACCCAAATGGCTAAGCTCTCGGACCACTTTAACCATCAACAAGCCGAGATGGATAGGAAAATAGACAACCTTTTGAAAGCTATAACTAATAGTGATAAGAAGGCTAGTGCTATCTCAAATCCCGAGCCTTCAGGTATAGAGATTAAGGATCCAAGCAAGCTAACTAAGCATGTCCAATTCGTCAATACCATCGCCTTAGTTGAACCTAATGAAACAAATGACGAAGAGGACTATACACTTGCGGATGAGGAAATACCCGAGGAAGTAGATGAAGTAGACATTGACTATTTCAACAAATTTCCTATGGAAGAAGAACTATCTCGCCACCCTCACTTAGTGTGTGACCTCCGTCACATGTATGTTAGGAAAAGTCCTCGAATCAAGTTTGGGAACTCTTGGAATCTTAACATACCATGTGTCATAGGACACCTTTTTGTGGCAAAAGCCTACATTGATCGCAAATCCCCAATCAACATAATGACTAGCACCTATTACAATTGGATATTGAAGAAGCCTATTCCAACTAGGCAAGACCCCAATGATCCTAATGATAGTTGCAATTTTCTAGGAAGAATTAAGGGATTGCCCGTTTATGTAGGTAGTTTCACGTTTCCTATGGACTTCATAATTGTGGATGATATTAGTACGGCCATAGACCCTAGCTTGTCCCACGTTATTCTAGGAAAACCTTTCATAGAAAGCACCGGTATGACCTATGACCCCTCGTTAGGAGTAGTGCGATTCAAGAATGAGACCGACGACATAGCTTACCAAATGCCGTTTAAGATTGAGAAGTTTTCATCACTCTCTAATGATGAAAAGGAACTTAAACTGTCGGTCTATTATAGGAATGATGAGGATAGGAAAAAAGGTGTTGATTATGTTATGGCTAAGATTTTTAGATTCTATAAGGATTGCTTGAGCCTAGGACCGGAATATAGGACTGATTGGGGAGAGGATGAACTCTTAGAGAAGCGCATTTTAGGGCACTTCTACAACATGGAACCCCCCATTAGAAACCGTCAAGAGGGCGGTAATGAGAAAACGTAGGAGCACGACTATGAGTCTAGCTACAAGACTCTTAAATAAAGAAAAGCGCTTCGTGGGAGGCAACCCATGCTTAATTGTTTGCTTGTTAGTGTCATATATCTTTTATTAATTGTTTATCCTCATGTTTAAATTTGTAAAAATGCTTTATTTTGTTTTTAACCTCGTCTTAATTACATATAAAGGTATTTTACATTAGGGATAAGTGTAGGGAGGATTACACACGTTTTCAAAAGAAACGTAAACATGAGAATAACAATTACATAAAAGATATATATGTTTGTTTGTTCGAGTCAAATGCTTGTATCGAGTCATAATGGATGTTTTGCGAAATTTTCCGATTCTAAAGATGTAAATTTTCCGAAAATCGCAGACTAGTTTTTGTCGGGATAACCGACGGCGTCAGATTGCAACCGGACGGCGTCGTGAAGGAGTAAAACATCGATTACTTTTTCTCGTTTTCGAGCTACTTATAAATTTTTGGAATTTTCGGTCTTAATTTTCTTAGAAATTCAGTAAACATCCATTCCACAAGCATTATATCCTAGTTTAAATCGAGTCTTATATATATTATTACCGCCGATTTTGTGAAGGTTTCGTTTGTTTTCTTCAAGTGTGCGGTTTAATTTATCAAGAAGAAGTTACATAAGATTGAGGAACTTTTCACGCATAAATTCTTCTTGGAAAGGATTTAACCACCACTTTACACGGATCCTACCGAGCTAATCGGGGAGTATTAGTTTCTTTCGTTTTAATTACCTTCTTTTATCATAACTATGATACTTTCGGGGAGCATTGGGGACAATGTTCGGTTTAAGTGTAGGAGGAAAATAAGCGGAACTTTGAAACTATGCTTATCCTTGACTATTTGCTTTGTCCAATTGCACTTTTGTAATAAACCATGAGAAAATGTCGGTTAGGGTAATTTTGGCACCAAATTTAAAATTTTTCATGACATACAGGAGTGGGCCATTAGTCTTAACAAAAGCATCTCACGGATAGGAAGTTATATGACTAGCACAAAAACCCTTTACCACCCAAATTCCACCAAAATGTGAGGATCGCCCTTAGATTAGTAGGAATTAAAGCATTCATCTTTAATGCTTAGAGTGTGAACCGGTAGTATATTAGATTCTAGAACTTGTTTTGTGATGCATTCCGAGATCGCTAGTAAGACTACACTTGTGTAGTTAGGAATAACTAAATGATAAGAGGCATTAGGATAACCCTTGTTTAATACCTGTAATATAATTACTTCTTCCACATCGGTGAGTAATTCCCCACACCCTTTGCGTTGTACTCATCTTTAGTACACGATACCCCTAGTTAACCCCTCAGAGCCTATCCTTTTCGCGGTTCTCGTGATGTTTTGGTTTTTCCGGAATATCAATGAAGAGCATTGTTTACACCCCACCCCCAAATATACACCCAAATCGCCTTAGCCTACCCCTTATGCACTCACTTTTAGTGCAAATGTTTGTTATCACCCTAAACCTTTAGTTCAATTATCTAGTTGCTTGCATAAGTTGCTAAGTCGAGTCATATCCTTTGTATACAGTTTTGAGATGATTGGGATTCATGGGAAAAGTTAAAGTTTATGAAATGACGGGAAGGGAACGTTAAAAATTCAAATTCCCTTTGTTTGCATAATAATGTACCCCAAGTGTTTTGATCTTTTCGATTCGGGTCAAATTAGTGTTAGAGTAATAAAAACTCAAGTGTAGGGATGTGCCTATAAATCCCTAGTATTTTGATGTTATCGTAGAGGATGGTAGAGTAAAAGTGTATGAAAAAAAAAAAAAAAAAAACACGGGCTACCATCCTACATCTATCCTTTAAATTTATGTTTGTTTATTTAGGTTATCTAGAGTTTAGAGTGTCGAGTCTTGGCTTAGCAACGCCATTCTTCGTATGCATTTAACATAGAGATTTTTGACTTGCCACCACTAAATAGTCTATCCCACCAAACCCTTATTTCCCTACCGTAAGCCTAACATTACAACCCTTTAAAGACCTCTTTGATAGTCTTTCCTAGGTGCTTCATAAGCGATGAAGGTTTGATCTATTCTCAAGCCTATGGTAATCTATGTACTAGGACCGGTTAATGAGTGTTTATCTTCCATTTCCTATTTGTTATATTTCATATATACACCGAGAGAGATGTGAGTATCCAAACACCCCATGTGAGGTGCTAGTATGTAATTCCGTGCTTGTTATGACTTTTATGGGCTTATATGTGTTGTGGACCGTTTTGAATTAATGCTTCATGATCCCTAACTTATAAATTAATTGGCTAAAAGCACATTTGCTTGAGGACAAGCAAATAACAAGTGTAGGGATATTTGATAAGGTTTTAAAGGTACCATTTTGAGGGTCGTTTAAGTCCTTATTTGATCACTTTTGTATCCGTTATTGCTTAATATCGTTCCTTTTCACTTTTGAGGTCTCTTGAAGGCAAAATCTTGGAATGGCACTTATTTGGACGAAAAGGCGCGAATATATGAAGAAAATGGCCAAAGTCAAAATCGAGACACTCACGATTCTTTGAAACTAGAAAGCGGCGTCGGTGCTAATGGCGACGCCGTCCCAAAATTAGTGACGGTCCGTAACCCAAAACTCGTATTTTCAAGCGGCGGCGTCCGGTTGTAAAAGAGTAGGCCGTCGCTACTCGACGGCCTAGATGCAATCCGAACGACGTCGAAGTCGAAGAGGACGGCGTCACGGACATAAGGTGACGCCGTCGCCAAGGTTAACGTGGCCAAGACGAAACCACAATGGCGGCGACACGGCGTCACAAAACATAAGGTGACGCCGTCGCATATGTAATCTTATATATAGAATCCGAATTTTTCGCTTTTTAGTAGAGTCTTTGGAGTAAAACCTAAAACCGAACCTAAGGTGTCTTGTACAGTATTTTAGGGTTTTAAACCCTATCTTACATCAAGATAAGTCTTTACTTCATTAATTCAATTATGTCTTTGATTATTTGTGTGTATGCTTGCATGTTCTCCATGTCAAGCTAATTTATTTGTGTGTTTGCTTAGAAAGTATAAAACTTAATTATTGAATATTGATTGGTTGTTTCTTATCTTAGTTGATTAATGATCTAGTAATGCGATAGGTCATTCGTTGTGTGTAATGCTTGATTCATCTTTGTGAACCTTAGAATATAATTACGAGTAGTTGTAGGCTAAACCATCCAAAGAGCGCCTTAGAGTAGGAGTTTATCATCCCTAGTGGGTTTGTAGACGAGACCCTTTGGTAAGTTCAAAGAGTTGGGAGAAACGATACCCTACAACTTTAGACACACAAGCGCTAATTAGGAATAAGGCGTGACACTCAACCATCAATAGGAGATAATTAAGGAGTAATACAAACTAAGTAAACACATCTTTAAACTATCATACGAGCACACATTAATTAGACATAGACTCCCACAACCTTAGTTTAGATAATTAGATAATAGTAGAGTAATCGGTGAAATACCAACCCCCAATCCAATACCGAGATTCGTACCTTTCCATTTTCATAAAACATAAAAGATAAAAAATAATCTTCCTCAACCTTAACCTTAGCGTAGTAACTCCTCACTAGCATTCCTATTCCCCTAGAGAACGATATCAATACCCGTGGCTTACCCTAATTACTACGCTACAACGATTAGGTTCACTGCCTAGGGTGTTATAAAACTTGCTTGAAGAAAAGGAAGTTTCCTTGACCCCGAACGACGCGTGTAGCATTATCAAGATCTTAGTTAGCTTTTCTGGATATCCCAATTCATTGACAAACTCTATTAGTTCTTCAGTAGTGGGTGGAATGTCGAATGGATTAGAGGGGTCTCTTGGTGTGATCTGAAGAGCATTCCTGAGAGTCTCAATGGTGATGTCATACCACTTGTCTTCAAGCTTACAAGAGTATTTAGCAGTTATCTTGTCCCATGTAACAATGTTCCAGAATTGTTGAAGATAAATGGAAGGCATAGTGCAACGCTTGGTTAAGGCTCCAAAGAAGTTGGTGTCTTTCAAAATGTCAATAGCCAGTCGGTAAATTGGATTCTGTTGGCCTCTATCCACATCTACATAGCAGTTGCTCTTAGCTATAGTAACCCATTCCGCAAATGGAAGTTTCCGTCATCAGTCGAAACAATGGTTGGTGCAGTGGTAGCAAGGTTCTCAGAGGATGTGGTGTCTGCCATTGAGATATGAGTAACACACATACAACAACAACAATATCCAGAACAATTGTTAGGTAAGACAAAGTTATCAATTTTGGACCAGATGCCTATCTCATATCATAAGATCTTTGACAATGACATACAGTGTACAAAGAAAGCAAGTTATGACCAAGATGGAGACATAAGATGCACATCAATGTAAAAATGTAATCAGCATGCAGAGACTTAGATTAAGAGATATACAAATCAAGTAGCATGAACACATCTATACTTTAAACAAGTTGCATAAAACACATTGTAAGTTAATATCACTAGCAATTTTGAAAACTCGCATGATACAACTCGCATAGGTCAAGTATAACAACTCGCATATTACAACTCGCATAAGATGACATGCATTACATCAACTCGCTTTGGGTCAACGGTACAAACAACACGCATAACTCAACACGCATAGGTTACAATGTGTATTAACTCGCATACGTCAAAACATATGAGGTAAGTCGCATAGGGAAACTTGCATCCATCAACTCGCTTTGGTCCAAAATATGATCAACTCGCATAATCTAACCCGCATGGGTCAAAGTATGTGTTAACTCACATACGTAAACGTATGTGACAAGTCGCATATAGAAACTCGCATATATTGATAATCAAGAGACAACTCGCATACATGAAACAACTAATGCAACTCGCATATAACCAACCAGGGACAACTCACTTTTAAGAATAACAAACGGCAACTCGCTTATAAGCAATCAGGAGCAACTCGCATATAAGAACATTCATCAAGAGACACAGTTTATCACACACATACACATAGGACAGGATATTTGCCACAAGGATGAACCACAAACACAAGAAAGCAGCATTCAAAGGGCCTAATCTAATGATTATAACAAATCCTACAACCAAATCATATGAGTCTATTTAAAATGCAACATGCACCACGATAACCTAACACCATTAATCGCACATACAGACCATCTCAGATCATAACAATGACTACCCTAAGCAATTATATCTAAAACCAATATCAATTACATTAATGATGACGTACCCTCCGATCAGGTCGAAGGATCCCCCTTCGGCCTCAGTCGAAATTGCATTACGAAGACCCAAGTCTTTCTTCATAAGTCATTGGTGGCGTAAAACCATTCATCATTGACATGGTTACCAGTTGAAATCCGCCCGAAGGCCTATGCCCTTCGGTGTCTTCCCTGAAGATGCCAAGACAAATAAGAACCTTGACTTGGTCTTCCCCACGTTCCCACTATGTTTTTAGCTTCCCGCCAAGTCCGAGATAGTGGGGATGAAGCCTAGCGGTTACCACAAATCGGGACGCCCTATGATCTCCTAGCGTGTGCTAACACTCTCCAAGCTATTTTCATCACCTATAAATAGGTTGGACGATTCATTCAATGGTATGTTCACTCAACACAAGATTTCACATACATCATATTATTTACAACTCATATCACATACTTACTCTCACGCCGGAGGTGGTTCGCAGGCCCAACCCTGCGCAATCACTTAACAAATTGTATACTATTTCTTATTGCGATTGACTATAAGTTTGGCGCAGCGTATCACCCTCATACCCTTCGATCACCATCGAAGGCACGGTCGTCTGAATTATTGTACAATCGGTGGCGCCATCCGTGGGACCCGCTACTATTGGTCTCGTTATTCCAAACTTACACCCAGTCAATCACTCTCACTAGTTTTATGGCATGAATCAAGGAAGAGAAGATACACCCCCTCCGGGTTTCTCGACCTTGATACCAATCCCATTCAATGATCCTAACAACCTTCCCAATATAACCGCATCCACTTTTACCACACGTTCTCACCCTGAAATAACTCCCAACAACCATGCTTCAACCTCGGCTAACCCTGAACCGGTAATTAGTCTGGCATTTGTCGAAGCTAACATCGAAGCATTAGAATCTTTACTAAGGGCTCGAAGGAGGCAAGCTCGGAATGTGGAGATCGTAGGGAGTTAGAATACTCAGCGATGAATATGACGAAGAGTTGGAGATAGAGACTAGGCCCTTGGCTCCGGGGCTACGCTCGATCTTGAGGATAGGGTCTCCGGCGTTGAAGGCCTAGCGGAAGGTCGGTTGGTTTGAAGGCGTTCGGGAGGGCTCCGACTAGGCGGGAAGGCACGATAGAAGGCTCCAATGGAAGGAGTCACCGATGGGATGCTACGGAGGTTAATTTGCCACCACTTTGGCGGCTCATCCGAGGAGGCGAGATAGGGGTTCGTTGCGCCTTCTCACGCATCCGCGTGAAGGCAATCCATCTCAAATGAATGGGGAGGAAATCTTCCTCCTCGTGGTATGTACCTCCTTTTTAGTCTCAATCTTACCCTCGAGGGGTTTATCCCCACCTAATGGGCGGGCTAGCAACTCGCTTTACTCAACCATACGGAAGTATGCCCTACGGGCAACCTATGGTATATCCTTCGTGCCACAGTCACCCACCTTATATACCTCTCGCTAGGTGATCGGTCCCAAACGGTCGGGGTTTATTACACAAGTCAACCACTTGTGAATGGTCAACCGTAATAAAAGTCGACGGCTTGAGAGCGCAATGCAATTAAGTCCGGAGAGTTTAGTGTTTCCCGGGTCGTTAAGTCCCAACGAGTCGTCTTGTTGAATAACCAAACGATATAGTGATCGGGTGATATTGAGCGGGAAAAGGTTTGTGATTATGAATAATTATACCTAAAGAAAAAGTTTGTAACTTACATGGGCTTAAATTCAAATTAAAGAAAATTAAAAAGCTAGATTATATTAAATAAACGTTATCACTATTTTTAAAATTTGATTTTCTTGATTTTTCTTTTATAAATTTAAATTAAAAACTACGTAACGCATACAAAAGAAAATGTGAAATTGAAACAGTATTAATCCTAAAAATATAAAATGAAATTTTACAAACCTAATGATAAGAGAAAATTTTGAGAAAAATAAAATTATTTTATGACTATTTATTTAATTATTATTAATTAAAACTATTTTTACCTATTTAATAATACCCTAAATTATAAGAAAATATGAAATAAAGCTAGAAAAGTGAAATTATGACTTAGAAAAATCTAAAATAACTAAAGAGAATTTTAAAACTAATTTTGTATTTTTCCGATTTATATTCTAATTTCTATGATTTAAAACTATTTAAAACTAATTAAATGGCTAAAATTACAAATTTAAATAAGAAAAATCTGGAAAATTTATTTTTTGCTTTTTATATTTATCTTAATCTATGAAAATTTAAAACTTATTTTTGAAGCTTTTCGATTTAATTGCAATAAAGGCTAATTAAAAGTCCTAAAAGCTGCTTTTAAATAAGGAAAAATAGCAAACAAATGATAAAAATTTATGAAAAATTCAGGAAAAGTCTAAAATAATATTCTAAGTCTAAGAAAATATAAAAACTATGGCTTATGTGTGAGAATATGAGGTCGATTGCAACACGCTTATGAATAAGCACAACAATAATAAGCCAAAGACCACAAATGGACACCAAATGAACACAGAAGCTAGGTTATGCTATAACTACTTGAAATGAGCTAAATTCAACTAAGCCATACCACTGAAGATCAAGCTACAATGGTTTGATGGTTTACAAGCTTAAGTGCCAAAACAGTTTTTTTCTCCTAACTTCTAGCTTAAGCACAAGCTTATTGAAAAAGCTTGTGTGAAAAACAGAACTGAGGATCTCAAGACCACCAGCTGAACTATCTCGGGACCAAGTTTCACCACTAAAAGCTTGTTTGAATCTGTGCAAGATCTACAAAGTGCTGCTCACACTCGAAGATTAGGTGAGTGTGAGCAGGCATATTTAGCTTATTGAGCAGCTCGTTTAGACCTTAAATAAGCTTTTAAAAATTCAACAAAAATTAGTTTAAGAAACTTGACCAACTGAACTAGAAAAACCCAAAATTTCAATGATTTTGAACCAGATATGAAGCTATGATAAATCTATCCAGTTTGGTGAAAACTGAGTTTTGCACTTTTTGACTTTTGACAGTTTTGAGAGTTTTGACCAAAGTGAGATTTGAGACCAATTTATGAACTGATTATGATGTTATAGGCTAAATAGAAGTTATATTAGGCTACTCTAACATTATCTAATCATAAAACAAGCTTTTGATCTATAAAAATTCCATGATTATGAAATTAGGATGATTTATGTTGATTTTGACTTTGAGAGTACAGATGGAATCGGATCAACGACATGAGTTTATCTATCCTATATAAACCTCAAACAATGATTTTAGCCAAGGAACAAACCTCAAACACAGATTTGAACACCGATCCAAACACACTTTAACTAAGCGGTTGCAAACTAATTAAGCTAACTCATCGAACTAGCTTATGCTAACACTTAAAGCGAATCAAGTTAACCTAAATGACAAGCGAATAAGCAGGTCTAAGCTATAGCTAACAATGAGACTTAAGCAGTTAAGATTATGCAAATTATACTAGTATTGAAAATAGGTAAAGTACTCACAAGCAGTCCAGCTTATTAGCAGCTTATACCAGAACCCAATCTACACTATTTTAATCAATTCCAACCCAAATCAAGCTCTGCAACACCCAATGCCATAACCATTTCCAAATGAAGCTTTTCAATTGACTTTTGTTGACCAATATGAGAAATTGCTTGAATCTATTTTGTAAGTTTACTAGAAGCTATAAATAGCTTTAGTAAGCTTATTTGAGAAATAAATAAGCTCTTTGAAGCTTGGAATTTAGTACATGTGAACTGAACTTATAACAGGAAACATAAAAACATGAAACTATGATAAAACCTTTGAATTAATACTTGAAAATAGATTACAATGATAAAACAACTTAAGTTTAGTACATAGAAACAGGAGATTACAATTTGAGACTTAAACTAAGACATTGATAATAAAAACGATTTGCAAGAAAATATATAAATTAACTACTTCTCTTCTCTGCCTTCTCCTCTTCTATTTATACATCAAAAGTCTTCCCACGTGTCCTCTGAGTAAATCCCACCACTTTTCATAGCCATTGGATCACTTGGGATGATATTGGCCGTTTGATGAATTTTGGCGCCAAAAAGATATATTGCAACTGGGACAGGTTGAGTGCAAGGAGGGGGGAGCATTTAATGCTTCTTGGATTGTTGGGTGAGGTGGAGTGATAAGGGTGTGGGTTGTGAGCTGGAGGTGAGGGAAGGACTGGATTTGCAGGCAGTGGTTGAAGGTGAAGGTGGGTTGGAGGGAAAAGGTGGGCGGGTTTGACTTATTTGACTGGGGGAGTTATATTAGACAGGGGGTTCACAAAGGGGGGGGTCATAGGTATATTGGCTGGGGGTCATGGTCCAAGGGGTTCAATGGTCCAAAGGTTTGGTTTGTTTAATAATACAAGGACCAAAACTGCAATTTACCAAACTTGAGGGACCAATTCTGCCATATTTTCAAAGTTATTCCAAGGGACCAATTATGACAAGTTTCAATAGTACAAGGACCATTAAAGATATTTTTAAACTTCCAAGGACTATTTTTGCCAATTTTGAAACTAGAAGGACCAAACTTGTAAATTCTCAAAACTTTTGAAATTTTTCACCAAAGGACTAATTATGACAACTTATGATTTCAAAAGGACCTTTGATGACTTTTCTTTTAAAATAAGTGCTCGGGGACCGATTTTGTCAAGATTTGAAAGTCTGGGACCTGAAAGCGCCAATTATGCAAACTTAGCTCGTTTTCATCGATTTTAAACATTTTGCATCTGAAACATATAAAATGTAATTTTGAGATATTTTCAGTATTTTGATGCATTTTTGAGCGTTTTTAAATGTTTTGCAGTTCAGATTTGACCAAAAATGATGAGTATTTACACACTCATCACTTACCCTCAATATGTTAATCAAAACCCTGTTGGAATACCTCCAAATCATAACACGTACAATGCTGCCCTACCTACATGCCACCTTATAACTGCCTTTATTCGGAGCCCATGGGCTTCACAACACCCTTCGTAAGATGGATAGAAGACTACCCTTTGCCTGATGGGTTGAAAATGCCCGCGCATATTGGTACCTACGATGGGAAAGGGATCAGGATAACTTTACACTTGTTCGAAGGGCTATTAGAATGCGTATGGGTTATGCCTATTGCTTGTCACATGTTTACATACACCCTACGAGACTCGCTCGTATATGGTGGAACGAGCAAAAACCGGTAGCATTGTGAATTTGGATGATCTCAAGGCCAAGTTCGGATCACATTTCACCAATGAGAAAAGTTTACAAGAACGCACCTAACGATTGCACAACATCAAGCGAAGGAGAACGAGAGTACGAGCTTTCATCACCGGATACACCGATGACACGTTACGGATAATGGGCTTGCATGAGGACCAACAGATCTCGGGTTTCGTGCATGGCCTACGAAAACAGTTTGGTTGAATTTCTCCACCGATCTCCCCGCAACCTATAAGGGTTTGGTGGAGAAGGCTTACACTTGGATCGAAGCAAAAGAAGTGTCTACCAACGGGCTCGGTAGAAAATTAAGAAAGTCACAATAAAGCCTCAAGCATCCTTCGTGGGAAGGTCAAGGAACAAACACAAAAAGCAGAGACAGTTTACACCGTACCACAAAACATCAACCATGGGCTCTTGGCTAATCTGTCCAAATCTCCAAGGGAGATACTTGCTACGGAAAAGACGGCAAAGACCTTTGATCCTCCTCCTCGCTTGGTAAACAGAGGAAGGCCCAGAGATACTTCCAAATTTTGCTACTTCCATGACGATTACGGACACGACACCAACAACTGCAGAGAGCTCAAGAAACAGATAGAAGAGGCCGTAAAGTCCAGCCAATTGGGACATTTGTTGAAGGGTATAAAGAAAGGTAAAGACAAAATCTCCGACACACAGTTGGGGAAAGATACCACACCTGCCGAAGCACCCATCCTCATGGTGTACAAGGAGGACTCTGGTTTGAAGAGGAAAGAAGCGGAGGAAGCCTTGTGCGGAGTAGGAGATGTCACTTTTCCTTCAATCACGGGAAAGTTCTTTCAAATGACCCGTGGTCATCAAGGTCTTGATCTCCAACGAGAGAAGTAAACATGGCCTACCTCATTGCGGTAGCTCTGTGAAGTAATCTCTGACAGCTGTTTTCTAAAGCTCAAGCCTTCGATAAGGTCAAGAGAGTAGATTCAAGGTACCCTTAGTAGGGTTCTCGGGGAACACTCATGGCCCTTGGGAGAAGTCCTCTAGAGGTTACGATTGGGAAGGAAGGCTAAAAGAGCGAAACTACGGTTTTCACGATCGTGAGGTGCGAATCTCCTATAACCTATTGATAGGGAGAAGCGGCAATGCGAAGATGGGCATCGTTGTCTCAACCATACATGCCGCGATCAAATTCCAAACACCCTTCGACATTGGAGCGGTTTCTCCGGCTATAAGGTGAAGGAGCCTACGGAGTAGGCAAAAGGATCAAACAGTTTGGAAGAGCCTCAGAAGGATGTTCTCGGTATCTTGTGTTGTCAAGAACGCATTGTGGTAAATGATCTCTACCGATCGGACGGTGGTAATCGGAAAGCAGCCCCAACCTCCTTTAAAGCGAGGTGGAAAAGGTACTACGTGCTAATGCGGATGTCTTCGCATGGACCTACTCGACATGACGGGGTCCCAGAACTCTCACCATAGATGGAAATCCTTGACCTCGAACACAAGCTCAATGAGTTCAAACATATTGAACCCATCAAACAAAAGCGTTGAAGCTGGCTCTCGAAAGAAGTCTTGCCGCATGCAAAAAGTGGACGAACTTGTAACAGCGGGCATACTCGAGAGGTGAAGTATCAAACTTGGGTGGCCAATCCGGTGATGGTCAAGAAGCATGATGGAGGATGGCGAATGCGTGGACTTCACAGATATTAACAAAGCTCGTCAGAAGGACTGCTACCTCGCCGTAAATTGATTGGAAGGTGGAATCCTTGTCGGGGTTTGGTGAAGTGTTTCTAGGCGCTTATAAGGGTTACCATCGATACAAATGGCGGAAGAGGACGAGAGAAGACAACCTTTTATAGGAAAAGGCGTTTATTGTTACAAAAGATGCCTTTTTTTGAAAATGCATGTGCCACCTACCAACGTTTAGTGGACAAAGCCTTCCACAAGAGATAGGTAGGAATCGGAGGCGACGTAGATGATATGGTCATCAAGAGCGGATCGGAGGAGGACATGCTCTCCGACATCAAGGAAACCTTGACCGACTTCGCGCCATCAACATGAAGTTAAATCCCAAGAAATGTTCCCGGTGTGGAAGAAGGACAATTCTTGGGGCATCTGATCACCAAGCAGTTCTTCAAAACACTCAAAGGATGCCTGAGACAAAAAGACGTTGATAAGGATTTTAAAAGGTACCATACTTTGAGTGGTCGTTTAAGTCCTTATTTGATCACTATCTTTGTATCCGTTATTGCTTAATATCTTGGTTCCTTTTCACTTGCTTAGGTCTCATCTGAAGGCAAAATCTATATGGCCTTAAGGAATGGCACTTATTTGGACGAAAATTGCTAATATTCTTGGCGAATATATGAAGATAAAAATGGCCAAAGTCTTAAAATCGAGACGTTCCTCACTTTTAGATTCTTTGAAACTTATTTAGAAAAGGCGCGAATATATTAAGAAAATGGCCAAAGTCGGTGATTCTTTAATGGCGGTGTTAATGGCGACGCCGTCCCAAAATTATTGTGACGATCCGAACCCAAAACTCGTATTTTCAAGTGGCGGCGTCTAGTTGTGAAAGAGTAGGCCGTCGCTACTCGGGCGGCCTAGATGCAATCGAGACGACGTCGGAAAGTGAAGAGGACGGCGTCACGGACATAAGGTGGCGCCGTCGCAAGGTTAACGTGGCCAAGGCGAAACCCTAATGGCGGCGACACGGCGTCACAAAACATAAGGTGCGCCGTCGCATATGTAATCTTATATATAGAATCCGAATTTTTCGGTCTTTGTGTGGAGAGTCTTTGGGTAAAACCTAAACCGAACCTAAGGTGTCTTGTACAGTATTTTAGGGTTTTAAACCCTATCTTACATCAAGATAAGTCTTTACTTCATTAATTCAATTATGTCTTTGATTATTTGTGTGTATGCTTGCATGTTCTCCATGTCCGGCTAATTTATTTGTGTGTTTGCTTAGAAAGTATGAAACTTAATTATTGAATATTGATTGGTTGTTTCTTATCTTAGTTGATTAATGATCTAGTAATGCGATAGGTCATTCGTTGTGTACTTAATGCTTGATTCATCTTTGTGAACCTTAGAATATAATTACGAGTAGTTGTAGGCTAAACCATCCAAAGCGCCTTAGAGTAGGAGTTTATCATCCCTAGTGGGTTTGTAGGCGAGACCCTTTGGTAAGTTCAAAGAGTTAGGGAGAAAGCATACCCTACAACTTTAGACACACAACGCAACTAGGAATAAGGGCGTGACAACTCAACCATCAATAGGAGATAATTAAGGAGTAGTACAAACTAAGTAAACACATCTTTAAACTATCATACGAGCACACATTAATTAGACATAGACTCCCACAACCTTAGTTTAGATAATTAGATAATAGTAGAGTAATCGGTGAAATACCAACCCCCAATCCAATACCGAGATTCGTACCTTTCCATTTCATAAAACATAAAAGATAAAAATAATCTTCCTCAACCTTAACCTTAGCGTAGTAACTCCTTACTAGCATTCCTATTCCCCAGAGAGCGATATCAATACCCGTGGCTTACCCTAATTACTACACTACAACGATTAGGTTCCTTTGCCTAGGGTGTTATAAAACTTGCTCGAAGAAAAGGAAGTTTCCTTGACCCCGAACGACGCGTGTAGCGTTATCAAGTTTTTGGCGCCGTTGCCGGGGAATAGAATAGCTAGTTAGTAGTCCACCTCGTTTAGGTTCTTTGCTTGATTCCTATCAAGTAAATTTTTTCTCATTTTTAGCTTTCTCTTAGTCTATCCCCCTTCTTCGTGACTTTTGTTCGTAACCCTATCACTTTTCATCATGGAAGGTGATAACCCACTACCATTCATCAACCCACCACCAATTGACCCACCAAGAGCCCGTACTCTTGGTGAATACTCAAGACCAAGCCACCTAGGCTATAGGAACACCATTGAGCTTCCCGACCAAGCCCAAACTACGGCCCTGCGATCCGACACCATCCGGTTGGTGCAAAACGGTTGTGCATTCCATGGACTTCGTTCCGAAGATCCAAATCGACATCGAGGATTTCCTCAAAATCGTCGATTCCATCGACCTTGATGCTACTACTCGGGAGACCAGCGCTGCGTCTCTTCCAATTCTCTCTACGGGACCAAGCTAGTAATTGGCTTGGCGACTTCCCCGGCTCCATCTCAAGTTGGGATGATCTTACTTCTCGCTTCCTTGCTCAATTTTTCCCACGGGGAGAACCACTAAGCTTAGGAATGACATCTTGATGTTCCAACAACGTCAAGGTGAATCTCTCTGAAGCATGGACCCGATTCAAGGACTTACTTCATAAAGTCCTCATCACGGCATTGATCTTTGGCTCCAAGTCCAAATCTTTTATGATCATGTCAACTTCCCACTAAGCGATCCATTGACCAAGCGGCGGTGGAAAACTTAGTGATCTCACCGCGGAAGAATCATGGGAAATAATAGAGGACCTCGCCTCTATGACAACGAAAGTTGGGATGACCCCGTGAGTGCCCAAAACCGTTAAGGCAATCTCCTTGCCTCCTTCCGACCGTAGGATGATCGAACTTGAAGATCAAGTTAGATTCCTCATGAGCTCATCTGAAACTCCTAAATCTTCACACCATGTGAACAAAGCTTCTTCCTCGTGTGAGCCGTGTTGTGATCCTCATAACACGCGCAATAGCACTCGCTCCCCGAACATGCTTCCGTTGACTCGCATCCTCGCGTATTAATGGAGCAGGAGGAAGATTCCTACAACACCGGACCTAGGAATTTCAATGAAACCGAGAGGCATGGAAAGGCAAGCCCGACTTCTCTCGGGGACAAACCAAAGAATTCACCTCTAATGATTTCTCATGGCCCCACCTAACGGTCCTAACCAACAAAATGTCGAAGGGATGTTGCAAAACCTAGTTGCATCCCAAGAAACCCAAATGGCTAAGCTCTCGGACCGCTTTAACCATCAACAAGCCGAGATGGATAGGAAAATAGACAACCTTTTGAAAGCCATAGCTAATAGTGATAAGAAGGTTAGTGCTATCTCAACTCCGAGCCTTGGTATAGAGATTAAGGATCCAAGCAAGCTAACGAAGTATGTCCAATTCGTCAATACCATCGCCTTAGTTGAACCTAATGAAACAAATGACGAAGAGGACTATACACTTGTGGATGATGAAACACCGAGGAAGTAGATGAAGTAGACATTGACTATTTCAACAAATTTCCTACGGAAGAAGAACTATCTCGCCACCCTCACTTAGTGCGTGACCTCCGTCACATGTATGTTAGGAAAAGTCCTCGAATCAAGTTTGGGAACCCTTGGAATCTTAACATACCATGTGTCATAGGACACCTTTTTGTGGCAAAAGCCTACATTGATCGCAAATCCCCAATCAACATAATGACTAGCACCTATTACAATTGGATATTGAAGAAGCCTATTCCAACTAGGCAAGACCCCAATGATCCTAATGTTAGTTGCAATTTTCTAGGAAGAATTAAGGGATTGCCCGTTTATGTAGGTAGTTTCACGTTTCCTACGGACTTCATAATTGTGGATGATATTAGCACGACCATAGACCCTAGCTTGTCCCATGTTATTCTAGGAAAACCTTTCATAGAAAGCACCGGGATGACCTATGACCCCTCGTTAGGAGTAGTGCGATTCAAGAATGAGACCGATGACATAGCTTACCAAATGCCGTTTAAGATTGAGAAGTTTTCATCACTCTCTAATGATGAAAAGGAACTTAAACTGTCGGTCTATTATAGGAATGATGAGGATAGGGAAAAAGGTGTTGATTATGTTATGGCTAAGATTTTCGGATTCTATAAGGATTGCTTGAGCCTAGGACGGAATATAGGACCGATTGGGAGAGGATGAACTCTTAGAGAAGCGCATTTTAGGGCACTTCTACAACATGGAATCCCCATTAGAAACCGTCAAGAGGCGGTAATGAGAAAGCGTGGGAGCACGACTATGAGTCTAGCTACAAGACTCTTAAATAAAGAAAAGCGCTTCGTGGGAGGCAACCCATGCTTAATTGTTTGCTTGTTAGTGTCATATATCTTTTATTAATTGTTTATCCTCATGTTTAAATTTGTAAAATGCTTTATTTTGTTTTAACCTCGTCTTAATTGCATATAAAGGTATTTTACATAAGGGATAAGTGTAGGGAGGATTACACACGTTTTCAAAAAAAGCGTAAACATGAGAATAACAATTAACTAAAAGATATATATGTTTGTTTGTTCGAGTCAAATGCTTGTATCGAGTCATAATGGATGTTTTGCGAAAATTTTCCGATTCTAAAGATGTAAATTTTCGAATTTTTTCGAAAATCATGAGACCGGTTTTGTCGGGATAACTTTGACGTCGAGATTGCAACTGACGGCGTCGAGAAGGAGTAAAACATCGATTACTTTTTCTCGTTTTCGAGCTACTTATAAATTTTGGAATTTTCGGTCTTAATTTTCTTAGAAATTCGTAAACATCCATTCCACAAGCATTATATCCTAGTTTAAATCGAGTCTTATATATATTATTACCGCCGATTTTACGCGAAGGTTTCGTTTGTTTTCTTCAAGTGTGCGGGTTTAGTTTGTCAAGAAGAAGTTACATAAGATTGGAAGGAGCTTTTCACGCAATAATTCTTCTTGAAAAGTTTAACCACCACTTTACGGATCCTACCGAGCTAATCGGGGAGTATTAGTTTCTTTCGTTTTAATTACCTTCTTTTATCATAACTTTGATACTTTCGGGAACATTGGGGACAATGTTCAGTTTAAGTGTAGGGAGGGAAAATAAAACGGGAACTTTGAAACTATGCTTATCCTTGACTATTTGCTTTGTCCAATTGTGATTGTGTAATAAACCATGAGAAAATGTCGGTTAGGGTAATTTTGGCACCAAATTTAAAATTTTTCATGACATATAGGAGTGGGCCATTAGTCTTAACAAAAGCGTCTCATGGATAGGAAGTTGCATGACTAGCACAAAACCCTTTACCACCCAAATTCCACCAAAATGTGAGGATCGCCCTTAGATTAGTAGGAATTAAAGCATTCATCTTCAATGCTTAGAGTGTGAACCGGTAGTATATTAGATTCTAGAACTTGTTTTGTGATGCATTCGAGATCGCAAGTGAGGCTACACTTGTGTAGTTAGGAATAACTAAATGATAAGAGGCATTAGGATAACCCTTGTTTGATACACGTAATATAATTACTTCTTCCACATCGGTTGAGTAATTCCCCACACCCTTTGCGTTGTACTCATCTTTAGTACACGATACCCTAGTTAACCCCTCGAGCCTATCCTTTTCGCGGTTCTCGTGATGTTTCGGTTTTCCGAATATCAATGAAAACATTGTTTACACCCACCCCAAATATACACCCAAATCGCCTTAGCCTACCCCTTATGCACTCACTTTTAGTGCAAATGTTTGTTATCACCCTAAACCCTTAGTTCAATTATCTAGTTGCTTGCATAAGTTGCTAAGTCGAGTCATATCCTTTGTATCTGATTTTGGGACGATTGGGATTCATGGGAAAAGTTAAAGTTTATGAAATGACGGAAGGGGCGTTAAAATTCAAATTCCCTTTGTTTGCGTAATAATGTACCCCAAGTGTTTTGATCTTTTCAAATCGGGTCAAATTAGTGTTAGAGTAATAAAAACTCAAGTGTAGGGATATGCCTATAAATCCCTATTATTTTGATGTTATCGTAGAGGATGGTAGAGTAAAAGTGTATGAAAAAAAAAAAAAAAAAAAAAAAAAAAAAAAAAAAAAAAAAAAAAAAAAAAAAAAAAAAAAAAAAAAAAAAAAAAAAAAAAAAAAAAAAAAAACGGGCTACCATCCTACATCTATCCTTTAAATTTATGTTTGTTTATTTCAGTTATCTAGAGTTTTAGAGTGTCGAGTCTTGGCTTAGCGCCATTCTTCATATGCTTTTAACATAGAGATTTTTGACTTGCCACCACTAAATAGCCTATCCCACCAAACCCTTATTTCCTACCGTAAGCCTAACATTACAACCCTTTAAAGACCTCTTTGATAGTCTTTCCTAGGTGCTTACGCCAAAGCGATGGAGGTTTGATCTATTCTCAAGCCTATGGTAATCTATGTACTAGGACCGGTTAATGAGTGTTTATCTTCCATTTCCTATTTTGTTATATTTCATATATACACCGAGAGAGATGTGAGTATCCAAACACCCCATGTGAGGTGCTAGTATGTAATTCCGTGCTTGTTATGACTTTCTTGGGGCTTATATGTGTTGTGGACCGTTTTGAATTAATGCTTCATGACCCCTAACTTATAAATTAATTGGCTAAAAGCACATTTGCTTGAGGACAAGCAAATAACAAGTGTAGGGATATTTGATAAGGTTTTAAAAGGTACCATTTTGAGGGTCGTTTAAGTCCTTATTTGATCACTTTTGTATCCGTTATTGCTTAATATCGTTCCTTTTCACTTTTAGGTCTCTTGAAGGCAAAATCTTTGGAATGGCACTTATTTGGACGAAAAGGCGAATATATGAAGAAAATGGCCAAAGTCAAAATCGAGACACTCACGATTCTTTGAAAATAGAAGGCGGCGGCGTCGGTGTTAATGGCGCGCCGTCCCAAAATTATTGTGACGATCCGGAACCCAAAACTCGTATTTTCAAGTGGCGGCGTCTAGTTGTGAAAGAGTAGGCCGTCGCTACTCGGGCGGCCTAGATGCAATCGAGACGACGTCGAAGGCGAAGAGGACGGCGTCACGGACATAAGGTGGCGCCGTCGCAAGGTTAACGTGGCCAAGGCGAAACCCTAATGGCGGCGACACGGCGGCGTCACTAAACATAAGGTGGCGCCGTCGCAATTGTAATCTTATATATAGAATCCGAATTTTTCGGTCTTTGTGTGGAGAGTCTTTGGGTAAAACCTAAAACCGAACCTAAGGTGTCTTGTACAGTATTTTAGGGTTTTAAACCCTATCTTACATCAAGATAAGTCTTTACTTCATTAATTCAATTATGTCTTTGATTATTTGTGTGTATGCTTGCATGTTCTCCATGTCCGCTAATTTACTTGTGTGTTTGCTTAGGAAGTATGAAACTTAATTATTGAATATTGATTGGTTGTTTCTTATCTTAGTTGATTAATGATCTAGTAATGCGATAGGTCATTCGTTGTGTACTTAATGCTTGATTCATCTTTGTGAACCTTAGAATATAATTACGAGTAGTTGTAGGCTAAACCATCCAAAGAGCGCCTTAGAGTAGGAGTTTATCATCCCTAGTGGGTTTGTAGGCGAGACCCTTTGGTAAGTTCAAAGAGTTAGGGAGAAAGCATACCCTACAACTTTAGACACACAACGCAATTAGGAATAAGGCGTGACACTCAACCATCAATAGGAGATAATTAAGGAGTAATACAAACTAAGTAAACACATCTTTAAACTATCATACGAGCACACATTAATTAGACATAGACTCCACAACCTTAGTTTAGATAATTAGATAATAGTAGAGTAATCGGTGAAATACCAACCCCCAATTCAATACCGAGATTCATACCTTTCCATTTCATAAAACACAAAACATAAAAATAATCTTCCTCAACCTTAACCTTAGCGTAGTAACTCCTTACTAGCATAGCATTCCTATTCCATGGCAAAATTCGAGCCCTAGTGGCTTCAAGGTAGATTTCTTGACTAGTTTAACTAGTCTAAAAAGGCGATATCAATATTGTCCGTGCCTACATCACACATACCACATGTTAATTACTACACTACATACGATTAGGTTCACATGGTTGCCTTCCTCAAACCTTTGGGTGTTATAAAACTTGCTCGAAGGAGGAAGGAAGTTTCCTTGAGGCCGCTGGGTCCCGTCACACGCAAGGCGTGTGGCGTTATCACTCGGCTATGAGATCTTGCACCAAGGGTTCTTGTCAAAATCCTCCAATGCATCCTCACACTTCTTCTCCAGTGCATACTTGATCCCTAGCCTCTCCCTTCTCAGCATAACATCCATTTCTTCTCGAGCTTTGGTGACAGCACGGAGCAATTCCCTTGTCCTAGCATTGAGTTGGTTGTCTAGCATGCACTGGCGGACATAGCTTTTGTCATGAAGGTCGCAGGGCCTTTCTATGGACATGTTATCCATCACCCCTTCCACTTGGGTGGGATTACATAGCTCACGAGTTGGTGACAAGCTAGGGGAGAAGGAAGTTCTTTCGTATCAGGAAGTCCTGCAACATATGTACATTCGTTAATATATTATTGTTGGTACCTAATTTTGTTTCGCAGGTAAGAAACTTTACCATGGATATCATCTCCGCTGGGCCCTTCGATGGTGGAAATTCCATGACCTTACCACAGGCACTCTTTTGCCGGGTAGTTCGAGAGGAGGAGTAGGTAGAATGAGTTTCATTTTGAGCAGACTTCACAGCTTTAGCATCGCCACCTTTCCCGCCTGCACCCTCTCACCTATGCCGTAGGTTCCTACGATGGCCTCGTCTTCGGAGACTGGTTCGTCAGAGTCAGCAATGTTCTCTACAATTTGATCTTCCACATCTATAGGTTCCTTTGACGGAGGAGCAGACGATACAGGCTCGATGGGCTGGGCTTCCACATCATTGTTGTTTATGGACACTGATGGGGAGCCCACGCCATAGCTTGTCTCTTGGGGATTCTTTGGAAGGAAGCTACTTCCTTTGCACCACCAGCCACCACAAAGTTCCTGAACGACATCTCTGCACAAAGAAGCAAATAAGATAAATATCAGAAAGATAAGTTTTTACTTCTTATTTTAATAAAAAAAAGTACATACTTTCTCCATCACAAATAATCTCAGGTACCAAAGGATACCCCTCCCATCTTTCAGCAATGCCAGCCATGAAAAGAATTGGCTCGGGGAACGTTTGGCAATCAGCTGGATGACGAGCCAAACGCTGATACAAAGGGTTTCTTCTCAAAGTATAGGGCAATGGATCGTTGAACCTTTTTTCATCATATTGAAATTCTGGGTTTAACAATGCAGAGTATGCCGGAGGGATAATGGTGTTTTGGATATAAAAGAATTTGCCTTTCCAGTTTCTTATGTTCGTAAAAGGCCTATCTATCAGAATAGGCACATCCCTTTCACCCCTTTTGGCCAAGGTCAACCAATCTCCTCCCGGGTATAGATTCAGAAAACCCCTAAGCACAGTCGATGATGGTTCGTACCCATAAGCTTTGCACATAACAATGTATGTCGTAAGCTTGGCTAGGCCAAAAGGGTTGAACCTAGAAATGTGTACCTCATAATACCGGAGGAATTCTAAGATCATAGGGTGCAAAGGTATCCTAAGGTTGGAAGTGGTGAATGCATGGGTATACAGGCCTACATAGTTTTCAGGGGCATCAAATATCCCTTGATTTCTACTAGGTAGCATGATTTTATGTTCCTTTGGAATTAGGTAATCGGTGAGGAACGCTTTGAGCTCCTCCCGTGTTAAGGTGCAACCTTGTTGCTTGATTACAAACTTTTTATTGGTTGACATTGATCCACAATAAAGTATTTGAAAACAAGATGTGAAGAAATACTTTACCTTGTTTGATCGAAGGCTTGATCGGAAGAGGTTTTAGTAGGTGAAAAACTTGGCGTGGTTAAAATTATGTTAGGGTTTTGTTTTCAAATTTATATACCCCTACATATGATAAATCTTGGCCCTACACGTGTCACAATTATCTCCTTATCACCGGATTTCAAAACTAGTTTAAATTTTGAAAGGACGTTTACTTTTACCGAGGAAAAGGGGTGGTTAGGATAATTGTTGGCATTAATTATGGTCAACAGATGCAAACGAAGAGGTAGTTTCGTCTCTGTTTCTGAGTCGTAAGCAATATTTCTCGTTCGTTAATATCACTTTCGACTGGGGGGCTTGATGACGTACCCTCCGATCAGGTCGAAGGACCCCCCTTCGGCCTCAGTCGAAATTGCATTACGAAGACCCAAGTCTTTCTTCATAAGTCATTGGTGGCGTAAAACCATTCATCATTGACATGGTTACTAGTTGGGAATCCGCCAGCCGAAGGCCTATCCCTTCGGTGTCTTCCCTTGAAGATTCCAAGACAAATAAGAACCTTGAATTGGTCTTCCCCACGCTCCCACTATGTCCTTAGCTTCCCGCCAAGTCCGAGATAGTGGGGATGAAGCCCTAGCGGTTACCACAAATCGGGGACGCCCCATGATCTCCTAAACGTGTGCTAACACTCTCAAGCTATTTTCATCACCTATAAATAGGTTGGACGAGTCATTTAAATGGTATGTTCACTCAACACAAGATTTCACATACATCATATTATTTACAACTCATATCACATACTTACTCTCACGCCGGAGGTGGTTCGCAGGGCCCAACCCCTGCGCAATCACTTAACGAAGTGTCTACTATTTCTTATTGCAGATTGACTACAAGTTTGGCGCAAGCATATCACCCCTCATACCCTTCGATCACCATCGAAGGCCTGGTCGTACGAATTATTGTACAATCAATTAACAAAACAGGAATCAAACCAAGTATCAGTTTTAGATCGAAATGATTTAGGTAGATGGAATCTGCACGATGGGTTAAGATTAGAAAGATGGTTCAAGAAATAATAATCATGAAAGAGGCATGTATAGCAAAATCAGATAACGTACCACACAATCACAAGTTAGACAACACGCTATGAGGAATGTTTGAGAGAGAATTTAAAGAAAACCCATTTGACCAAGAGAACAATTGATTTGACCAAGAGTCAACACGCATACTTAAGCAAACAGGTTTAGCGAGTTGTCACATTAGGTCCCTATACTTAGCAACTCGCATAATTAACATGATAAGACAACTCGCAAGCAACAAAAGATATATCAACACGCACATAGACAACTCGCATTCTCAACCACATTATAACAGCACCAAGAGATTTAACAACTCGCATGTATAGCAACTCGCATACATGAAGATACATAAAATTTTGCAACTTAAATCACACCAATAAGCATTAAATCACTCCACATAGCATGCAATAACCAGGGCACGGGACATGATTATTCTCCCCCAAGTAAGAAGCATATGAAGAAGCACCATTCTCCCCCTCAATCAATGATACGAGTGAAAAAGTAACCATTGATTGAATCAGTTCCTTGCCGAGGGTCTTGGTCGACTTAAGTTTGTGATTTAATAAGTCGAGTAAGAATAAAAACTTTAAAGACTCTGTTCGAACTTCATCTAAAGCCCCGTGCCATTGTTGAATGACATTTCTAGGTCCGTAGATGTTATTGATAATAGAAAAGATATATCTTTTATTCAATTTTGTGAGAAATTAACTTTAGTGTAGAAAAATAAATGTAGTGTAGAAAAATAAATTTAAATTTTGAAATTTTTTTTATTTTTATTTTTATTTTTTATTTTTTATTTTTTATTTTTATTTTTTATTTTTTATTTTTGAATAAGAGAATGTAGATAAATTTGTACAAGAATTAATGAGAACGAGTCCTGAATAGAGGTGATCAGGAGTCAAAGTACGAGGTACGTCAATTCTGACAAGCAACGATCCCTGAGTGAGCAGTCATCAGTTTTATTGGGAACCAGGTCATGATGTTCATAATTGAATTAAGCATTGTACCTTAAAAAGACTGAGGAGTATCTGCACTAATAGCATGTGGAATGACATTTTGAGGGGATAGTAGCAGTTATGTCCTCATCTTTGGATATTTTATATTAAGGCCTAGGAGTATCATTAAGGGGAATCCCTTTGGGTCCAACATTCTTGAAGATTTTCCCTTTGGGCATCCACTTAAGACAAGATCTAGGTAAGTAAGTCTGTTTGGATCCTGTGAACTTAAATAATCTACCAGTAGGAATCCACTTAAAACAACAGCTAGCCGAGTTAGATCCTTTAGTTTCAGAAGAAGATGTAACCAATTCCCTGTTCTGAACATTGGTCCTTTTTCAATTAGTTTGTTTCTTAGGGGAGTGGTCAGCTATTTGATGCTTCTTATGTGGTCTAGATGATCTCCTTATATTCCTGATCTTAGAGCTTCGATCATTAGGCTGGGGATTGTTATTCATCATATCGGAATGAATTAGTGAAGTGACTGGTTTTGACAAAACTATATTTTCATCAACTTGAGAGGCAAGCTTAGATTTTGATGATTTGAATCTTTCTGTTTTAAATGCATTGGGCTGCCTAACAATAGATCGTTCTATATTATTGCATACAATTGGCTTACCCAAGGTTGATGGTTTTGCAAACTTAGTGTTCACTCTATTTCCAATAGTTTTCCTAAGCTCATTTTTTAAGGCAACAATGGTGAAGCTCTTATCCTGAATTTGGGCTTTGAGGGCATCAATGTCCACCAATGAGGAGTTAGTTTGATCTAACAACTTGGTATTATTTTCTAATAAGTTCTTCCTCAAGGACTCATTTTCCCTTAATAGCTTGGTCACACATAAAGCCAATTCATCATTCCTAGATTTAATCGCATCACTAACCTCACAGTTAAGATTGTTCATCCCTATATTAATTTTCTTATGCAGATCTGAGAGTTGTATTTTCAGATTACATATGGTTGAGTCTTTGTCCTGAAGCTGGGTTTTTAATTTCAAAAAATTCTCGAAAATCTGGAAACTCCGGATTTATGCAAGGTTTTGTAGCAAGAAAACTTTCTTCTTTTCGTTGTATTGCAATTTCTAAGGAAATACAGTGTTTTTCAAGAATTGAGTATTTGTTTGAAAGTTCATCAAAAACCCTTTTTTCAACCATTTCATTTGTTTTAAAAATTCTAGACTCAGTCTCGACCAAGGAACATTCATCTGAATCATGTTCAGCCTTAAGATCAGTTTGTTTAGGTACATTAGCATATGCATTATATTGAACAGTTAAGGATACCTCATCAGATGACACCTGTTCATCCACAACTCCTGAATTTCCATTCCAGTATGTTTCTTGAAAGAAATTCCAGTCAAGTGTTGATCGAAGTCTGGGGAATATTCCCTATTGATGAATGGCTGGAGTTGGTTGTGGATTACCTAAAGTGCAGCATTGGAATCATCTTTTAGTACCTTCCTTTTGGTAAGTTGAAGCTTCAATAGTTCTAAGTTCGTCAGCAAGGTTCTCGTCAATGTAGGTAGGTCCTGACGGAAAATAGCACTACATGTTCGATCCATAGTTGTGGATAAGAACTGTAAGAGATGAGAGTGAAGTAGTTGGTAGGGCTCAAGGCTGCATTCCATTAGCAAGGAATTTTGCAGCATAAGCTGGTGTAATTCCTTAGGATTTGACTCAGAGTACGAAGTGTTTTGATCATCATTGGTTGAGTCAGTCATGATTAAGCTCTCTGAGTAGTACGTACTCTGTCTGTTGTCCACCGAGTCATATAGTTTGAGCACATTGGAAATTAAGGGATCAGTGGTGTAGGCCATAACATAAATATCAGATTCTACGGAATTTTACTATTCTTTGATTAAACCGAAAAATAGATTCTTTCACGGGATTTTACTAAATCAAAAGAACAACCGTAAAATGTAGCACGAAGAAGTGACAAGTCTCAATAGACAAGTAGTGACCTTGACAAGTCGCACCTTAACCAACTCGCTTTGAGGTCAAGTCGCTTAATCAACACGCTTAGTGGACAACTCGCTTTGAGGTCAACTCGCTTAAAAGACAAGTTGCATAAAGAGACAACTCGCTTAATAGCCAAGTCGCATAAACCAACTCGCTTAGAGTACAACTCGCATAGAACACAAAACACAAGTCACTTAGGAGACAACTCACTGAAACAGACAACTCGCTTTCAAAGCAACAAGCTTAGGCGATAACTCGCTTAAGTAACAACTCGCAAAGGTGGCAACTCGCTTCAAGCAACACCCCAACTTGCTTCGAAGAAAGGTTATACGAGACTCAACTCGCTTAGTACAACTTTCAAAAACAACCACTTTACAATCCAAAAACAACCCAACCACGATGATTCAAGCCTTCCAATTCAAAACCTAAGCACATATGATGATTCAAAACACAAAAGTACAATCAAAATCCAAACTTTAACACTAGAAATGATCCAAATGATACAAACTCTTCTAAACACTTTTAACCCCAAAAACCTTATGAAATCCACTAAAACCAAGAACATGAAAGATGAGTGATCAAACCATGGCTCTTGATACCAATTGTAAGTTATTAGATTTCATACACACAACAATACTTAGATCATACAAGCATATGGAGTGTTTAGAGAGAGAGAATGAGATGTTCTAGTGAGAGAAATAGATATAAGGTTAGATTACAAATGAACATCCAACCCTCTCCCTTGTGGGGAGACGGCTATTTATACAAATGACTATGTCCTCCTTTGGGCTGTGGATCAGGCATACAGTAGGTAAAGACCCGTTCTTCTTCTACATTGTTACTTACACTACTGCTAATCTAACTGATATACTAATATGTCTACGAGCTATAATATGCTAAACATATGTTGGGGTGACCGACACTTCATTATGGATTTTCTAAATCCTAACACTAGAGACTCTGGTAAGTTGTATGGGTTTTAGTCCTAAAGTTGTGCTACAACGGTATTGCATTCAGTTGCCAATTTGTGTGCTTCAGGTCTAAAACATGTCATGCCTATTTTTTCGGTTCCATCGCTGATTTTTGCTTTGAAGAAATAGTTGTGCATAAAGTTAATGTTATTTGTTAAATTATTAAAGGGTAAATGCTGGTGTGGTATGTTACACAAAACATAGGAATACATCATAGGAAGCTAAGTACCTGTAATTTGGAATAGGCTGAGGTCCGCAGTCTAAACATCTTGGCATTGAAGATTCGTCTATAATCTTTGGGATGTGCATTGGGATCATCTTCTATAGTACCATGCGCGGTTCTTCTCGACTGATAAGATGGTGGCTTCGGTTATAAATCTTGCACCCTGTAAAATTCAAATTTTAATTTTTTTTTATGTTCTTTTATTTAATAAATGTGAAAGCAGGTTCTTACCTGTAGGTTTGTGGATTGAGCTTCAGTAGTGTTTGCAGTTCAATTTTGTTTCTTGTTTTTTCTCATTCTTCTTCTTCAAATCTTTGACGTTGAATGGTCACCACTGGTGGCATGTCAAGAATGGTGTTGTACCTTGTTAGTACAAAAAGTGTGACATGTTGTAATAGATATTAGTGCAGCTGGTTGGATTGGGCTAACAAGCTACTGGTGGGCTGATCTTGTACTAATCCAAGTAATTTGGTTGATTTCCCTGCGCAAGAAGAGTAAACTGTTAGCCTTATCGTGGGGATGGACCCCACGATTAGACTCCGGCATTAAAGTAAGTACACATTCTTGACAGAGAAGTAAGAGTATATGTGTGTGTAATTATGAGAGAGAAAGTTATACCTTGTATGGGGATTAGTGCCCCTTTTATAGGCGAGGCTTACCGCTAGGGTTTCCTAGTTACTCGCATATAGTAGTTATTTGCCGGAGCCGGACCCTTGTCGGACAAGGTTCCGTGTTAATCGCGGATGCGGAACAGGATACCTTCAGCGGCCAGAAATTCGGTCTGCTAAGTATCCTGCGCGCGTCTTTTGGCCTGGACTATAGCCAATTTCGTTATTGGACATGCTGTTGGTCCAGAGTTTGTGGTTATTCTTATTGTTGTTGGGTCGGGGCCCAATATATGTATAGTACGTATCAGTCCTAGTGGGCCTGCTATACGTCATCAAGTCCCCCTAGTCTAGTGTGTGCATTACATGCGGATATTGTCGCGTGCGGTGGTCATTACTAGACTTGAGTTGACTGAGCACTTTTCTTTTCCGTGCCTTTTTTGAAATGCCCTTCTGATGTTCCTTTTTTTTAGGGGTTGCTACGTCATCAAGTCCCCCAGTCTAGCGTATTTATTGCACGCGGATATTGTCGCGTACGGTGGATATTGCTAGACTTTATGTTTGACGGAGCCGTTTCTTTTCCGCACCTTTGAAGTGTCTTTATGATGTTTTCCTTCTTGTTTTTCGTGCTATGCAGCGTGAGCAATTCCTTACCCTTCGTTTTCTGGCTGATTGGACCCGGTGGGTCCTGCATCTTTTCACTAGCCTCGCTTTTGTCTTCTTGATTACTGATCGTTGGATCGGGTTGCTTTTTTACACGTGTCCTTTTTTAGGGTTTTCTTTGGACGCTTGAGCCTCCTTGTATAACTACCCTTTACTTTTCCCTTGACCCATTTTTCCTTTTACTGTTCTTCATTTGCGAGCGGTACTTCTTCTTTTTCGGTTTAATCTCCTTAGGTTGCGTCTGTCTTCCAAATTCCTTTTCCAGGTTAGTTTCTAATTCTTTCTTCTCTTCCATTATAGGTACTTTTGCATCTGCTAAGTCTAAACTTTCACAAGGAACACTTGATCGTTTTTGTATTAAATATTCAATTTCGTAAATTGTTCATCCGAAGTTGCCTGAACCTGATCAGACCATTCAAAAGGCACCAGATGGGAAGATTGGTGTATATACCCGCTTTTTTGAATATGCTAATTTCCATCTTCCTTTATATGTATTCCTTGTTTCTATTCTTAATTATTATCACATCCACATATCGCAGCTTTCTGTCATTGGTGCTGCTAAAGTTTCTCAATTTGAGATTCTTTTCTTTCCCTTTGGCATCAAACCCTCAGTTGGGTTATTTAGGTGTTTTTATGTTCAGTCTCAGAAAAATGGCTGTATGTCTTTTAGTAAATGAGTTGATAGTTTTGGCATTTGTTATTCTAAACCCCTTGATTCTCTTAAAAGTTGGAGTGACCACTTCTTTTAGGTTGATTCCTTTGCTTGTCCTACTATTCATCCCTTTCATGGTGGGAAGAGCGTTCCAAAAGACGTTATCCCTAGGGATGTTGAGTTTGATGCTGGGCATGTTGCTTCCCTTGTTGCCCATGCTTCTCCTTTCCACAAATTTCCGGAGCCCTTTCTTTGCTTGGTTGGGTTAAGTCGTAATTATACTTTGGGCGAAGATTCTTACCCTGTGTTTTATGACGAAGATGATCGGGGTGGGTATACCATGTTTATGTCTCTTCGCTTGCTATTCTGTTTTTGTGTAGTCTAAATCTTGTTTCTTTTTCTTCTACTCTTTGCAGCAATGGATTTTCTATCTTTGGTTCAAATGAAGGATCCTATGAAGCTGAAGGTTGATACTTGACCGTTAGAAGAAAATGAGCTTCCGTTGCTGAAACTAACAGAAGGCCGGACTGTTCCTCTTGCCCCTCCATCTTCTGGTGATGAGTTAGGAGCTGAAAAAAATGTGGTTGTTGGTCCGGAAGCCGGGATTCTAGGTTATGTTATGATTATGTGGGTGTGAATATTGTATGGCCTATTCATTCTGCTATGGAAGCTGATCTTTCAATGTCTGAAGCTGCTTTTGGTACTTTTACGGCGTCTACTTGTGATGTGGCCTCCGGTTCTCGGAGGAAGCGAAGGAAAGTTTGTACTGAACCTGTTTATCTTCCTAAGAAATTAAGGAGTGATCATGTGGATTCCGGTAGGGCTTCTACTGGTGTTAAGTCTTCAGAATCTATTCAGAACTTGTTTGCTCAAAGTACGCACTCTCTTGAATTTTTTTTGAATGCTTTACCACTCATTCTTCTTTTCCTCCTTCATTATCCATTACTCCTATTCATGAAGCTGGGCGTCTGTTGAGTTTGATTCTGGTTTGCTCAGTCTTAATGATTCTCCCCTCGGGTTTGTCATCTTGATTTTTATCTTTATGTGATGTTTTTTGCTCCCCTTGCTTTTGCTCACTTTTTGTTTGTTGTTTGGTAGGTCTCCTGTACCGGTTATGACGGACGTTGTCATTACTACTGTCGTTTCTGTTGTCATATCTCAGCTGCAGACATCTGCACTGTTGATGATTCAGATTTCAGCTCTTTGTCTAGCATTTATGTTCCGAAATGGAACTTTGCCAATAATTCTCTTCTTGACGATGCTGATGAATGTCGTGGTATGGTGGATGAGTTTGCTCCTCCTTGCTGTTTTTCTTCTATTCGTGAGATGGGGTATGATCGCCTTCTTGCTGAGTTCAATGTTGCTACAGCACGACAGGTGTGCTTTAGCTCTGAAGTCCGTATGCGGTTGGAGTATAATATGGTAGAGAGGAGACGCCTATCATCCCTGTTAGAGGAGAGAGATAAGGAGGTTTTGACCCTTAAGGCTAAAGTTGCTGAAGGCGGGTCCTCTGAGTTGGCTACTATTGTTGGGTTGTCCGCAACTTCTGTCGCGGAACTTGTTTTGTTGAAGAGCCAAAATTTTGCCCTTGAACAGGAACGAGATTCTCTTCGTGCTGAGCTTACGGAGCTCCGATCGTATTTTGATGAGAAGGATTTTGATTCATCCACCTTGAGGGCTGAGGTTGTTGTTCTCAAGTCTCAGAATGCTAATCTTTCTGGACAGGTGTGTATCAATGATTTTTTGTCCCGCTTTTCTGCTTGCTTATTCTTCCGTTGTCTTTTAACTCTTTGTTTTGTTTGTAGGTACGTATTTTGGAGTCCTCATGCTCTGAGCTTCGTAGCCAAATTCCTTCTTTTGATTCTTTGAGGGAAGAGTTTTCCAAGACCCAAGATGCAAAAGTGGCTACGGTTATGAACAAGGTTGATTCAACAATTGCTGATTTGCCTGCATTGGCTCTACACCTTGCTGAGGAGTTTTTTCCTCGCTTTCTTACTTTGTTATCTAGTCGTCGTTGGTTGTTGACTAATGGCATGAGCCTTACTGTGTTTAAGTGTTTGAATTCTTCGGATTATTCTGCAGCAATGGCGGAAGTTATCAGCCGTGCCATTGATAAGGGTATACAAGTTAGGCTAGCAGCTGGTATTATTCATGGTAAGGAGGAAAAAGAGCTTGTAGATCTTGTTGCATATGACTCTTCTACGGAAGCTCACTATCTTTCCGCCATGAAGGCCCTTGCGGATGTGGAGTTTTCCTTGCTCTCCGCTCTTTCTTCTAGTAAGGATGCTGGCATTGCGAAGATTATGGATCTTCTTCGGGTTGAGGGGCCGCACGCGAATGCTCCTATGATTTTTGGGTTACAGCTTGATCCTGAACAGCTTGTGGTTCTTTTTATGACAGGCATACTAGCGCTCTTATTGGTACTGGCTCATTGTATCGCTCTCTGGAAGTAGTTCAGAAAAGGGGTGATCGATTCAGAAAGCGTATTGCTGCTCATCAGCCCACTTTTGCTGATATTTATGATTCTTTAGTTGATCCTTTGTCCACCCATAATGTTATGGGTGTGGAAGGACCCTCAACTGGTGAGTTGGCTTTGATTTCTACTACTTCGTTGCCACTTGCACTTGCTTGTGCTAGTGTCGTTGTTGTTCCTATTAGGCCCCTCTCCACTGATGATTATGACGTTGGAGGGTCTAGTGTTATTATTGATATTGTGGAGGATCCGCACCTGAAGTTAACGGAGTTCCTTCCGTCCTGTCAGAGCCCGAAGCAAGCGTGACTGTCTTGGAGCAAAGCTATTTTACTTTGCTTTCTTTTATGTTTGTAGTCCTTTGAACAACGTTTAGCTTTTCCATTTCTTGTAATGTTTACAATAGTTGTGTGAAGTTTGTTATCTGTGCTATGCTACTATCTTTTTGTCGTACGGATATCTGTGTTTTTAATATCCGCTGCGCACATTGTGCGGTGCTATTATTTTAATGTTACACGGATATGTACGTTTTTAATAGTCTTTTGTACACACCATTTTTTGGATTTGTGTCGTGCTATTGTTTTAACGTTATATGGATATGCACTTTTTTAATAGTCTTTGGATAATATTGGGCTATCCTACGAGTACTGGGCTTGCAATACCTCTTATTTACTTTAGTGATTATGTTGTTCACCTTTTGGTTATTCGTGATAACTCTTTGTTATTCAGAAATAACATACTTGGGTCGTGCCCAATCTTGTGCTTGCGCGTCTTATGCACTTAGTCAAAATGAATTTATTGGAAAAATAAAACAATTAAGGTAGCTAATCTTCACTTTTTTGTTGATTTGATATATTTCAAAATATATTACAAAAATTGGTAAATTCGAGTACATTATACATTTTTTCTATTGTCAATTGTTCTTACCTTTTTTATTCTGAGTCTTATAGCTGCTGAAGCCGTGTCCTTTTCGGAACTTTGTTGATGGCGGACATCATTCTTTTTTTTAAAGAAGTTCTTCTATAAATTTTCTGTTTTTCTTCGTTCTTGCGGAAGTTTGCTTTAATGGTTACCCGTGGTGGGTTGTCTTATTTAGTTGCAATTTTCTTTCTTGAAGGATTGTTCTGGTTGGATGTGCTTTTGCTGACGTTGTCATTTTTTGCTGGCTTTCCCAGTGCAGGTATTTTTTCTTTCTCTTCTTAGTTCACAATCCTTCTTCTTATATGCTATCCTTTTCTTAAAGGAGTTCCGGTGGCGTGCTTTCTTGCAGGGCTGCCGTATTCTCCCTACGAGATTCCCTGAGGAGTTGTGGGGCTTGTAATTTTTTCTTGAAAGGCTGTAGTGCTCCCCTTGCGTGCTGTTCTTTTTAGCAACGGGTTTGTAATGTTGTAGGGCATACAGCAAGTTCGATAGGCCTTTCAAGAGGTTTTCCGTCTGAATCCGCCCCGATGCGCGGTAGTGGAGGGGCTTTTAGTGACGTTGCTTTTCAACCGTGCAGATTTTATTTTATCCTGGCGTGATATAGTTCTTTCCCCAACCCGAGGTTAGGAAGGGTAAAGATATCACAAATAAAGATATCACAATATGGTATCGAACCTTAAATACTATACAAAAGCGGAAGCCTTTACAAAACTTACAAAAGAAAACATAAATAACTTAATAATCAAAATAAATCTAAGATCCCTATATTCAAATCTTGCTCTCGCTCTACTCTCAACCCGGATCGCCCATCCCATAAGCTCATCTTGAATGCCTAAAACCGCCGCAGAAAAGAAATGCGGCCGAGCTTACAAAGCCCAAAGGAATGATATAACAAAACAAAACTAAACAAAAGCGTAAATACGAAATGAAATAAAGAAACGAATAACGAAGTCACAAGCGGAATGAGGATAATGAATCATCGAGGATTCTGCGGAAACACGATATACGTAATCCGGAAGAACAAACAACAAATAAGAACAAACACATAGCATATTGATGACACAAATCAAGCACATCATAATCAACAGCAATTAATGAATCGTGCAATTTAAGTACATATAAGTCAAACGAATACCGAAAGCTAGCGTAAACAACTACTAGAAGTAAACATGTCCTTTACACAAGTCAATTAATCTACATTTAACACACTTATCCAATATCGTAGCAATGGAACAATAGCGATCAAACGTGGCGATCACACATACAAATAGAAAACACATGAGGAAAACTATAACTAAATAAGCAAAAGACATAGCATAGCAATTAGCAAGTTATCAAGTCGATATCATAAGTTAAACCATTTCCCGGATCAAACTTTAGTATAAGCAGTAATTTAAACATGGCGGATCAAACATAAGCGATACGAACACCAACGGATAATCAAAGTTCACGAATTATCCGAACAATTATACATAATGAACTTACGTAACAATCAATTATACACTAGCATAATCATCATACGGATCAACAAGGTCACATAATGGTAAACTAACATATAATCGATGACAACATGCGAATCACATTTAAGCATATTAATCATATCCTAGCATGGCAAACAAGAGTCACATAAACATGTCAAAGCATAAACACATTCAATAAACATATAATAATTCAATATGTAAATGGAAACATTGACAAATACGGAATCATAAATGTAATATCTAACACGTAAATAATAGATACTGATTTAGTTATCTACCACGAGCCCGTAACATATCATATCGTAAGTAACTTTCTTATTCGGAGGGTGACCTCGGAATACCTTATATAATATGAGGGAGACCTCAATAACAAATGGAGTAGCTAGCTCCCGAATTTGTGAAGACGCGTATTGCACACGACATCATTCACCGACAAATCATATCGATAACGGATCGATCTAGGATGCATCCATACGCCCAATGACGGATAGTGGCCATACTATCAATAAACAGATAATGAAAGGGACGTGGCGAACATCACTCTATCGCCCTAGAGTCATGTCGTGGTGCATCATCGACACGGACATGGAACCCCATGACTAGTGAAATATTTGGCTCGGGTGTCAAACTAACTTAGGTCAAACAGATTGTCATAAATGACACATATCATAATTCATCATAAAGGTCAAACAGATTTACAAATCGGAGTTTTCATATCATAAGTTCAAATCGATGTTTCATGGTTCAATAAACAGAGATTTCGGATAAGCAACGGATCAAACAAATCGAAAGGGTTCATATCAAATGTTCGTAAATCAAAGGTTCATATCACACACATATCATACGCTCATAATCGAGGTTCATAATCGATGTTCATAATCGAAGTTCATAATCGAAATTCATACTCAAACATAGCAAGGTTCAACAAATGAAGTTCGAGACAGAGATTCACATAAATGTAAGGGAATCATAGCAATGGCATAGGGAATCCTAATAAGCATAAGGAAATGACAAGAAAAGGAGATCATGAGAAAACCTTTACTAAAAAGGTCAGAATATCTGTACCTTAACGCAAATGAGGGAAAAGCAAATGAATGAACGAACACGAAGATACGACGCCACATCTTCTTCAATGAATCTACACGGATTACGATTCGTATAATACTTATTAGCTCCTTTTATAAGCTTCTTATGCCTTTGTAAGTGTGTTACTTATTGATATCATGTTTTATCTTTCATTTTCTTAAACTCATATTTGGACCAGACTTTAACGATTTTTATAAAATACTTACTTAGCTCAAATGAAATCAAGCAAAATCCCAGGGGTTCCCATATGATTTAAAAGACTCTCCAAGAATTGGTGGGTTCTATTTCCATGCTAAATGGCCTACGGAAAATCATAAGCCAGACCGGTCCAGAACTCACCCAGATTTACACACACCAAAAGTATGGCCCCAACAAACACACTCACCCTACTCAACACATCAAACCAAAAGCTACAGGTGTCACACAATATATAAATATCATATCCACCAAAGGAAAAGTTCCAGAACCTCATAGATTAAATACTAAAATCATTTACTACATCATAAATTTCAACTCAAAGAATTCAGATTCAGACACCCTAACTCCAAAAATATAAAAATCATACTTCCACGTTTGCAAATGATACAAGACTTATTTTTCCAGAAAGCTATTTCAAAGTACTACAATTTAGGCTCAAGAATCACTCAAAACATGCAAGTATCATCGATAACACCTAGATGAATACTACCAACCTAAATTTCAGACCCGTTTTCTCAGCTTTGACACTTGATCTTGTAAAATTCAAAATACGACTTAGACAACTCCAAATTCGACCAAACCACTTGGAAAACTTAACTAAGACATAAAATAAACTTTTCCAACAAAAACCCAGATTATTGCACTCATAAAATTCGATCTATGACACACACAATTTCGACATATGATGCTGTCCAGTTTTAGGGTTTATTAAAACCAATATAAGCACATGTTTAACCTACCCAAACGCACCCATGACCCATGTAAGCCACACAACCTGTTTTTATATCATTTTAGCATGCCTAAAATTTCATATTTCAGTCTTACAAAGATTATGCACACCATTTACACTAATTAATGAGCCAACACGCACACAACTCTTCACATAAAATCATAAACACCCATGATTATAACGACTTAGGGTTTCTACCTTTGTGATTACATATTAATGACCATCATAACTGATTTTTAGGGCTTGATTTATTAATGTTCATTGTGTTTCATTCAAAGATTCAATGTTTCAATGTTTGCATGCAAGTGTAATTGAGACGGAAGAAAAATGGTTATACCTTGGCTAGCTCGAACCAAAAACACACCGAACACAAAGAATGAGAAGCGGCCGATCGGAAAAAAAAGGAGAAGAATTCTTGTTTTTGTGCCGTGTCTTTTGTTACTAGGGTTTCAATTTTGAGTACTTGCATTGTATATATACACATACCAATCGGTTTGGGCCTTTGGGTGTGAATCGGCTTGCAAACCCAAAGAATCCCATGGGCTTAAGTTAAGTCGGCTTGAACAACCAAAACGACCCATGGGCTCATGTTGTATACTCGGCTTCCAAAACAAACGAGGCCCAAAAATGGTTCTAGGTGACAATCGGCTCACAAAGAAGCGAGGCCCAAATTTATTTTATACACGTGACTTTTATTTTCGTAGTACCAAACGTCGATAGTTTAATATATACGTTAGGTTCTTAAACAATTATAAGTTAGATTTTAATTTCATTTAATGAGCGTTATTATATCTTACGTATTTTATAATTTTGTCCATTTAAAGGGTAAAATAGTCTTTTAACATTTTCCGTATTTTTAGGGTTTTACAACTCTTCCTTTCTAAAAGAAAATTTCGTCCTCGAAATTGAACAAGACGAATGTAATAGAAAACTAATCGGACTTCGAATTTCAAGGAATAAAGCAAACGCGAAACTTATTTTAGAACAAACAGATTCTTGTCGAACATTCATACTTATACTTTTCGTAAATCAATTCAACATCAAATACTTATAACGAGATAATCATATACTTATCAAAGTAATGGCGATAATGATGAGATGCGAAAATCAAACAACACACTCTAACTTATTCGATATCTAATGATGAGAACAAACATATGCATAGACAAAGCGAATCCTAACGGTCTTACTAATCGCTAATGTTCCTCAAACACGTGGAGACATACAAACTTACGGAGGCGTACATAGCAATCTATAGGTTCACACGGATCATAACGATTTCGGATTCCAAGCGCACAAAACTTATATATAACAGATTGTCAATGAGAATCTCGCAAAGAGGTACAAAATTTCAATCGAACATGAGGAGTGACAAATAACAGATACAAGTCAAAGTCCATTCACGTATCAACCACGTGCATTTCCCAGACGTCATATGATTTCAATAAGTTCAAATTATATGATCTCGGTATTATCACGTTGATCAAAGCGCCATAATACTTGCATCACATAACAAGTCCTTATTATCATCATATTCATCTCGGGTCATGACAAACCACATAACTAATATCAAAACAAAACATATCACATATAGATAACAAGTAACATACCAAACAGACGGATCACATACATACCACATATATTACATCACACAACTTACCATATTACCAAACAAACGAGGCCACCAACTTGCAAAACGGTTCCTCATGACTCATTATCGTCGGTCCAAAAGAAAACCGAGATATACCGAATGCTAAACGATAAAACTTCACGATTCAAACCGAGTTCGAACAAATCAAAGAAAAGCAATACCGATCAAAATCACTTAATGTAATATCAAACCGCCTCAAAACGCATGACAAACGAATCGAGTAACATAAGTCGCGCCCAAATCATATGAAGTAGATGAACCTTCTCACCACGGTTGAATCTTGTCTCCGTCTTTTGCGTCTTTGGTTGGTCCGTCCAACTTCCTCCAAAGAAGATCCCGATGTCTCCAAAGAAGACGGCAGGGTGGGTGTGGCTTCGCTTCACGAACCTCTCCAAAGACAGGATTGCAAAGAACGCAGGTCGGCACCATCTTCTTCGGCTCGCGGGTAGTCTCCATCTAACGATCGACAAACGGACGAGCGAAGACAAAATAACAAAATTCGATGCGAAAAGAGGAGGCCAACTCGGTGAAGACAAAAGAATATCAAGTCAAATCGACGACGACGGTCAAAAGGAATCGAAAGATATCCGAGCAGACGGAAACCTAATGTCTACCCAATCCTCACGGTCATAGCCTAAGCTCTAAGGGTCCTAAAACCTAGAGCTCGATACCATAAATTGTAACACCCCAACCCGACAAGGGTAAAGATATCACAAATACGGTTTCATATCGTAACCTTAAGTACTATACAATAGCGGAAGCCTTTACAAAACTTACAAAAGAAAATATAAATAACTTAATAATCAAAATAAATCTAAGATCCCTATTTTCAAATCTTGCTCTCGGCTCTACTCTCAACCCGGATCGCCCATCCCATAAGCTCATCTTGAATGCTTAAAACCGCCGCAGAAAAGAAAATGCGGCCGAGCTTACAAAGCCCAGTGAATGATATAACAAAACAAAAACTAAACAAAACGTAAATACGAAATGAAATAAAGAAACGAATAACGAAGTCACGTGGAATGAGGATAATGAATCATCGAGGATTCTCATGGAAACACGTATATACGTAAATCCGGAAGAACAAACAACAAATAAGAACAAACACATAGCATATTGATGACACAAATCAAGCACATCATAATCAATGTGCAATTAATGAATCGTGCAATTTAAGTACATATAAGTCAAACAAAATACCGAAAGCTAGCGTAAACAACTACTAGAAGTAAACATGTCCTTTACACAAGTCAATTAATCTACATTTAACACACTTATCCAATATCGTAGCAATGAACAATAGCATCAAACGTGGTAGTCACACATACAAATAGAAAACACGGTGGGAAAACTATAACTAAATAAGCAAAAGACATAGCATAGCAATTAGCAAGTTATCAAGTCGATATCATAAGTTAAACCATTTCCCGGATCAAACTTTAGTATAGACAGAATTTAAACATGGCGATCAAACATAAGCGATACGAACACCAACGGATAATCAAAGTTCACGAATTATCCGAACAATTATACATAATGAACTTACGTAACAATCAATTATACACTAGCATAATCATCATACGGATCAACAAGGTCACATAATGGTAAACTAACATATAATCGATGACAACATGCGAATCACATTTAAGCATATTAATCATATCCTAGCATGGCAAACAAGAGTCACATAAACATGTCAAAGCATAAACACATTCAATAAACATATAATAATTCAAATATGTAAATGGAAACATTGACAAATACGGAATCATAAATGAATATCTAACACGTAAATAATGAGACTGATTTAGTTATCTACCACGAGCCCGTAACATATCATATCGAAGTAACTTTCTTATTCGGAGGGTGACCTCGAATACCTTATATAATATGAGGGAGACCTCAATAACAAATGGAGTAGCTAGCTCCCGAATTTGTGAAGACGCGATTGCACACCGACATCATTCACCGACAAATCATATCGATAACAGATCGATCTAGGATGCATCCATACGCCCACAGCATGATAGTGGCCATACTATCAATAAACAGATAATGAAAGGGACGTGGCGTAACATCACTCATCGCCTAGAGTCATGTCGGAGGTGCATCATCGACACGGACATGGAACCCCATGACTAGTGAAATATTTGGCTCGGTGTCAAACTAACTTAGGTCAAACAGATTGTCATAAATGACACAGATCATAATTCATCATAAAGGTCAAACAGATTTACAAATCGGAGTTTTCATATCATAAGTTCAAATCGATGTTTCATGGTTCAATAAACAGAGATTTCGGATAAGCAACGGATCAAACAAATCGTAAAGGGTTCATATCAAATGTTCGTAAATCAAAGGTTCATATATCACATATCATACGCTCATAATCGAGGTTCATAATCGATGTTCATAATCGAAGTTCATAATCGAAATTCATACTCAAACATAGCAAGGTTCAACAAATGAAGTTCGGACAAACAGAGATTCACATAAATGTAAGGGAATCATAGCAATGGCATAGGGAATCCTAATAAGCATAAGGAAATGACAAGAAAAGGAGATCATGAGAAAACCTTTACTAAAAAGGTCGAATATCGTACCTTAACGCAAATGAGGAAAAGCAAATGAATGAACGAACACGAAGATACGACGCCACGCCTTCTTCAATGAATCTACACGGATTACGATTCGTATAATACTTATTAGCTCCTTTTATAAGCTTCTTATGCCTTTGTAAGTGTGTTACTTATTGATATCATGTTTTATCTTTCATTTTCTTAAACTCATATTTGGACCAGACTTTAACGATTTTTATAAAATACTTACTTAGCTCAAATGAAATCAAGCAAAATCCTGGGGTTCCCATATGATTTAAAAGACTCTCCAAGAATTGGTGGGTTCTATTTCCATGCTAAATGGCCTACGGAAAATCATAAGTCCGCACCGGTCCGAACTCACCCAGATTTACACACACCAAAAGTATGGCCCCAACAAACACACTCACCCTACTCAACACATCAAACCAAAAGCTACAGGTGTCACACCATATATAAATATCATATCCACCAAAGGAAAAGTTCCAGAACCTCATAGATTAAATACTAAAATCATTTACTACATCATAAATTTCAACTCAAGAATTTGATTCGGACACCCTAACTCCAAAAATATAAAATCATACTTCCACGTTTGCAAATGATACAAGACTTATTTTTCCAGAAAGCTATTTCAAAGTACTACAATTTAGGCTCAAGAATCACTCAAAACATGCAAGTATCATCGATAACACCTAGATGAATCCAACCTAAATTTCAGACCCGTTTTCTCAGCTTTGACACTTGATCTTGTAAAATTCAAAATACGACTTAGACAACTCCAAATTCGACCAAACCACTTGGAAAACTTAACTAAGACATAAAATAAACTTTTCCAACAAAACCCAGATTATTGCACTTGTAAAATTCGATCTATGACACACACAAGTTCGACATATGATGCTGTCCAGTTTTAGGGTTTATTAAAACCAATATAAGCACATGTTTAACCTACCCAAACGCACCCATGACCCATGTAAGCCACACAACCTGTTTTTATATCATTTTAGCATGCCTAAAATTTCATATTTCAGTCTTACAAAGATTATGCACACCCTTTACACTAATTAATGAGCCAACACGCACACAACTCTTCACATAAAATCATAAACACCCATGATTATAACGACTTAGGGTTTCTACCTTTGTGATTACATATTAATGACCATCATAACTGATTTTTAGGGCTTGATTAATTCATTGTGTTTCATTCAAAGATTCAATGTTTACGTTTGCATGCAAGTGTAATTGAGACGGAAGAAAATGGTTATACCTTGGCTAGCTCGAACCAAAAACACACGAACACAAAGAATGAGAAGCGGCCGATCGAAAAGAAAAAGGAGCAGGAATTCTTGTTTTTGTGCCGTGTCTTTTGTTACTAGGGTTTCAATTTTGAGTACTTGCATTGTATATATACACATACCAATCGGTTTGGGCCTTTGGGTGTGAATCGCTTGAAAAAACCCAACCGATCCCATGGGCTTAAGTTAAGTCGGCTTGAACAAGAAAACGACCCAAGGTTCATGTTGGGTATTCGGCTTCCAAAAACAAACGAGACCCAAAAATGATTCTAGGTGACAATCGGCTCACAAAGCAAGCGAGGCCCAAATTTGTTTTATACACGTGACTTTTATTTTCGTAGTACCAAACGTCGATAGTTTAATATATACGTTAGGTTCTTAAAATAATTATAAGTTAGGGTTTAATTTCATTTAATGAGCGTTATTATATCTTATGCTTATTAGGATTTTGTCCATTTTAAGGGTAAAATAGTCTTTTAACATTTTCCGTATTTTAGGGTTTTACAACAATCGAACATGAGGAGCGACAAATAATGAGATACAAGTCAAAGTCCATTCACGTATCAACCACAGGCATTTCCCAGACGTCATATGATTTCAATAAGTTCAAATTATATGATCTCGGTATTATCACGTTGATCAAAGGCCATAATACTCACATCACATAACAAGTCCTTATTATCATCATATTCTGTCTCGGGTCATGACAACCCACATAACTAATATCAAAACAAAACATATCACATACAGATAACAAGCAACATACTGAAACAGGCCAGATCACATACATACCACATATATTACATCACGCAACTTACCATATCACCAAACAAACGAGGCCACCAACTTGCATAAAACGGTTCCTCATGACTCATTACTGTCGGTCCAAAAAGAAAAACTGAGATATACCAGAATGCTAAACGATAAAACTTCACGATTCAAACCGAGTTCTGAACAAATCAAAGAAACGCAATACCGATCAGAATCACTTAACAGAATATCAACCACCTCAAAACGCATGACAAACGAATAGGAGTAACATAAGTCGCGCCCAAATCATATGAAGTAAATGAACCTTCTCACCACCGGTTGAATCTTGTCTCCGCTTTTTGTCTTTGGTTGGTCCGTCTGCTTCCTCCAAAGAAGATCCCGATGCCTCCAAAGAAGACGGCGATCGGGTGTGCTTCGCTTCACGAACCTCTCCCGGCTCGTAGATCATTGCAAAGAACACAAGTCCTTATTATCATCATATTCTGCATCTCGGGTCATGACAACCCACATAACTAATATCAAAACAAAACATATCACATCGAGATAACAAGCAACATATCGAAACAGCGATCACATACATACCACATATATTACATCACGCAACTTACCATATCACCAAACAAACGAGGCCACCAACTTGCATAAAACGGTTCCTCATGACTCATTATCGTCGGTCCAAAAGAAAAGCGAGATATACCGAATGCTAAACGATAAAACTTCACGATTCAAACCGAGTTCGAACAAATCAAAGAAACGCAATACCGATCGTAATCACTTAATGTAATATCAACCACCTCAAACGCATGACAAACGAATAGGAGTAACATAAGTCGCGCCCAAATCATATGAAGTAAATGAACCTTCTCACCACCGGTTGAATCTTGTCTCCGTCTTTTGCGTCTTTGGTTGGTCCGTCTGCTTCCTCCAAAGAAGATCCCGATGCCTCCAAGAAGACGGCGGTCGGGTGTGGCTTCGCTTCACGAACCTCTCCACCGAGATCATTGCAAAGAACACGGGTTCGGCACCATCATCTTCGGCTCCATGGTAGTCTCCATCGACGATCGACAAACGGATGTGCTAAGACAAAATAATAAAATTCGATGCGAAAAGAGGAGGGCCAACTCGGTGAAGACAAAAGAATATTGAAGTCAAATCGAACGGCGGTCAAAAGGAATCGAAGATATCTCGAATGCACGAAACCTAATGTCTACCCAATCCTCACAGGTCATAGCCTAAGCTCTAAGGGTCCTAAAACCTAGAGCTCTGATACCATAAATTGTAACACCCCAACCCGACGAGGGTAAAGATATCACAATATGGTATCATATCAGAACTTTTAATACCATACAAAAGCGAAAGCCTTTACAAAACTTACAAAAGAAAACATAAATAACTTAATAATCAAAATAAATCTAAGATCCCTATATTCAAATCCCGCCTCGGCTCTACTCTCAACCCGGATCGCCCATCCCATAAGCTCATCTTGAATGCCTAAAACCGCCGCAGAAAAGAAATGCGGTTGAGCTTACAAAGCCCAGTGAATGATATAACAAAACAAAAGCTAAACAAAAGCGTAAATACGAAATGAAATAAAGAAACGAATAACGAAGTCACAATGAATGAGGATAATGAATCATCGAGGATTCTCATGGAAACACGATACGCAGAATCCGGAAGAACAAACAACAAATAAGAACAAACACATAGCATATTGATGACACAAATCAAGCACATCATAATCAACATGCAATTAATGAATCGAGCAATTTAAGTACATATAAGTCAAACAAAATACCAAAGCTAGCGTAAACAACTACTAGAAGTAAACATGTCCTTTACACAAGTCAATTAATCTACATTTAACACACTTACCCAATATCGTAGCAATGAACAATAGCAATCAAACGTGGTAGTCACACATACAAATAGAAACACATGAGGAAACTATAACTAAATAAGCAAAAGACATAGCATAGCAATTAGCAAGTTATCAAATCGATATCATAAGTTAAACCATTTCCCGGATCAAACTTTAGTATAGACGAATTTAAACATGGCGGATCAAACATAAGCAGATCTGAACACCAACGGATAACCAAAGTTCACGAATTATCTAAACAATTATACATAATGAACTTACGAACAATCAATTATACACTAGCATAATCATCATACGGATCAACAAGGTTACATAATAGTAAACTAACATATAATCGATGACAACATGCGAATCACATTTAAGCATATTAATCATATCCTAGCATGGCAAACAAGAGTCACATAAACATGTCAAAGCATAAACACATTCAATAAACATTGAATAATTCAAGTATGTAAATGGAAACATTGACAAATACGGAATCATAAATGAATATCTAACACGAAATAACAGATACTGATTTAGTTATCTACTACGAGCCCGTAACATATCATATCGAGTAACTTTCTTATTCGGAGGGTGACCTCGAATACCTTATATAATATGAGGAGACCTCAATAACAAATGGAGTAGCTAGCTCCCGTAACTTGTGAAGACGCGCGATTGCACACGACATCATTCACCGACAAATCATATCGGATAACAGATCGATCTAGGATGCATCCAGACGCCCAATGCATGAGATAGTGGCCATACTATCAATAAGCAGATAATGAAAGGGACGTGGCGAACATCACTCATCGCCCTAGAGTCATGTCACGGTGCATCATCGACACGGACATGGAACCCCATGACTAGTGAAATATTTGGCTCGGGTGTCAAACTATCTTAGGTCAAACAGATTGTCATAAATGACACGATCATAATTCATCATAAAGGTCAAACAGATTTACAAATCGGAGTTTTCATATCATAAGTTCAAATCGATGTTTCATGGTTCAATAAATGAGATTTCGGATAAGCAACGGATCAAACAAATCGTAAAAGGTTCATATCAAATGTTCAAATCAAAGGTTCATATCACGGTCACATATCATACGCTCATAATCGAGGTTCATAATCGAAGTTCATACTCAAACATAGCAAGGTTCAACAAAGCAAGTTCGACACAGAGATTCACATAAACAGAAGGGAATCATAGCAATGGCATAGGGAATCCTAATAAGCATAAGGAAATGACAAGACAAGGAGATCATGAGAAAACCTTTACTAAAAAGGTCAGAATATCTGTACCTTAATGCAAATGAGGGAAAACCAAATGAATGAACGAACACGAAGATACGACGTCACGTCTTCTTCAATGAATCTACACGGATTACGATTCGTATAATACTTATTAGCTCCTTTTATAAGCTTCTTATGCCTTTGTAAGTGTGTTACTTATTGATATCATGTTTTATCTTTCATTTTCTTAAACTCATATTTGGACCAGAATTTAACGATTTTTATAAAATACTTACTTAGCTCAAATGAAATCAAGCAAAATCCTGTGGGTTCCCATATGATTTAAAAGACTCTCCAAGAATTGGTGGGTTCTATTTCCATGCTAAATGGCCTCTGAGAAAATCATAAGTCCGACCGGTCCGAACTCACCCGATTTACACACACCAAAGATATGGCCCCAACAAACACACTCACCCTACTCAACACATCAAAACAAAAGCTACAGGTGTCACACCATATATAAATATCATATCCACCAAAGAAAAGTTCCAGAACCTCATAGATTAAATACTAAAATCATTTACTACATCATAAATTTCAACTCGAAATTGATTCGAGACACCCTAACTCCAAAAATATAAAATCATACTTCCACGTTTGCAAATGATACAAGACTTATTTTTCCAGAAATCTATTTCAAAGTACTACAATTTAGGCTCAAGAATCACTCAAAAACATGCAAGTATCATCAGATAACACCTAGATGAATCCAACCTAAATTTCAGACCCGTTTTCTCAGCTTTGACACTTAATCTTGTAAAATTCAAAAATACGACTTTGACAACTCTAAATTCGACCAAACCACTTGGAAAACTTAACTAAGACATAAAATAAACTTTTCCAACAAAAACCCAGATTATTGCACTTATAAAATTCGATCTATGACACACGCAAATTCGACATATGATGCTGCCCAGTTTTAGGGTTTATTAAAACCAATATATGCACATGTTTAACCTACCCAAACGCACCCATGACCCATGTAAGCCACACAACCTGTTTTTATATCATTTTAGCATGCCTAAAATTTCATATTTCAGTCTTACAAAGATTATATACACCCTCTACACTAATTAATGAGCCAACACGCACACAACTCTTCACATAAAATCATAAACACCCATGATTATAACGACTTAGGGTTCCTACCTTTGTGATTACATATTAATGACCATCATAACTGATTTTTAGGGCTTGATTAACGTCATTGTGTTTCATTCAAAGATTCAATGTTTACGTTTTGCATGCAAGTGTAATTGAGACGGAAGAAAAGGGGTTATACCTTGGCTAGCTCGAACCAAAAACACACCGAACACAAAGAATGAGAAGCGGCCGATCGGAAAAGAAAAAGGAGCAGGAATTCTTGTTTTTGTGCCGTGTCTTTTGTTACTAGGGTTTCAATTTTGAGTACTTGCATTGTATATATACACATACCAATCGGTTTGGGCCTTTGGGTGTGAATCGGCTTGCAAACCCAACCGATCCCATGGGCTTAAGTTAAGTCGGCTTGAACAAGAAAACGACCCAAGGTTCATGTTGGGTATTCGGCTTCCAAAAACAAACGAGACCCAAAAATGATTCTAGGTGACAATCGGCTCACAAAGGAAGCGAGGCCCAAATTTGTTTTATACACGTGACTTTTATTTTCGTAGTACCAAACGTCGATAGTTTAATATATACGTTAGGTTCTTAAAATAATTATAAGTTAGGGTTTAATTTCATTTAATGAGCGTTATTATATCTTATGCTTATTAGGATTTTGTCCATTTTAAGGGTAAAATAGTCTTTTAACATTTTCCGTATTTTTAGGGTTTTACAACCAAAATATCAAAGGGCTAATGAGAGTCTAATCGTTTTAAACTCCCACCTTTGGTACGCCATATGGTCTAGGCAGGCTCCCACAAACTTTAATGGACACGGGTTTTGGGTGAAGGAGTGTTGCGAATGCTCGCGGAGGTGGGTTATTAGTCGTCATTTTAGAACGACTAATTGTTATTAGTAGTCATTTAAGAACATGCTTTGGTTGCCGCAGTATTTTCTTTCATTCTTATGTTTTTCTTTTGGGGGGTAAAGGTTCAGGTTATGTATGGGTTTTTTGGGAACAACTGTGCGTTGGCAACATGTTGTTGTTGATGGCCGGTTGTATTCTTTCTCTACTGTATGCCATTGTGCTCTTCTTTTGAATAACATCTTCAACTTCTCTTTGGTGTTTCTGGAAATTTTCTGCTGTCTGATGTATATTTCAAGCTCTTTTTGTTGGTGAAGGAGTAGTTCATTTTTTGCTTTTTCTGCCCTTTCTCCTTTCTTTACCTCGCGTATTTATAGCGGGGATTTTACTATTTTTGCACGCGTTAGCATTAATTTTCATTTACTGTTTTGTGAGTAGGCGCGTGCCTAGGCTCGTAGCCTGGGCATCTGTTTTTCCTGCTAGATTTGACATAAGATTTCTTGGAAAGGAACGTAAATCTGTACTTGCATATTTTCTCTCCTTTTTTGGCATTTAAATAAGGCTTATCCCTTTGCTTCCGACCTTGCTTGGTTGTTGCCGAGGACTTTCCTTCCCAAGGCCGTATCCTTCCATTAGTTTTGTTGTTTTCCACATTGTGGCATTTACGTCGTGTCTGTCGCGACTTTTTGCGTGCTTCTTTCGGAGTGTTGCCCTTTTCAGAGGCGATGTAGAGCCACGGATTTTTGTGCTTTTTATTCTCTGGGAATAATTTTCGTAAGGTTTTTTCGCGTACATCCGTAGTGTGTTTCGGTGTTCTTCGTCCTTTATTCTTGCTTCTTTTTCAGTGATCTTCTGCTATCCGATTATTTGAAAGTGATAGGGCGCTTTTTTCAGCGTTTGTACTTGCTTCTTGGTTCTTCTCGGTGATTGGCTCTTTTTATTGTATTTAATTACTCGCCTCCTTAATTTGTGTTTTTGCTTGGGCCTTTTGAGTCTTTATTTAATTACTCGCCTCCTTAATTTGTGTTTCTCTCTTGTTGGGGTTCCGATTTCATCTTTTTCCGGATGTGTGCACGGTTCCGCTAACTCTGCTTCGAGTATTTTCGCCTTTTTGACGAATAGTTTTTTAGTGATGATGACGATGATTTTTTTTTCCTTTTTTTTCTTCTTTTTTTTTGAAGTTCAGCGCTTGGCTTTTTCCCGCCGCTCTTCTACCTCTACCATCGGCCCTTTCTTCCTTTCTTCTCATTGCTTTTTTAAATGTAGACATTCTTCAGTGGTATGTCTTGCATTTCCATGAAATTCGCAGAATTTTCCATCAGTCTTTTCTTCGATTGGGGTAGTTGGGAACGGGTTTGGAGACCTTGCTCTCCTTTGTGCCGATATTTCCCTGAAAGGTTTTGTAGGTTGCGGAAACCCAGTTTCCTTTCTCTGGTTTTTGGTTTGTTTCTAAATTCTCTTTTAAAACTTTTTCGGTACTTAACTACGGCTCGTTCTATTGGTCTTTGCATTCAAGGCCTTCTCTTTTCGCGACTTCCTGCAGCTGTTTCCCCTCTTAGGAAAGAGGTGGTTATATTCATTACCTCGTTCATCGAATTTGGGATCATGTCATGTAACCGTTTAATTAGCTCCGGATCGGTGATTGCATGCATGAATCCTGAGACTCTCATAATTTCCGGAGCTCCTTTTATGTCCCTGGTTTCTTCTTTAAACCTTCTTACAAATTCTTCCGTTAGCTCTCCCTCCCTTTGCTTGATGTGATGAAGTTCTACGGGGTCTTTGGTACACTTCTTATGCTGGAGGAAGTTAGCCAAGAAAGCCTCCTTCATCTTATCATAGCTATCTATTGATTTTGGCGGGAGATCGTCAAACCAGACCCTAGCGGATCCAGTTAGTGTGGAGATGAACATATGGCACCAAGTTGGCATGGCCCATCGCTCTACCTTTGCAGCTACCTAGAAGATTTTAAGATGATCTTCTGGGTCTCCACTTCCATCATATGTTTTTACGTTGGTTGGCATTCGTGTTTTCGTTGGCATCCCAAAGTAGCGGATACGTGGAGTGAACGGATCAGTCTCCTTGCAAACCCAGGGCCTAGCCAGGTCTTCATCGCTGCAATTACTTGGTTTCCGCTTTCTGACTTCGGACCTTTGACATCCGCTTCCGTTCGACCCATCTCCTGAGCAGTTGCCCACCTTCCACGACCGAGCCCTTTCAGTTCCTTGATTTCTGAATTCTGGTCTTATCGGTTGTGATTGAAAGTCTTTGGTGGCTGCTCTCTTCTTTTCTTTTAGTAACATGGCGGACTGGTTGTTTGGGGTCTTTGGAGTACACGGAAATACTTTCTTCTTTGTTTCCCAGCAGGTGGAACTCACTTTTGCGCAACCTTTTGAACACCGTTTCCCGTCCATCTTCTTTCCTTTCAGGTGACCTAGACCGGTACGTCTTCGACCGCTGCAATCCTGCGCATTCCGCTGCTTCATTGACTCAAGTTTTTTCCGTAAGTCTCTCCTTCCTGTTGGTATTTCCAACTCATGATGATTCGAGGCTTCATGGGAATCTGTTCGGGTTGTCAATGTTTTTACCGCTTTGGCTCTTTCTTCCCATTTTTGAACTCTCTCTGTCACAATAGGTAAGATCTGATTGAAGTACTTGTCACAGTACTTTCGGAGGGCTGCGTCAGACGCAGGCCCCTCAAGATCCGTCAAAGTTGTGTGATTTTCTCTTTTCGCTGTACTCCGCAATGTGGACACAAAAGCGGGAGTTGGCTCGGACCGAGTCCTCATGGTGAGTATTTTCCGGAACGCAGTTGTGTATTGGGTCCCATGGATGGCGCCAACTTGTTAGTATAAAAAGTGTGATGGGTTATAATAGGTATTAGTGCAGCTTGTTGGATTGGGCTAACAAGCTACTGGTGGGCTGATCTTGTACTAATCCAAGTAATTTGGTTGATTTCCCTGCGCAAGAAGAGTAAACCGTTAGCCTTATCATGGGGACGGACCCCATGATTAGACTCCGGCGTGAGAGTAAGTACACATTCTTGATAGAGAACTAAGAGTATATGTGTGTGGAATTATGAGAGAGAAAGTTGTACCTTGTATGGGATTAGAGCCCCTTTTATAGGCGAGGCTTACCGCTAGGGTTTCCTAGTTACTCGCATATAGTAGTTAGTTGCCGGAGGCGGACCCTTGTCGGACAAGGTTTCATGTTAATCTCGGATGCGGACACAGGATACCTTCAGCGGCCAGAGGTTCGGTCTGCTAAGTATCCTGCGTGCGTCTTTTGGCCTGGACTATAGCCAATTTCGTTATTGGACTTGCTGTTGGTCCAGAGTTTGTAGTTATTCTTATTGTTGTTGGGACAGGGACCATTATATGTATAGTACGTATCGGGCCTAGTGGGTCTGCTATACGTGCTATACGTCATCATACCTGTTTAAATATATTTGCTTTGTTAGCATTGCATAAGCTACCATCTTTAACTTATGTATGAATTTAGTGCTTACACTGCTCGTATTTCGTGTGCTCTTGGGATATTTGGGTTGAGAAAATAAAGTGTAGCAGATGTTCCTGAAAGGTGTAGTCCTGTAAAGTTTTATGACAGATGTTAGTTTTCTAATAGTTTGTTTACTTGCTAGTCTATTCTGTTAAGAAGTTTTAACTATGAAACTTACCGTTGTATCTGATTCCAACCAAGCATGAACTAATTGCAATTATCACTGGTTTTTCAACAGTTTCATATTTATTCTCATCAAATTCGGTTGCCATTTCATTCAAGATGGTAAACTTGATAGTGAGACCACTGTTGAAAAAAAATGTTTTAGATTCATACTAATGTAATTTTGTAAGTTTAAAAAGGGGACTTACTATAGATTCTGGACATCAAGGATTCTTCTTTTTGTGAGAGTTGATCTTGCGCTCCCTGATCGTCGAATAGTATCTATTTCATGCATACATCCTATGTAATTTGTTAAGTGAATTGTTAATCATTATCTATCCATAATTTTTATAGGATGATAATGAAAGGTGATTGTACCTGTGAGCATGGAATCGTTATTATTAGCTCTTTTTCTGATCTCATTGTAATCAGCGAAGTCAAAGTAATATTCTGGGAAATCATCATTTGGAATGATGCCAAAGTTTGTTGCATGTCCAAAGATGAGAGAGGTTTTTTACTTAAAGGCACGTTGCCATTTCCTTGCAGGCTCGCAACCAAAGCAAGAGATGTTGTAGGCAGTATTTTCTTTGAGTTTGTGATTGAAGATGTCTATGTCTTTTGCAGCGATGTTAGCTTGTATTGCATTACCATGTATAATAAAGTAGTTGTTTTTAAATAATCAAAGTGCCTTTGAATATTATAGAATATTACAATATGGGTTAAAATAGTTGCTCTACTTACCGTGCGGTCAATCAGTGTACAACATAAACCTGTTGGATCTGGAAGTTTTAGGTTTCTTGCAATCCACTTTTGATACAGCTTAACTTATATAATTTTGTTGAAATATGTCGGTTTGAGATTAGAAATATTGATTGGTTCAGGTTGTTGCACTATCATTCTCCCTGTGTTTTTTGATGATGAATCTGAAAGCGTTGATGTTGCCATACTTTAGATTATTAGATGGAGAGTTCCTGTAAAAACGATAACCCAATAAATACTGAATACCTAATATGTAATATTTTGTATAGTAATCTACATATGGTTTTCATGGGTATAGAATTATAAACAATAAATTCAAAGACTATTCAGTATAATTATATGGAAGTCTGTATATATTAATAAAGGCTAATTTCTACTGGAAAAAGAAGTATCGTCTATAATACATGCGCAATGAACCTGTGTGTGTTTGATTTTTCCCAAAATTTTTTTGTGTAAAATGTTTTTTGTTGTATTTTTAGGTTGGTTTTCTTGCTGTTTTATTAAAATCTTTATTCCTGAGGTGATGTTGCTCTTGATAATGCCACGTATAACTGCCCGTGGCCGAAGACAGTGACGGGAAGATAGATGCCGATCTTGTTGAGTGGCTACCCTTGGCTTTTGTTGATGGTCATGGCGTAACAGATTTTTACAGGAACTGTCTTCTTTTGAACATAAAAGGGATAGTGTCGTCTTTATTTATCAGCATTATCCAGGGAAGGAAAACCTTTTCTGAGATACGTGTACCTGTAATAATCTGAGGTTCAATAACTTTGTTTAAGAGTTGAGTGACTATTAGCCGTGTACCATTACATAACCCACCAATCAAATTCATGTTCCTTAGGAGCATTATTGGTGTTCCTACTTTTAGTTGTAACTTATGGTGTGGAAACCCTGAGAATGAGAGGGTATTCAGGTATTCTACAGGATATAAGAGCTCCGTTTCGCCACCAACACTGTCTTTAGGTATAGCTTCATCTAAACTTGAATACGTCTTCAGCACACCTTCCAGCATGTTTAACACCTTTGCATTTATAAGATCTGCCGTGTCATTTTTTGGACATACAATTGCTCTATCTTGTAACGCTCTAGCTGTTGGTTGCTGTAATGTTTCGTAGTCGTATATGAAATTTATCAGCTGCAGCGTTGCATTTTCAGAATCGGTAATAAAAATGTCGTCTGGAACATGGACCCAAGAAGAATTTGTAGGGTCAGATTCATCTGGTATACCTACATTCCCATCTCCAATGGCAAGCAGTCATTCTGAAAATCTCCTAATATCCTCTCTTTTGTGTTCTTGTAAACCTTGACTCTGCAACCTCATATTCTCATTGAATGAAATCACCTAGAAGTGCCTCCATAAATGGGATTCAACAATAGAATAAAATATCTGGCTTATCAAGTATGTCTCTAAGAGTATGGTCCAATGCTTCAAAGCAACGTCGGTCATTCATAGGCGTCTCGTCCAATATTATAAGGTTTGTTTCCTTTAATAACAAAGCTAATTGGGTGCCTTTTTTATATATTACATATTGACTCATCTGAAAGTTCTAAAGGTACTTCGAAACGGGAATGAGCTGCCCGGCCGGATGGTAATAGCAGTGAATCAGTACCCGAAGATGTAACTGCAAGGACAATTTTGGCTTCTAAACGTAGTGTACATATTATAGTTTTCCACAAAAAAGTTTTTCCGGTACCCCTGTGGCTATATACAAATACCAATTCTTGTTTGTTGTTCAGTTACGCGTTAACAGTTAAGTCAAAAACTATTTTTTGATCTTTGTTTAGTTTTGGAATTAAAGTATCTCTTTCTTGTGCCAACATGTTTCGGTATAGTTCCTTTCTTCCATCAGTAGCCTATTTTGTAGTGCTTTTAGAAGGTTATCGGGTGGCAAACAGAGGCCAAATTCTGTAAGTGAGCTTGAGTAACCATTTAGTAAGCCTTCGACTTCACATAAGACACATGCTTCTAACTCAACATCATTTTTTGCAACTACTGAAATTCCAAGCATTCTTGAAAGGATTCGGGGGACATTTTTTGACATTTGTTTCCAGAAAGTTTTCCATAGATTTATTGGATTGGACACCTCACAAAAGATTAATATCTGCACAAACGTTGTCCTTAGCTGTTGAACTGTCACGTAGAAAGCAGCCTCTTCAAGAGCAGTTTTCCATTCTTGATCGTCACCGAGTAAGCCTAAAGCTTCACATGCAGCCCTATATGTGCCACAAAATCGACCATCTACTGTTCGTATCTCTTTAAAGTTCTTGCAACCTTTTTGATTACACAAAAGCATTCTTTGATAAAAGAGGTCTCCCAAAGTTGGATGAATATAAGTTAGCATGCCCACTGCTGGTTTGTTTAGATTCATGCGTCTTTGCCAATATTTTTCTCCATCATACCATACAAATTCAGAAGGGAAGTTTAGGTAAGTAAGATGAAGGCCATAAGTGTACCTGGAATTATAGTATAGCCATTCTGTAAGTGTCATTTCTTTTTGTAAGGACTGGTGACTATTGACTACAGATTCTCGTTTGCTCTGAAAGTAATGCGTTACTTGTTTTCTAATTGAATAATATCTGGACAGAAGTTCTCTGCTATGTATATCAAAGGCCAAGATTCTCCAGCAGGCTTCGTGTGGGCCAATGAATCGTGCTTCGAGAAAGTTCTTTATCTCATCGACACGGATTGTTGAGTTTTCAGCTAAAGAAGAAGATTGAGCTGTGGTAGACGAAGGCTGCTCGCCAATTGGCCTTGGTAAATTGGAAGTAAAAGGATAACCATTAGCAGTCGAAGATGTCTCGACATTTGGTCTGCCTACATTTGCTATAACACGACCGATCATTTTGAAATGTATTTGAAAAGATATTTAATTAACATTGTCCAGCTACAGTATTCGACATTGATGTGTGCATAGTACTGCATACACAATGTTCGATTAAATGGAACAGCATATCCATTATCGAGGCCAAAATTGTTTTTATTTGCTGTTATGTTTTTCTGACGTCGTTTATGGTGAAAATATCCATCTTTTTCAGTAAATGTCTTTTTAGAATACAGTTTCGGGAAATGTTTCTTGCATTTGTCACTCCCTTGCATACATGGTTCACTTGTGTTTGCTCCACCACATGGTCCATGCATCATGAGCTCTTAAATAACTCTATAACCTTCAGGATCTTCAGTTGGGTCAGGAAACTCTGCTAAAATGTACCTGTCTATATCTTCGTCTACCTATACTTTTGAAGCCTCTGAGATGCATACCAATGAATGGCAGTGTGGAAGACCACGCTTTGGAATTCAATTGTGTACAAAACTACAACACCAAAAAAATAAAATTTTTGTTAATTTTCTTATCAGCAGAAGCAAAGTGCTTGTTCATATGTACTTTTATTGTTTTTTTTTTGTTATAGTAGTTTGTTTCCATATATAGGTATATTTAATTCAATTTGAATTAAATACCTACTTTAACAGTTCCAAGTGGGTTGTCATGTCTAAAGAATTTTATGAAATCATGCACTTTTTTTTCAAAGATTCGTACGATAACTTCATGCATGTCTGCTGCAGTAAGTTCTTGGAAATATTCCATATATTCTTCTATTTCAGCCCACTTAGCGTTTCATGTGGAGGTAATAAAGAAAGAGGGGTTTCCGTACACGCGACAAATAGCAAGTGTACACTGGTTTGTGGCCAACAACTTTGGGTTTCAATAGGTGTATCATGATTGTGATAGTTGTGTGAATCTGTGTGAATCAATGTAACAGTAAATGGGTAGAAATAGGATATACTAGAAACAGAATTATATTAAGGTTCTGCAAATTGTTGTTATATGTTTTCTAAAGCAGAAAACATATATATAGTTTTCTAAATGACACCTTTGACAGTTATACATCATCCTAACCATTGTGACTCTTAGATGATAACTGCCAAAATAACTAACTATTCTTAACTGCCTTCAATGGGCTGTTTGGGTTAACCAAATTGACCCATGTGCAGACTTAGAATTCGACCCATGCATAATAATAATACATAAACCATGTCTTAAATAAGTACTAAACATTAAACTTTAATCTAATTTGATCTTAAGACAATTAGAGGCTAACATTCTCCCCCTTAATTTTTTAAGATCAAAATGTCTTCTGAGTTGACCTTTGCTGATTTCTTCAAGCAATGGCTTCAAAGTCATTGTTGTCTTGGCTGCTGTCTTGTTCTTCTTCATCTTCAATCTCCAATCTAACACCAAATATGTTTGATCCTTCTTCTTGTGCTCCATCCTTCATTGTGCTTTCCTTCTGGCCTGGTGGGTCCTTAGCTTCTGCTTCTTTGCTAGTTTCACCCACTTCTACTTGCTTTTCACCCCAAGGAACTTGTGCAGTTTCATGGTATATCATTAATAGATCAATAAACTTCTTGTAACAGATTCTAACTGCATCACTATCTTTGGTGTCTAGACCCTGCAATTGTGCTATTACTCCCCATTTGTCACCTATTGTGACTGAGAAGTAACCACCTAAACCTTCAACAACCTTATGTAAACATAACAAATTCAACTCCACATCCCTAACAACTGGTGGTATAGTATCCAGTGCATCATAATTCAGATGTACAAGATAAAACAATTTCACTAACTCTAAGAACCTTTTGCTGAAAACTTCCCAATTCTTCTATAACATATCATCCTTCTTCAACAAATTCATAAAAGAAAGATACCTTGAGAAAGAATTAAACTTTAAGGCATAGAGGGTTCCATTGTAACTAAGGTAATCCTCACCAACATAGTTTTGAGTATCTTCCCTATACCAATCCAAGTCTTCCAATCCTTTTATCAAAGAGCACTCATCTGTTGGGTCCATTTTCTCAAACTGATCTTCTAGATACTGATTGTGTTCATTCACAATCTCCTTTAGCCCAACCTGTTCTTCTCTTATTTCTTTGCTTGGTGCCTGTTTTCCAACATCTTCATCATGATACATGTAGTAGATGCTACACATATCATCATTAATTTCCACCCTATATCCTTGTGATCTAAGTAACTCTAAACTAAGCATATTGAATGAAACTTCAGGGGTGTACTGCACATTCTTAATCACTACATCACCTTCATTTGTATTAACAGTAATATCTCCAATCCCATAGGAGAAAATGAATTTCTTTTCATTTTCCTCCTTTCCTATCATCTTAAACTTATAATCAACTTCATTAAACAAAGCTCTACTGGGACACATATGGAACTTATAAACATTGCTTGCATACCAGATTTCATTCCAAGTATTAGTGTTTGTACCTTTTACCATGTAATCTGCAGTCAAAAAGACTTTCTCGGGATACTTGGCTTCTTCTGCTATGACTCTTCTTGTGATGTCCATTTCTTGTTCCAATTCCAAAGAAGCAAGCTTTTTCCTATCTTCACATGCCCAAAAGGCATGTCCTTTTTCCTTACAGATGTAACATTTAGACCTTTTGTCCCTCTTTGTGCCCATAACCTTCCTTTTTAATTTCTTCAACCCTTCTGACTTCTTTGTGGCATTGAATGCCTCATTTTCCAAAACAGTTTGTGCTAAGATCTCTTTTCCTTTGGGTGATATGCTTTTCTTTCTTCTTGTGTTCCATAGGTTCAATCTCCTGGGAGTTTCTCTTAAAAGATATCTACCAGTTTGGAACCCATTCATTGTTTGCCTTTCCCATGGATTAGAGCCAAAGCTCTGATACCAATTGTACACTGGTTTATGGCCAACAACTTTGGGTTTCAATAGGTGTTTCATGATTGTGATAGTTGTGTGAATCTGTGTGAATCAATGTAACAATAAATGGGTAGAAATAGGATATACTAGAAACAGAATTATATTAAGGTTATGTAAATTGTTGTTATATGTTTTCTAAAGCAGAAAACATATATATAGTTTTCTAAATGACACCTTTGACAGTTATACATCATCCTAACCATTGTGACTCTTAGATGATAACTGCCAAAATAACTAACTATTCTTAACTGCCTTCAATGGGCTGTTTGGGTTAACCAAATTGACCCATGTGCAGACTTAGAATTCAACCCATACATAATAATAATACATAAACCATGTCTTAAATAAGTACTAAACATTAAACTTTAATCTAATTTGATCTTAAGACAATTAGAGGCTAACATCAAGTGCATCTAGGTAGTGGCTGTACATATAGCGTGTACCTATGTCATTTCCATCATTTTCGCCTCTCATAATCGCATCATATATACCCTAAAGATATGTGTTTCTGATGTCATCTTGATTCTTTCTTGTGAAATCGATCCTGCTCTGCTCTATAGCACCAATAAGCTGTAACTACATATTACTGAAAGAGCCGACCTGCTCTTGGTAATAAACTATAACTGGTTTCCCATTCGTGTATCTGATATGCGTAGTACATTTTCACTGATACATTCTTTTTATTGTCGCTGGGTTGACCAGTCCTATCAACAATCTTGATCTGTGTATGAAAGTTGTCTTCGCCGTGGATAAAAATAAGTGGAAATTAAAGAGACGTATAAGAGCTATGAAGCTTACTTTCCCTCTGAGGTGTCCTTGAATGTTCTTCAATAATAATATCAAAGTCGGTTTCTGCATCTTCGCCATCTTCAAAGACTATAGCTCCAACTGATTCAGTAGTGGGTAGTTCATATCTACGTGTACCAACAACATTCTAAAGTCTAACTTTAAAGTTTGGGATCTCAGCATCCATGTATTTTTTCTTGCAGTCCTAAACAGTTGTACGAACGTGTTGTGATTATCCAGCAAATCAATCAAAACTTCAACTATTTCTCTATTAAGACCACTACCATCTTCCCCACCAAAGTGAAACATACGATTGTCAATTTCATTGTCGGTATCGTATATATATCTCTAGATTATATATAACAGGAGGCGTATAACGTCATCAATGCCACGTAAATGCCAGGGTTCGAACTATGGCTATTAGAAAGAGTAACATATGTCTTAACCACTGAACCAACACCCTTATTTGGAATATATTTTGCAACTCCAACTATATAAAGGTCTGCAATTAATTATTACTCCTAATCTAAATACAATTCATTATTATTCGCATTCCAAAATTTGACATAAATCAAAAAGAACCCACACAATTCATTGGTTGCCACCCTTCTTCTACAAAACCCTAAATCAAATGTATGTTTAAAATTGTGCAGCTTCTTGGGAGGGCTGGGAGTGTTGGTGCTTTTGTGAAGCGTGGAGAGGAGTCTGGTTATACTAAGATTACGTTGAGAGGTGACACCCCAGATGAAAGGATAATTATAATGCGAAAAATTGATACACGTAACAAGTTATAGTTAAAACCCTAAACTAAGTTTCTCAGTTTCTTTAGATTCATTTGTTTATATGTATACTATTGTTTCAGGCCGAGGAGCTTCTAAGAAAGAAGTACTTGATATAATCCAAAAGTTCAATATTCAAGTCAACAATCGACACAAGTGAGTTCTTATGCTTTGTGAAGATTTGACATGCAAACCAGACATGGATATATATATCGACGTAGTTTGCGGCGTGCCTATTGTAAATGTGTTGACATGTCCTATATGGTTTTGATGCGGAGTTTTTTTTTATTCGTAATGGTAGTTGATATCGTATACTATTATAGTATTATTAACGTCGTGTAATATCTAAAAAGAACTAAAGTGACCTAGGTGAAACTTGGCTGCTATTAAGAAACATCGGCCGTTTACAATATAGATGGGAAGTAGAAACCAGAGCTTTATGCACAATTTCTAAGTGGTTGACATTGTGTGGAAACAAAAGTTTTACTATATGATCTTTATAGCGCTTCATAAAGTGTGAGATGAAGTCTACAAAGAAACTTAGGGTAGACTAAGATACATATATGTGATGCAGTTCTGCATTGAATAGTCTAAAACGGCCCAATTTAATTTTACAAAAGGAAAATAGTCTGGTGTGCTGGACCTCATTAGTATTTTGCGTAAGTTACAGTTTCATATGTTAAAAAACAACCATTGTTGACCACCCACAAGCCTTGCCACCACAGTTGCAGGTTTATCACAAAAACCTCACTCATTCATATGTTAGATCTATCTTAAAAGAATTTGGGCAACAAATGAATCCTCGCATTTGAAGAATTATTTATTCATTAGTATTTATAGATGTGCTACAGCTCACAAATTATGAATGCATCTCAAGAAAGCTGGTTATTTGGTTGGATTATGGTTTCATCAACATTTTCAGCCTATGTATGAGTTTATGTTAATATACCACCAGTAGAGCCTCCATGGAGCCTTTGCTAGGAATTCATTATATCATAATGGTATTGCTATAGGAATTTTTTATATAATAATAGTTACTATTCATCATATTTCTCTTAGTGCAACCAAATAACAGTTAATACGAATTAGAATAAACAGACACTTTTGCTGTTGCTTGCTGTCTGCATCTAATCCTGTAAGAGTGATGCCAAAAAGCTGGATTTGGACGTGGATAGAAAGAATTGTTTTGTAATTTGCACAGCTTCTTGATTTATCTAGGAAACAATAAAATTTCTGTAGTGTAGGCACTAGGCAATGTAAAAAATAAGTGAAGAGTTTACCCTAGGCCCTGTTGTATGTAGCCATAGCCCATAGGAATAAACATATGATTACCTTTTTTTATTACTCCCTTGAAGGAGGAAGCATTTAGGTTCCTAAAATGACGAGTGGATGTAGCCTGATCCCATTGAACTCATTACTTTGATCACAGACTCACAGTAGATGCCAATATTTCTTTTTGCGTGAACGGTTAGAAACTGCAATGTTCCATGGTTCAAGAGGACTATTTGATATTCATGGTTGCAGAGCTTTTATTATATTCACATAATAGTATATACTGTGAGCATGTAAAATGTACATGTTTTAGACCTATAGTTTGGCGTGTTTCACTGTTAATGTTTTCAAACTTTAGTCTTTTATATATGATATTATATCCATATGTTGCAGGAGCTATGAGTGAGATGAATGGAATGTATTGTTCTATAGACCTATCAGATTTAGTGCTGCAACATCTAAGAAGACTACAACTTTTCCAGCGCGATATGTTCACCAAATGGTACACAAGTCTGTTGACAAGTATTTTGTTCATTTTATTTCGTTTACCATCTTTTTACTATCATCAAAATTCGGTATCTTAATATGAAAAGTAGAAGCTACATGATGGGATGGGTTTGGAGTTATATTATAATTACACTAGGTTGAAGTTTAAAAATGAGATTATCTAATAAACTTTCAAAGTGATTGATATGATTAGACAAATTTACATGCATGTGAAAGGTTTAGTTAGATATATGTTAATATTATAGGTGGCAAAACGGGTGGGTCGGGCGGGCACGGGCAACGGGCTAAACGGGCACTAGCCCAATGGGCACGGGCTTAAACGGGCATGGGCTTAACCATTTACAAATTTAAATATTATCAAGATATAAAAGGAAAAACGGTACTATAAAAGTACAGTATGTGTTTTTAGTACAATTCTGCGTCGATTTTGGATATTCTGGTGTTATAAATAGCAAGAATGTTTGTGGTTCAACCAAGAGTGCTATAACTGTATGTCACAACAAATAAGTCTTCGAAAATACATAAGGAAACATCAACATTTCAACCCAAAATAGTAGGGAACACTACAACAATGTGGGCTTTCGCAGGGGAAATATCAAGGCTTTCGCCGGGGTCATGTCCCCTGCGAAGCCTATTCCCGGGGACATGTCCCCGGAGAAAGTCCCCCGGCAATACCCTCTCGGGAATACTCTCACCGGGGACCAAAGTCCACTTTTACCGGGGACAGGTTGGTCCCGCAGCCATTTTACGCTGGTCAAACACGTCCGACGTGGCACCCACTTTTGCCGTGGACATGTCCCCGGGGAAAATGGAATATTAAAAATGATCTAATCCACTTTCGCCGAGGACATGTCCCCGGGGAAGCCTTTGACCCATTTTGCTCCAGATTTTTTCCTGAATTTTTCGGGAAAAAATCTACAATATATCAACCTGTTTTCAGAACCTATTTTATGCTACAACAACACAAATTCGCTAAACATAATATCATATATAACCATTAACCGGTAACATAGTCATGTGTTTCCAAAATCGCTAATGGTCCAAAACTATACATAAGCTACCTATCCGCAAATGGTCCAAAACTATACGTATAATCCATTTAACAGGATGTCCTAACCATGTTATTATCTACAAACATGTCCTAACACATAAGGCTCGAACTCTTGTTCGCCAGGCGGTTTTTTCAGTTGACTTCCGATATCTTCTGCTTCTTCGGGTTTGTCCAAAGTTTAACCTGTGTATTTTAAATAGTTTAGCGTTTTAGGTAATGAGAACTATCTAAGCATCGGGTATCAAAAGGACCCTTTAAACCATTAGGGTTGAATTGGTTATTTTAACAATTAGGGTAGGAGGGTAGGATGGTGGATTTTGGGACCTAAACCAAGATCTTGGCAGGGTGTTGGGGTCCACCCCCTTTCATGTGTAATAGCACTTTAACTAGGTTAATGAGATCATGTTGTTTCATCTGCTTGTGATACAAAAGATTTGATCATGTTTGCTACGACTTTTTGAGCAGTGTGTCTAGGGTTGAGGTTGGTGAAAACATGAGAATGGTGCTAGTGTGTCTAGTTAAAGTGCTATTACGATTTCCACATCATTTTATTCTCCTTTTACAATGATCTTCCCAAAACTCACCAACAATGCTCTCTATATTATCAAACAACAAAAATGAAGTCGTGGCGGTGACACGTGGCTTCTCCGATGGTTCACGGCGAGGTACACGGTTTCTTGGTCCGATGAATCTGAGAAAAGTGTACAACCCATTTCTTGTTACGGTTTGTTATGGTTACCTGATGATGATGGTTGAATATTGACGTGTAGAAAGGTGGTGCAAAAGGGTTTAGCTTGCTTTGAGAGTTCATAACTGTGTGTGTGTTTTTAATGTATGTTTTTTGGTGTGAAACTCTGTGTGTGTGAGAGAGAGAGAGCAGAGATGATAAGAAGAGAGATGAAAGGGTTTGTAATGATAGTACTGGAATGGTGCCGAGTGAAGTGGGGTTAATGAGGCACCCTCACAAACCCTTTCATCTCTTGCCACCATACCATCACTATCATTCCCAACCCATTCATCTCTCTTCTTATCATCTCGGCTCTCTCTCTCTCACACACACACACAGAGTTTCACACACTAAAAACACACACACAGTTATGAACTCTCAAAGCAAGCTAAACCCTTTGCCCCACATTTCTACCCACAAGATTCAACCTCATCATCGGTAACCATAACAAGAAATGGGCAGACACTTTCTCAGATTCATCGGACCAAGAAACCGCTTACCTACTCGTCAGAAACCATCGTAGAAGCCACGTGTCACACCGCTAACTTCATTTTGTTGTTTGATAATATAGGAGAGAATTGTTGGTGAGTTTTGGGAAGATCATTGTAAAAGGAGAATGAAATGATGTCGGAAATGGTGTAATAGCACTTTAACTAGACACACTAACACCATTCTCATGTTTTCACCAACCTCAACCCTAGACACACTGCTCAAAAAGTCGTAAGCAAACATGATCAAATCTGTTGTATCACATGCAGATGAAACAACATGATCTGATTAACCTAGTTAAAGTGCTATTGCACATGAAAGGGGGTGGACCCCAACACCTTGCCAAGATCTTGGTTTAGGTCCCAAAATCCACCATCCTACTCTCCTACCCTAATTGTTAAAATGACCAATTCAACCCTAATGGTTTAAATGGTCTTTTTGATACCTGATGCTTGGATATTTCTCATTACCTAAAACCCTAAACTATTTAAAATATGCAACGACATATCTTACCTTTTGGCCTCGGCTGTGGTCTCGGTTGTGGTCGCGGCCTGGCCTCGGCTTGGCACCCGTGACAACCTATATTCCTACAAGTATAAAAGCAAAGCACATAATAAGCGGTTACAGATACATTAAATTGATTTATATCTTCATAACGCATATATTCCTACAACTAATCAATTTCTACTTTCTAGATATATTTATAGATGAACATATCAAGAATTAAAAAATGATATTGTTTGGAAAACTATATATTTAAAGAAAAAAAATGCAAGCATATGTTTAAAGATATATTTAAAGACGTCAAATTTCTAATTAGAAATAAAATGTGACACATCTGTAATTAAAAACTAATTTAAAGATATATTCTTGAACGTTTTATGTTTCTACCACTATATTTTCATTGATGCTTCACTTTTTTTAATAAAAAAATGTAACTCCTCCTAAAAACATTTATCATTTATGTCACAATAAAATACGATATATCAAGAAAGAAAATATATACTAAAAACATATACACAATGGGTTCATGTGGAGTTTCAGCAAGTGTGAAGCATAAGGGCATCATTGCGGTTGCATTGTCTGTGCAGGACCACTGGCTACCCATGTCGAATCTAGACCTTCTCCTGTACTTCAAAAAAAAATTAACCACATACCCCACAACCGGTATCAATAGCAGTCCTGATCGATCCATCCCGGAGATTAATCGATCACATTATATCACATTATAATCACTTCCAAAAAAAACCCATGAAGCATTAACCAAATAAGAGATACCCACTTAAGATTACAACTATATAACAAAAACCGATGAAGCATTTTACAATCAGTCAAGAGTATTTATAAAAAATTAGTAAAAACTAAAAGATACCCACTTAAGATTACAACTAAAAGATACCCGCGCGGTGATGTAGTGGTGGTGGAGGCGGCGCGATGATGTAGTGGTGGTGGAGGTGGTGCGGTGATGGAGGTGGTGCTTTGAAGATGAAGGAGCTGAGGTGGAGCTGCTGCGTGAGTTTGGTGGGTTTTTTTTTTTTATCTCATTGTGAAAGCAGATCTTGGTTAATCATTGAGGTGATTTTTACGATTAGTTTTCGCCGGGGACATGTCCCGGGCGAAAAATTTGTTTGTCTTCTAGCAAGGCTTTTGCCGGGGACATGTCCCCGGGGAAGGTTATGGCGGGATAAAGTAAAAAGATGGGAGGGAAAAATAAAAAAAACGTGAAAAGGTTTCCCGGGGACATGTCCCCGGAAAAAGTTGTTTTAATCAATTTTCATATTTAAAAAAAATCTTTATTATCATTTTCAATAACTAAAATTAATAACACATCAATTTAAATTTAACCTGAAAATTTTCTATGGTATACGTATCATGTTAAATGACCAAGTATAGGTGCTATGGTATACGTATCATGTTAAACGCCCGAGTATAGGTGCTCTGGTATACGTATCATGTTAAACGGCCGAGTATAGGCACGCCTTGGTATATGTATCATGTTAAACGGTCTAGTATAGGTGCTATGGTATACGTATCATGTTAAATGACCAAGTATAGGTGCTATTGGTATACGTATCATGTTAAACGGCCGAGTATAGGTGCTATGGTATACGTATCATGTTAAATGACCAAGTATAGGTGCTATGGTATACGTATCATGTTAAATGACCAAGTATAGGTGCTATGGCATACGTATCATGTTAAATGACCAAGTATAGGTGATATGGTATACGTATCATGTTAAATGACCAAGTATAGGTGCTATGGTATACGTATAATGTTAAATGACCAAGTATAGGTGCTATGGTATACGTATCATGTTAAACGGCCGAGTATAGTTGCTATGGTATACGTATCATGATAAATGACCAAGTATAGGTGCTATTGGTATACGTATCATGTTAAACGGCCGAGTATAGGTGCTATGGTATACGTATCATGTTAAACGGCCGAGTATAGGTGTTATGGTATACGCATCATGTTAAACGGCCGAGTATAGGTGCTATGGTATACGTATCATGTTAAATGACCAAGTATAGGTGCTATGGTATACATATCATGTTAAATGACCAAGTATAGGTGCTATGGTATACGTATCATGTAGTTTTTGTTGTTGTTGTTGTTGTTGTTGTTGATGCTGTTGATGTTGTTGTTGATGTTGTTGATCAAAGTAGTAGTTGTAAAGCTGACCATGTTCTTAGTTAACAAGATTATGGTTTCCAAACACCCCTTTTCCAATACTAAATTACACATGAATAAAGAAACAACTTGACAACAAAACGAAACAGATCAAACGAAACAACTCGGCAAGCAAACGAAACAACTCAAACGATATGATACACACGACATACACCATAACAAACATCGCCCATTCAATTTTTTTTCCTCGCTACTTCCGCTCTGCTAGAACTCGCACCATCTTTTCCTTCCTTTGCTTGTTAACTGCTCAAACAATGCTTCAAGATTTGTTACCATATTTCCCGCATCATCAAATGTGTAATTGAACGGGCTTTTGTCAGCTTCATCTTTTTCCTTCCTTTGCTTGACGAACTTCTCAAACATTGCTTCAGCTTCCAGCGTGTTTTCTCCTCCAACACCATTAGCTTCACAGTCCAAATACACCATGCAGAATGGCTCTTTCCTTAACCATTCCAGAATCCGGTCTCTCATCAACAGGTCTATGCTCTTATAAGAACCATATTCATCATAAATTTCTGACCCATACATATCAAGAACTCGAGTAAAGAGATATATCGACGATAAAACCAGTAACCACTCTTTTTCCGGCGTGTAATCAGCCATTATATTGTTACGTGTGTTTTGTGAGAATTGACGATTAAGTTATTTATGTTTTTCCAAGCATCGGGGTTTTAGTTATGTATTAATAGTTGCAATAAAGTGTATTATTTTAAGCATTACTTTTGTCGGGGACATGTCTTCAGGGAAAGGTTTGGCGGGAATTTTCCCGCGAAAAATTAGCATGCTTTTGACTTTGGTCAAATTTTGGGAAACGTGAAATAAACTTTCGGCGGGGACACGTCCCCGGAGAAAGGTTACGTTGAATTTTGACTAGCCGGTCAAAGTTTGATAAAAATCAAACGTACTTTCGCCGGGGACATGTCCCCGCCGAAAGTATTGGTTGAATTTTCCATAACAGGCTAGCGTATTCATGTGCCACGTCATATTTTATTTTGTCGTTTAGCGACTTTCTCCGGGGACACAGCGTCCCCGGCGAAAGTCTCCTCGCCCGTCCATCCGATTGTTGTAGTGGAAAACAAATACAAAATAGAGAGTCATGAAGAATAAACCGCCCCTAATCCTATAGTAGATAGAGTAAGACTCTAATACAAATGTAATCATACAACGATTGAGGATCAATTGATAAATCTCAGTTGGAGATGGATAGGACTTTCCAAATATTTTATTTTTCTTTATGAGATCTAATTTGAATTAGGATTCGAAGGCATCTCACCAAAATGGTTGATATAAAGCCTTCTTGCCCCAAATTTTATTCAAGTTTTCGAGTGTCAGTGTGAAGAGACGAGTTGATAATGTTACTGAAATGGTGATGAATTTTTGGAACTTCATTCACTATTTGTTCCTATATTTATGTTAAATGGATAGCTAATGTCATTTTTGCTATATTTTTAACAGATTGATATTGTTTAATTTAACTTTTAGTTACTTTTTAGTATATATTTGTTCTACTAAAACCTAAAAATAAAAACCACAAGTCATACCCGTCCATCGGACGGGTTTTGACACTAGTATATATATATATATACTAGTTTTCGAAGCCCGCCCAATGAGCGGGCATGACTTATGATTATTTGTTGTTGTTTTTTGTTAACTAAAATACATTTTTTAGAATTGTCAAACAATATTATAAAACAATTGTTTCTTTGGTTTTTAGTTGTTGGTTTTAGTTTTTTTTTTTTGTCAAGAATTATAATTAATTGTTTGGTTTGCGTGGATGGTTAATAACATAACATATATAATTTTTACAAACTTATGGTCCAACCAATTTGATACAATAAGAAGCGGTATCTATAAAGGACTAATGGTTAACTCAATAAAGAATAAAACATAGGTAATGACGTTATTAAATAATTTATATCATAGATAACCACAAACTATAATGAAGTATACCTGCGCACTTTTAATTTAACATTGGATCTCCACACACAATGCCCCTGTCTCTTTAGTGGTTGTAGCACAGCTTTGATTATTGTATCATAACCGATTTGACGTTCTAATTATAAATTAAAGGAATGACTTCATAAGCTATCTAATCTTAGTAAATATAATGGAATGAAACAGAAAACTTGAAGTAAACTCGGTTATAATGTTTGACATTTGAAGTACATGTTGAGTCTTGGAATGGCATTCGATGTAAGCAATTGTGCCTACTTGTTTACTTAGCTCCTCCCCCTAAACGTCGATAATTTCATTAAGGTTTTTGACTTTATGAGTTAAAGCTAGAGTACTACTTTTCAGTTTATCACATCAAAATTGAGAATTATTGATTTTTACATTAAGATATAATAGGGTAGCATGTTAACCAATCAATAGATATATCACATATGAACACAAAATTTAGAGATGAAAGTCAAAGGCATCAACTTTAATTTTTTTTTTTAAATGTAGTAGGTTTGAATGGAATTGAAACAAACAATCCATCGTATACTACCATATATATGTCGGTATAAATATACAAATTCTTTTATAGACGGTCATGACTCATAATGAGGTATTCGAATAAATACTTTTCTAATTAACTTCTATTACTTAGAATAAATACAATTAATGGTGTTCATTAACTTCTACAACTTTTCTTTCCGTTTTCTCAGTTTATGGGCAACCGAACGCCACCACACAACAACTATGACAATCACCATCTACGATCATGAACTCGGTCTCGACACGCACAACTACTATGACATCACATTCTTCAATGACAGGATCAATAGTTGCAACAAAGCATTACAACACTAAACATCAAAGATAACATACATTTGATAATATACCACTACATCAAAATTCATTAAACATAATATGTATGGGTGATCATAATGCTAAGAACATACACTAAACCGAAAAGATGTCATTATCTAGTTAAGATTATCATCACACAACATAGAAAAGAGCTAGGATATAGCATTTGAAGTGTAATGGATAATTCAAGTGTTACTAACCATGGTCTCTTTGACTTGAGTGGTAATATGAGTCCTGTTAGCATCACTCAACGGCTTGGATAGGCCAAAATCAGCAACTTTTGCAACTAATCTTTGGTCTAGTAAGATACTGTTTGTTTTAATATCTCTATGTATGATTGGAGGATCAGCAAGATCATGTAAATACTGCAACCCTCTTGCTGCCCCGAGTGCTATTTTCGGTCTTAGCATCCGGTCCAACCTAATGCCCGATCTTCCCGCACATATGAAACTTCATTTGAACTACGGTGTGATCAAACGTTTTGAACTTCTAATTAAAACAAAACTTTCTGAATGTATAGACCAGATATGATTTTGTTACAAATGTTTTATGAACTTATCGTGACGACTATATGTGTGTCAATAAAGTTTTCTGAACCATGTCTCACTGATGTAGTTATGTCACAAAGGCTCAAATTCTATGGTGACATAGGCTTTTGCCGCAATAGACTTTAGTGATGGTTTATCTAGTAACTCTTCATTTCCTAATAAAAAGATACTCAATAGGCTATAGTGACTTTTTAACCTTTTCTGATACAATTTTTGTACCACTAAAATGAAAGTCATATTCAAGTACCTGAAAGACTATCCTTGAGTGTACCATTCACGATGTACTCATAAACCAGCATCTGTTCACCCTGATCGAAACAAAAACCGATAAGTCCGACTACATTCTTGTGATGAATTCTTGAAAGAAGTTCAATCTCAGTCTTAAGCTCAAGTCCACCCTGAGTTGATCCTTGTTGAGCTCTTTTGATAGCAATTAGTTGTTCATTAGGAAGACTTCCTTTATACACCTACACAATATTCCTTCATTATTCACGATTTGTAAATTTAAATTTAAAGTGTAGGCATGGTACTTACCATCCCGTATCCGCCTGCCTTAAAAGCTTCAGATACTCCAAGAATAGGGTCTGCGGGAGCCATTGTTATCAAATCATGAAGTGTTGACAACTACAGCCATGGTTACTCGACCATGAGACTGCAATTATACTATAGAACTAAATATCATATCAAATGAAACTATCTTGAATATAGTCAAAAGGAATCATGTTAACCTAGATATATATATATATATATATATATATATATATATATATATATATATATATATATATATATATATATATATATATATATATATATATATATATATATATATGAGTGCAATTATACTATAGAACTAAATAAGACCGCAATTAGTAATATATATGTGTAAGCCCGACTGCGTAACTCGTTCTCTCGACAACCCCATCCCGCAAGACGATATCATGTTAACCTAGATATAGAGCGAAGTTGAACCTTGAGTCCTTATGTTTTGATTGTTAGTTGTTTCGATTGTAAAATTACATTTATACTCATGTAACTTAGTTGACTATCAACTTATCAAGTTCGTTTGCATCATCTTCATGAAAAGGAATTTTATCATTCATTGGTTGTTTGACATTTTGATAAGGAAAGCGAAACAATAGAGCGATTCATTTTGAAACAATTTTGCAGACAATTGAAGGTTCGTGATCATTGGTTTGCGTGCTCGGTGCCTTTGCAACATTTTGTTAATGAGGTCCTATCGAAGATTATCGACGTTTTGCGAGGCTTGATGCATTGGCAACATTTTTCAAACTCAACAGGAGTGCACTTATGCGAACACTCCGCTAAAGGTTTTGTGATGTTTTTGCACCATGTGCCAAGCCCGCAAACATTGCAAATTTAAGCTTGTATATTTGTAGGAAAGCCCGAGTAAAACCATACTTGATTTTCTAAGACAATTAGTATAACATATTTCATTTTGAAATAAGCTATTTGTTAAAAAGTTTTTAGTACAATTCGACACCTACCACTTAGAAACACAATCATTTTATCTCATTAAATTCACATAGGTGTATGACTTCGATGTTGCTTACCACTCACCGGCGTTGGAACCTAGGTAAACCAATTAAGCATCGAAGGTTTCTGAATCCGCATAAAAATTAAGACCCTATGTAAATACTCACTGTGAAGCATATGGTTGTGAGGGTTTAAAATCCAAGCAGACCTCATGAATAAACCCGAATAGACGCACATTTGTGCAATCAAAGGTAAAGGTTGTTATACTAACAATCTTGCTCGCTAAAAATTTCATTTAAACATGTGACTACCAACCTCCGGTCACATTTCCAAATAACATCTCCAAAGGTTTCTATAAAAGTTGTTGAAAGTGTACATGGTCAATTCGGCGTGGGTGATTATAAAAGCGAGGCATCATTAGTCATTATCTTTGTCAAAGAACGGACACCTTCTTACCGCAAATGACATTTTCATTTTCATTTTGTACGATCACTAAATATTTAGACTGTTATGCATGATTAGTTTATCATTCGATATACCAAGAACATGTAGTTAGAACTCAAGATATAAGTTAGAAATGAAATAAAAAATGCTCCGCTTCCACCGACACGACACACGTTGTTCATGTATTTGCTTACCAAAGAGACAAACGACGTTTAGTTATCAAGTTTGTCTGCAACCTCTCTATTTTCCGCAACCGAACACGCGAATCATAAGAGCAAAATCTAAATGGCAATCGTTATTGCAAGCATGTTCTGTATCAAGATATGCGTGACTCATTGGTTGCGAACGCGACATAGTCATGATTGTAGTCATTGCCGCGGCCTTCATAACTTGGTGAAGTTGACGACGATGATTCAAAACCGGGTTAAGCCCTACTAATGACATAATGCTCTCGAGCTCCTTCACAACATCGCTCATTCGTGGTCTTTGATCTCCCGCTCTTCAACACACCTCGTTGACAAATCCACAAACCTCTAATCCCTTAAGTTGGCTACTCAAACCAATGGTTGGGTCAAGAACAAAATTTGACTATGGTAGACATTTAGTCTTCAAAATAACTTACAATTGACACAGATTGACCCGTATTAAATGCTCTTCCTGTTCGAATGAGATGGATCAGCCAATCTACAGCTGAAATGTTGTTCCTATAAGTGATGCTACTGCATTGTTGCTTACTAATATCTGCTAATCTGATAGAACAACAACATAAAAAACAATCATCACTTGGACCTTTGTATCTTTGCTTACTAATATCCGCGCATACTGAATATCTGGATATAGTCCACCATCACCAAAATCATGTGGTCTTGACGGCATGTACTTCAAATGACCAAGAAAAACAATATATCTTGGTGAAACTAACATGTTACATACTTCTCATTCTTTAATAGATTGTAGCAAGCTAAGGGTTTTTAGAAAGTCATTAATGTTGGAAAATTTAGTGCACTTGTGGGATGGTTCACACCTTGTAATGGGTTAGGAGGTACGGAGTGTACACCCATAAGGTCCATGAACACCCTGACTCTAAAAGTGGTATGTATTGATAGTGCTTGGTGAAAGTAATAGCGAAGATTTCATGAGGATCGGTGTTTCCACCGAGTGGTGTTTCCCAAGTGGTATCTCACCGAAGTTGTGTTTACTTGAAGCGATGGCGTTTCCATCGAAAGCACTATGAAAGTCGATATAAGTCTTGATAAATGAGCGATTACAATTGCATCATTATGACCACGTTTAATTGGTCATGTAACCACTAACGGCTATAATGGGGATAATTATGAGGCTATTAATGGGCTGATTAATACTCATAATTCCATTGAACGGTCAAGAGTAACCTCCTATAAATAGGAGATCCGAACATGCATGAAAGATATCTAAAACACTAAACACTTATAAGCGCAAGGGTTAAAGAATTGTGCCTAATTCTCTAAGCGCATTTGGTCTTATCCTAAGTAGATATTCGTGATACCCGTGCATTAGGGTCGAATAGTTTACTTTAGAAAGTGATCACACAATTCAAGTGATATTCGGTAACCACCTAGTGGTATCTCATTATCACGACCATTGTTTGTTTCTCACGAACCGGTTGATCGTTTCACCAAGTTGATTATCTACACCTGTTTTGGGACGAATAACCACCAACAATCAAAGTAAACTATTTAGTGATAATCAATGGCAACCGCTTCTATGAACATATGGCTTCAAACTTTGCAAAGTGGACAAGTTTGAAGGGGTGGACTTTAGGAGGTGGCGGAAGAAGATGCACTTCTTGCTATCAAGCATGAGTGTTGTCTATGTCTTGACTACTCCAATTCTTGATGATGGTGGGATGATGCTACTTGTGGGCGGATCGGGAGGAGGAGCAAGTGGGAGAATGATGACTACATATGCAGAGGTCTTATTCGAATGGTATGTCGATTCTCTGTTTGATATTTATCGAACTCGAATCTTCCAAAGAACTGGGATTCCTTGGATGCCAAATATATGGTCGAGGATGCATCAAGTAAGAAGTTCCTTGTTAGTAATTTCACAATTACAAAATGAGTGATTCAAGACCGTTATGGAACAATACAATGAACTTCTTGGAATACTTGGAAGGTTTACACAACACAATATGCACATGGATGAGGCTATTTCAGTCTCTTGTGTTATTGACAAACTTCCTCCTTCTTGGAAAGATTTCAAGCATATCTTGAAACATAAGAAAGAGGAATTAACTCTTGTTGAGTTGGGCAGTCATCTGCGCATTGAGGATTCTCTCAGGCTGCAGGATAATGACAAGCCAAAGAGTAGCACTGCTACTGGACCATCTGTTGTCAATATGGTAGAGCATAACAACTCCACCAGGTACAATGACAACAAAGGCAAGCGCAAACATCATGATAACACAAGGGCGGATCCTAACAAGAAGGCAACACCTACTTGTTGGAAATGTGGCAAGACCGGTCACATTAAAAGGGACCTGCAAGGGTGTTAATGTTGGTGGTAAAGCCAATGGATCGAGCACTAAAAGTTCGGGAGTGGTGGTTCACCAACTCACCGAAAGGTCGTAATATGTTTAATAAGTCTTTTCGATTTATTATGTTACATATGTATCTCGAATCTTTTATGTGCGGGATGATGATGTTGCATGGTGGGTTGACTCGAGCAACAGTTCATGTGTGTAAAGATAGAAGTCGGTTCAAGACTTATGAGTCATTGAATGATGGTTCTATTCTTCACATGGGAAATGAGTCAACGACCTTGGTGCATGGTGGTGGTTGTGTAGATCTTATGTTTAGTTCAGAAAGATTGTAACTTTGTTTGATGTTATTCATGTTCACGATATCGGGAAGAACTTGGTTTCAAGTAGTATTTTGAATAATTATGGTTATAAAGAAGTTATTGAGTCGATAAATTTGTGCTTTCTAAGCATGGTGTTTTATTGGTTTTGGTTATTTATGTAATCAAATGTTTAGGCTTAATGTTTCCATCGATAGTATGTCATTACCACCGACAATGTTATTTCGACTTTTGTGTCTACTTTTGATCGGACTAATTCTATCCTCCGCATGCAAGACTTGGTCATGTACATTATAAAGGTTGCAAGATATGTCTAAGGATGGGTTGATCCCAGCCTTTGACATAGACACTGAAAAGTGTAAAACTTGCATGTTGACCAAGATTACCAAGAAACCCTTTCAGGGTGTTAGTCGTGAGACTAAGCTCCTAGAGCTTGTACACAGTGACCTGTGTGATTTGCATGCCACTCCTTCTTTGGGGAATAAGAAGTACTTGGTGACATTTATTGATGATGCTTCTAGATTTTGTTATGTCTATCTGTTACATACTAAGGATGAAGCATTAGATAAATTCAAAGTGTTTAAAACTGAAGTTGAATTACAACTTGGGTCTTTGATCAAAAGATTAAGGATCGATAGGGAGGTGAGTACATGGATACTCAAGACTTTCGGTCTGTTGGAATAATCCATGAAACGATCGTCCTTATACTCCTCAAAGAAATGGTATTTCGAAAGGAAAAATAGGGTCTGTCAAGGAGATGGTTAATTCCATGTTGTCCTATTCAGATGAGTCAAGGGTTCGGGGTGAAGCTATGTTAACGACTTGCTATTTGCTAAATAGGGTTCCCAACAAAAGGAACAAGGTGACCCTTATGAACTCGGACTAAAAGGAAACCCAACTGAACTATCTCGTGGTGCAGGGTTGTAGGGTCATTGTAAGACTCTCGATCCAAAGCAAAAGACTTTGGGTGAAAGAGGCATTGATCGCATCTTTGTTGGATATCTTGAGCATTCCAAGGCTTTTAGGTTCTATGTTATTGAACCTAATGAATATGTTTCAATTAACTCAATAATTGAATCAAGGGATGCGATTTTGATGAGAATAGATTCTCATCGGTCCCTAGACCAAGTAAGAGGATTCCTAATGGAACTCATGACACTTTGGTGTATCGAGGTACCGATGATGAACCATCGGTGGTCCTTGATGAGGTTGTGGTTCAAAGAACTGAACGTGCTTAGGAAGAGCAAAAGGGTCGGGACTCCAAAGTCATTTGGACACGAGTTTCAACTATACTTAGTTGAAGGCACCGAGGATGAGGTCTCGCACCAATACTCCTATTGCTTCATTGTTGAGGATGATCCCAAGACATTTGAAGAAGCAATGAAGTCCCGTGATATTGCTTTCGGAAAGAAGCAATTAATGATGAGATGGATTTCATCATGGGCAACAACACTGGGTGTTGGTTGATCTACCACCGTGTTTCAAACCTTTGGGTTGCAAATGGATTTTCAAAAGGAAAATGAAGGTAGATGGAACTATTGAAAAGTTCAAGGCTAGACTAGTCATTCGGGCTTTAAACAAAAGTCGAATAGACTATTTTGATACTTATGCCCCGTGGCTCGATCGATTACCATAAGACCGCCGATTGCTATGGCATCTATTCACAATCTGGTTATTCATCGATGGATGTGAAAAAAACTTTCTTGAATGGTGAATTGGAAGAGGAGGTTTATATGAACCAACCTCGTGGCTTCATCATGCTTGGAAATGAAAACAAGTGTGTAAACCGATTAAGTCTCTTTATGGACTAAAGCGGGCACCTAAGCAATGGCATCAAAATTTTGATGAAGTGGTTTTGTCTAGTGGTTATGTTCTTAACCAAGTCGACAAATGTGTATATAGCAAATTTGATGAATCGGTAAAGGAGTCATCATTTGTCTATATGTTGATGACATGTTGATCTTTGGCACCGACCAAAATCGAGTTGATTTGACAAAGGAATTTTTGTCATCAAGGTTCTCCATGAAGGACATGGGGAGGCGATGTTATCCTTGGTATAAGGATTAAACATGAAAGTAATAGAATTTCTATCTCTCGGCCTCATTATATTGAGAAGGTACCGAGGAAATTCAATTACTTTGATTGTACTCGATGAGTACTCCTATGGATACTTGTGAGAAGTCGATGCCTAATCATGGCAAGGTCAGATCTCAACTTGAGTATTCTAGGGTAATTGGTCGCCGATGTATGCCATGACTTGTACAAGACCGATATTGGTTTTGCGGTGGGAAAATTGAGCGGTATACTAGTAATCCTAGTGCTCATCAACGCAAGCGCTCAAAGGGCATCAAGTATTTGAAGAGAACTATGGATTATAGTCTCTCATATCTGGTTACCCATCGTTGTTGGAAGGTTACACCGATGCAAGTTGGATCAAGAACATCAAGACAACTCGTCTACCAAATGGTGGGTATTCCTACTTGGTGGAGGTGCAATTTCTTGGGCATCCAAGAAGCAAACTTGCATCACCGTTCAACAATGGAATCAATTTGTGGCTCTAGCAATTCTACCGGTAAAGAAGTCGGATGGTTGAAAAACTTGCTTCTTGAGATTCCATTGTGGCCTAAACCTATAGCACCTATTTCTATCCGGTGTGATAGTGCGACTACATTGGCTAAGGCTTATAGCCAAATGTACAATGGTAAGTCTAGACACTTAGGTGTCGGACATAGCATGATTCGTGAGCTTATCATGAATGGGGTGGTATCTATAGAGTTTGTGAGATCTCAATGAACTTAGGCGATCACTTGACGAAGGGTTTGGCTAGAGACTTGGTTATAAAGTCTCGCTAAAGGGATGGGTTTAAGTCCAACTTAGTCATCGAATGCTAGGACACCCAACTCCTCCCGAGGAAACTTAGGAGCCGAGTTCAATGTGGAAAGTCGAACATTCGGTGGACTGGAGCACATGTTTATTTTACATCCCAAGGTTGTGCTCGGAACTCTTGAAAGGAGGATGAAGTCTTTACTTCTTAATGGTTAACTTATCTTTGGAAAAGTGCTTGGCGGGAGCATGAATAAAGAGGAACCACCTATGTAAATGTTGAAGTTTTGCCGCTTGAAGCTTTTGGACTTTTAGCTTTTACAACATTTATGAATTTGGATATGGACACATGGCTTGTATAGTGTCGGGAGCTTTTAAGTGTTTGAAAACTTGTGTGTAGTTATCTTGGTATTCAAATGGGTTGAAGGGTTCAATTCTTAGAACACCCTGATTCTCGAATATTTGAACGTGTAATTACTAAGATGGAAATTCAATCCTCAGGACATTTTCGTTTATGCACATGTTTTGCTTGATGTTTATTTTACATGCAAAGGGGGTAAACTAAATTTGGGGAGGATTGTTGGAAAATTTAGTGCACTTGTGGGATGGTTCACACCTTGTAATGGGTTAGGAGGTACGGAGTGTACACCCATAAGGTCCATGAACACCCTAACTCTAAAAGTGGTATGTATTGATAGTGCTTGGTGAAATCATCAGCAAAGATTTCAATGAGGATCGATGTTTCCACTAAAGTGATGTTTCCACCGAAGTGGTATCTCACCAAGTTGTGTTTACACTAAAGCGTTGGCGTTTCCATCAAGCGGTGTAACCACCGAAAGCACTATGAAAGCATCGATATAAGTCTTGATAAATGACAGATTATAATCGCATCATTATGACCACGCTTAATTGGTCATGTAACCACTAACGGCTATAATGGGGATAATTATGAGGCTATTAATGGGCGATTAATACTCATAATTCCATTGGAACGGTCAAGAGTAACCTCCTATAAATAGGATATCCGAACATGCATGAAAGATATCTGAAAACACTAAACACTTATAAGCGCAAGGGTTAAAGAATTGTGCCTAATTCTCTAACTGCATTTGGTCTTATCCCAAGTAGATATTCGTGATACCCAGGCATTAGGGTCGAATAGTTTACTTTGGAAAGTGATCACACGATTCCAAGTGATATCCGGTAACCACCTAGTGGTATCTGTTACTGCTGACCATTGTTTGTTTCTGTTGAACCAGTTGATCGTTTCTGCTGAAGTTGATTATCTACACCATGTTTTGGGATGAATAACCACCAACAATTAAAATTTAGTTTGATTGGATCTTCTAGCATTATAATATACTTTTTTACTCAAAAAGGTTCTTCTTTATGTCAATATACAAACCTGGACGTAATAACATATGTAGTACAACAATTGTCCTTGTTACTAATGTAAAAACTCAACCAATTAAACCCTTGGTAATCTTTAATATTAGTTTGAAATCTAAAGCGATGGGCTTTTGAAACAGCATCTTTCTCCCGTCCTTCTTTCTCCTAGACTCGCAGTTTTTTTCATCAAGTCCTTTCTCGTTACAGAAAGACCTTTTCTGCTCTTTCCTTGGCCTCAGAGCCGGTCGTTCACGAGCCTCGGTTTGGGCTCTCTGAGCAATGACCACTTTCAGCCTTTCAACGTGCTTGGTGGCTCTTTTATGAGCTTCTCTGTTAGCCCTTCCTACTGACTTGTCTTGCTTTCTCCATTTCATTTCTCTATTTCTTTATTTCTCAAGTCTCATTTGCTCTCTTTCTCTTTCTCTTCCATTTCTCTCTATTTATACATAGCCTGCTCATCTCTATGTACGTGAAAAGTTTCTTTATTTCTGTTACTTGAAGCAAATGAAGCATTTGCATTTTGGGAGTACTTAGCAGAATAGAATGACAAAGAGAAATCATCATCTACTGCTCTAAAATTTGACGCAAATGAAGCTCTTTCAAGCATGTTGGTATTGAATGAGGTGGCTTATGGGTTTATTTGAAAAGCTCATGAGCCCATTGTTTTTTCCTGTTTATGAGCTTATTAAGTTGAGCTTATGGACTTAAATAAGCCATAAGTTCAAGTTAAATAAGCTAAAAGCTCATTTGGCTAAAAGAATTAAAATGAAGGAACTTGAAGACGCAACCCCCTAAGGTTCAGTTGGTAAGACAGTGAGTATGTGAGTGTCTTTGTAAAAGCGAAGTCGAGGTTCGCCCATGGGACACCTTTTTAAAAATTTATTTTATTTTTTACTTTTACTTTAAAACTTGAAGATAACAACTTTTGTAAAACTTATTTTAAGAAAATCGAATTTTAAGCTTGTAAAAGTCGAGATAACTTAACAGATAAGAGATAAGCCAAAACCAAAAGAAGCTAAATCTTTTTCAAGAAAACTAATCTACTATAAGCTTCAATAAGCTATCCTAAGTATAAATGAGTGAATAGGTTCCAAAACTATTCTATTAAGCGATTGTAATCCTAATTAAATCAAGTTAATAGGGTGATATAGACTTTTAAGAACTAAAGAACATTGAGTAAAACTAATTAAAGCACTTAAGTGCACAAGCTCAAATGAGCTTGTGCCATCTGATTAGAAGCTCTTAAGCACTTAAAGGCGGATCTAAAAGTTAACTTTAAACTTTATTAAGCAAATCCTATAAGCAATATAAGCTAAAAAGGCAACAAAAAGGCAAAAGGGCTTACGTCTTCATCATAGCTAAAAACAGTCCTAAGGACGATTTAAGCTCACAAATAAGCCATCATATAAGCTCTAACTTCCAAATTAAGCAAACATATTATAATGATTCCAACAAACTAAAAATGAGCTATATTGAGCTTAACATGAGCTTCTAATGGACTTGTTAAACCAATGGGTCAGACTACTCAAAACTGACCCTAATTGAAAACAACTTGAACTAAGCAACTTTAAGGTTAAATAAAAGCAAAATTAAAACCATTAGAGTCTGTAAAAATCAAATCGATAGAGAGTGGCTTCTAAAGAAATGGAAAAGCACTTTTAACTAAAAGTATCCTCAAATAAGCTAGATCTTGAGTGTGAACACAAACTATTCAAAGAATCGAAATGGTTGTTTGGAATTTATTAGGTAAGCTTGTAAAACGACTAAGGAACTATGAATCAAGTTAAAAAAAAAACAACTAAACTACTTTACTAACAACTATTTTGACTAAATTAAAACTTACTGTAAGAATTTAAACTTATGAAACTGAATTTTGATCACTATCCCAAAAACTCCCTTAAGACTAAACTGATGTAAAAATTGTTGGGGAAAGAATCAACGAAGGTGTATGTTAATCCATATTTAAACTATTATATCTAATGATATTGTTTTCTTAACAAAATAGATACAAATAACTTTTATTGAACAAAAGTGATTGCAGGTTGACCCAACCCAACCTGACCGGTGTGGCAAGTACTAAAACATATCCTGTTTTCACAATTATGACCTGTTACCTGACCCGTCCAATTTGTCACCTCTGCACAAGAATAAGGAGGTTTTAAAGTGGAATGAAATCACCTCTGGAATGAAATCAATACGTGATGCTTTTGGTTTGCCCTTCTATCTCTTTACGCGATCAAATCAGGCTCTGTTACTCAAGACACATAGTTCTGCTTCAGCTTTAAGCCACAAATTCTTGTACAACATTGTGTCAGATGATGGATCCTCACTGCATTCAAAGCTCTCATCAAGTACCTTTATTATTGTCTGCTCCAAGTGATATACAAAAAGCAAAAGATCTCATTTTTTCAATACATAGTCAAAAAGAAAATAAGCCAAAAAATAGAATACCTGAATCATGTTATGATCTTTTGGTAGATCGTTGTCCCTCACAGAATCACCCGGTGGTTGCCAAATACTCCTATCAACGTGATCACTGTTACAAAGCTGCCAAGTTTAAGCCACAGATAGTTAATTTCAGCCACACAGTTTTAAAGTATAAATTTATGATAACGAATAATTACACAAAGATATATCCAAAATGAAAGTCACACTACGAAAGTGAATATATCTTAAACCACAAAAAACAAAAAAACATGGTTACTTCACACACGCTCGCATGCGCGCACACACACACAGGCGCGCGTCCAAGAGAAATTTGTTGATTGAAATAAACATCAGATGCTATGATCAACAAACCTGATTTGGATAACGGTTAAACGCGTTCATGCCATTTTGATGATTACTCGTGAGCTTAGTCTATTGTTGAGTATGAACTGCTGGTGGTTGTTGTTCAGCGGAAATTGGTGGCACGATAATAGACTGTTTAAAAGTTCAAAGAACGTACATGGGGTCAGAGTTGAAGAGATCTTGTATGCATTTTATGTGTACAAATTAAATTGTTACTCCGCATAACTTATGTGGTGTGTGCTTAGAACTGATTATTGGGATTTCAAGTCGCAAAAATCCTTTTGATAAACTTTGGCTAAACAAACTCTAAATGATCAGCTTCAGATAATCATTTTCATACTAATTGCAACTAAACTGATTATTGGCACTATCCCTTTTGAAGTTGAACGAATATGATGTTATCTTATACTTACTTGAAGTTATTATTCAGCATTTGGAAGAGTTAGGAACAGATCAGTGGCTTGTTTTACCTCGAAATCAATCATTGAGGTGCACTGGAGTGGCACCGAGTGTTGCGATAGGTTTGCTTGCAGCTTGTGTCCCTGGTATTGGTAGTATTGTAGCATTGGTTGGTGGCCCGTGCACCGAAGGCCATGGTTCAGAAGTACTATTACTTTACCTTTTAGAGTAGTTATGATATTAGTCAAACCGATAACTTAAACCATTAGTTCAGCATAGTGATCATTAAATACATATAGCTGGTTTGAATAGGTAGGTACCTTGCAAAGCCCGTCCATTTAAATAAACAATAATAGCATTGTTACGTTACAATCTAAATAAACAATTTCTTAATTAGCACATGGTGATTGTTTGGCACATCAATCAAATTACACGTACCGGTCTTTTTTGCCTTTGTGCTTCATTCTTCTCGATAGAATCCTCCTCGCCCCCTAGATCAAATGATGAGCTGTTAACATCAAATACATTGTGGTATTATCCAGATCCATTAGAGACATGAAATACCCAAATAACTCATCCCAAAACATGCAACAACATATCTCAAAATATCAAAATCAAGAAAGTTCAGATTTCTCGTTTCACCTGATCCTGGGATTGTTCCCACTCTAGCCTGTGCAAGCGCCGCTCAAGTACAAAAATCAGTACCGTTTAAGAGTAAACAGTAATGCGAACCACACTCATATTTAGAAAAAAACACTAATGGGAACCACACTCTTGACTTATAAATGAAAATTTATACCAAGGTTAAAGCGAGGAGCTTGAATCAATCCAAGTGGATGACCTCCTTTTATCACTCTTGTACCATACAATCACATTAAGTTTATTGAGCGAGGAACTTGAATCATTCCAAGCCCTTCAATGTTTTCTGGTTCAACCCCAAGCTTATTTTATTTGAAAAGGTGAGTCTGGTACTTATGTGGCTCGCGCTCATCTTCAATCTCAGTCACTTTACATTGATGAATATTGTTCAATAATGTTCTAAAAAACATAGCCTGCAAAATATTACTCCAACCAACTAAAGAAGGTGATCAAATAAATAATTTGCTCCGATTTTTCTCACCTTCATGTAAGCAGCGACGTGCCCTCCATCTATGTATTTACAATGGAGATCAGTATCAAGGCTCTTATTGTCCCTGTTAAATCAAACAAACCTCTTTATATTTAAACAATAATAAAAATCAAAACTTTAAATCATAAACACATGAATTAGACAAAAGATATAGTATGGTTATGGATATACCCAAAATAATCCCTATCCAGCAAATGGTATGATGACGACGTCCTCATAACTGGTCGATCAACTGCAAGTTAAACATAGAATGCATGCATGGTAGTAAATTAAACGTAGCCATCATCACATATAAACGATCATCACTTGGACATTTGTATCTTTGCTTACTAATATCTGCGCATACTGAATATTGGGATACAGTCCACCATCACCAAAATCCTGTGGTCTTGACGACATGTACTTCAAATGACCAAGAAAAACAATATATCAAAAAAAACAATATCAAAAGAAAGAAAATACAACAACCTACTTTTGTAGTTTCCAATAACAGCCGCAACCTAATTAAACATAACATATTAATAAGCTTAAACACATTCATGATAATATACTTGCACGTTAATAAGCTTAAAAACACGATGATATTTACCTTACTTTGACTTTGATTTTTTCTTAACTCTACTCTTTTGAGGTTATCCCTATTTTTTTAGTTAGGAGCCTTATCACGATGACGTTGCCTCCTAATTTAATCATCCATATCGTAACAAAAAAAAAAGGAAAACAAATTAGCTTAGAATCATCTATTATCGTCATAATATATCTCATCAATTGGCAATGGCTACATAATATAAAATCACAAAAAACAATATCAAAAGAAAGAAAATACAACAACCTACTTTTGTAGTTTCCAATCTAACCGCCGCAACCTAATTAAACATAACATATTAATAAGCTTAAACACAATCATGATAATATACTTGCACGTTAATAAATTTAAAAACACGATGATATTTACCTTACTTTGACTTTGATTTTTTCTTTACTCTACTCTTTTAAGGTTCACAACTGATCCAAGTTGTAATAAGCCATTGCTTCTCATCAAATGCATGGACTATTAATTAACCTAAAAAATCACCAATACAGGATGTCATCAATGTTTAATACAATTACGATAATAACAATCTTTTATAGATTTTAATGACTATGAAAAATTAAATAGTTATAGCACTTCGAGAATAATACCATGGCAATATTCCCATTCTCCATAGAACTCATAGTCCTCTCCATATTGGCCTTGAAACACCACCTTAATACATTACACGACATGTCAAGCGTCCATGGTTGCAAACCTGTGATGAAGAAAACACAAAAATCAGTAAACGAACATTAGAAGAGATTGTGAGGAAAAAAAAGGATATTAGGGTTTTTGAGAAAAAAAATATATAATCAACCGTATATAAGTTTTTATTTTGTTTAGGATTTCTAAGAATTTTATTTACTATAGGATTCCAATAAAATTATAGCCATTTATAGATTATAATATGCAACATAATTATCAAAATAACTTGTTGCCTAAGTGGTAAACACACAAGTTATTTATCCAAATAACCAAGGTTCAATCCGAAATTTATATAAAATCTAATTAAATTAAAAAATTAGTGCTTAGGTGGACAAAAATATTGCTTAGCTGGATAACAAATGATTATGTGGCATTAAATTGAATTACTAAGAATCTTGGGCGTTCTTCTCCTTCAGGACAAAGTGAACCAATATTGTGGTATATTTGGCTTGAGATTCTAAATAGATATAGACGGTTGCCTCTGTTAACTGAATTGTCTATCTGTGCGCCTAAAGACATCATACTAAACATCTTATTATATGCTTGTATATTTTACATTAAGTGCCAATCTTTATATAGTTTTTTTATGTATGCAGGGTAGTCTGTAGGTTGCTGTAAAACAACTATGCCAACCATGCAGCAGTTATCATAAGTGAAGGCATAGTTGTGTACGAACATGCCAACTTCTCCTCACTCCAATATTTTGCCCCACACTATTAGCAAGCCTGGTCACATCTACCAAACTTTGCATATTCCATGGGTGGTCCTGGATATTAACCAAAATTTATAAAAAAAAAACATTAATAAGTTCGATTTAGTAAGAATATAAATCAGCAAACAGGTTTGGCCAAAGGAAGCAAACCTTGACGCCTTCCACGACGCTGATTTCCACTTTCATTTTGTATTACGTTTTGAACATTTGAGGGATGTTGTGTAGCTGCAGTGGAAAATTTGTATATCACGTTAGCAAAAATAATGTAAATCAATGGTGTGGTAAACTTATTGGCAATATTTAGATTAACTTACTTTTAGAGCTTGTCGTTCTTGTATCTTTGTTTCTGTCTGTAGAGAGATGTTAGATGTTTCTTTTGTTGTTGTAGTACATGTAAAAATAAAACTTATTTAAATTTGTGGGCTACCTAAGTATGTTTATATTTTTTAGGTAGTAATATTGTTTGTAATGGTATACCCAATACTACTAAAGTCAACTCTGCAGTCAAAGGCTTTAGTGCAGAAGTTCCATATGCAAGAGCTCAGACTAGCAGTATCAAAGCTCAAGATCAAGGGTCTTATATCTCACCACATTGTACTAAACATCAAAGCTATCTAACTCAATGTAATAATATGTAGTTAGTAATAGCAGTATATAGTTTAGCTTGTTAAGTAGATTAGTGAAGCTTTTGTATCAAGTAGTATAAATAGCAGCTCATGTACTTCATTTGATTTTGATTGAATTGAATCCACTTTTCACTTTATCAGTTTCTCTCATTTCTGCAATATGGTATCAGAGATATCACCACCACAAACTGTGGTGATGAGCTTTCTCCGATCATCATAACTGATTTCCACCATCATAACAACTTTTCCCGCCAAAAAGGCTTTCACATCTAACCACCACTAAAATTGTCATACACCATCATTCTTCTACCAAAACCCACCATCATCTGTCACAACCAACATCATAACTGTCAGTTAACCATCATAACCAACTTTGACTACCACAATAACTGATTTTCCCTCCAAAATTTTTCCACCATTAACAGTTCTTCAAACCTTCAAATCTTCATCAAAACCACTCAGAACATCATCAAGATCCATCATACTCAACACAGAATCTTTTATAACACATCAACACTCAAGATCTGTAACCACAATCATCACAATCAACTACAATCATGGTATCCACATCTGGCGAATCAAAATCACAACACCGATACAAACTCGTTGAATCACCCACTCTTTCTTCACCGTAATGGTCACCCCGGTCTTATCCTAATCTCCAAGAAACTCACGGTTTCGAAAACTACGACTCATGGAAAAGATCCATGATGATTGCAATGAATGCAAAGAATAAACTAAAATTGTCACTAATGAATATCCGAACCCACTACCGATTCACCGAAAGAGCACTATGGGAAAGAAATAATGATATGGTTATATCTTGGATCTTGAATACAATGATGATCGGATAAGCAACAACTTAAGTTTTGTTCACTCAAGATCAAGACTATGGAGTGAATTACAAGAACACTACTCTCAACCTGGATGGACACAGAATCTATCGTTAACCAATGAGATCACACAACCCAAGCAACTCAACTGCTCCATTGAAGTGTATTATCGAAACTCAAAGGCTTATGGGATGAAATAGATGCATTAGAGGCACCCTATATGTGTACTTGTGCGTGTTTGTGCTAATGGTAGACTCAATGGAGCAAGGAGAGTAGAAAGAGGTTGTTACAATTCTTGATGGGGTTAGATGAAAGCTATTCTAATGTAAGGGGTCAGATCTTACTGATGCAGCCTATGCCAAATACTATCAAGGCATATGCTATGATGAGACAAGAGGAAAAACAAAGGGAATCCAACACACCCAAATACCTCACACCTACAGTCATGAATACCTTCACACACTCTAAACCATCAGATACTAACACCTCAATTCCAAACACCAGGCAAAACAGAACCAACAACACTCCCAATACCAAGAAAAGCACCTTCAAACCAGGAGTTATCTGTGGTAATTGTCAAAAAGAAGGACACTACAAACATGAGTGCTATCAATTGGTTGGATATCCTATTGGTCATCCATTTCATGGGAAATTCAAATTAGGCAATAATGGCCCAAACAGATCAACCAACTACAGACAAAACAGGACAGTTAACATGGTTTCTGGACAAATGGCTACACATGGGTCTGATGCAGCATCAAGCAGTGAAACACTTCCAAGTGGAGTTCAGATGGATGAGGCAGTCTCAGCTAAGATGGATCTCTTGCAGAATTAATTAAACCAAGTCATGATGATGCTTCAAAACTCACAAGGTAAGTGTGATCCAAAACTCTTAGCTGCAGGTGGATACTTATTCATTGCTTCTTGTGTATCATTGTTTAAAGATGCTTGGGTAGTAGATAGTGGTGCCACTGACCACATTTGCATCACCTTAACCCTCATGTTCAATGTCATCAAATGCACAATTCCAATCATAGTCACCCTACCTGATGGTCACACTGTCACAGTCACCATGGTTGGTTCAGTAAGGGTAAAACAAGACCTAATCCTACACAATGTTCTCTACATCCCCTCCTTTGCCTACAACCTACTCTCAGTTAGCCAAATCACCAAAACCACCAACTACTTTGTTCTATTTAACCACTCAACTTGTATCTTTCAGGGCAACAATCAGAGGATTGCCCATGGAATCCAATCTGATGGACTCTACATCATCAAGCAAGACAACAACCTACCCTCATCAGCAGCAACACATCATTCACCTTCCATTGTACTTACACACACTAGCAATTTACATTTGTGGCATGCTATACTAGGACACCCTTCTATTTCTGTACTCAAACAAATAAAACAATTACCAACTTTCAGTACTGATGTATCAAAGTTAGCTTGTACAATTTGTCCTCTTTCTAAACAAACTGCATTACCTTTTCCTTCAAGTACCTCTCATGCTCATAGTTTGTTTGATTTAATTCATGCTGATACATGGGGTCCATACAGACACACAACCTTCAATAACTGCAAATATTTCTTAACATTGGTTGATGATCATTCCAGAACAACATGGACTTACCTCATTCCCACCAAACAACATGTACCTTCCACAATCAAAAATTTTTATCATTATGTCAAAACACAGTTTCATACAAAAATCAAAATACTTAGAAGTGACAATGGTACAGAATTTACCAACCAAACACTCTTTACTTTCTTTCAAAACAAAGGAATTATTCATCAAACTTCTTGTCCACACACCCTCAACAAAATGGAAGAGTGAAGAAAACATAAACATCTACTTGAAGTTGCAAGAGCAATTCATTTTCGTGCCAAATTTCCTACTCACCTTTGGGGCTATTGTCTTATGGCGACTACTTATCTCATAAATGACTTCCAACAAAATCTTAAATAACAAATCCCTTATGAAGTTCTTTACCATACACCTCCGACCTTCAACACCTTAAAGTTATTGGTTGCCAAGCCTATGCCACTACCCACACACCGAGACAAATTTGACAAAAGGGCAATCCCATCCATCCTACTTGGTTATCCTCAACAATGTAAAGGTTATCTACTTCTAGCACAAGACACCAAGAAGATTTTTGTTAGCAGACATGTCACCTTTCATGAACACATCTTTCCCTTTCACACTACCACACCTTACTTTGCACCTCAACCTCATACCCTTCCATACAATACCATATTTTTTCCACCACCCACCACCTCACAACCAACCACACCTGAACCTCCCCCTTCTACATCTACAACCTCACCTTCTATTGAATTACCAACACAATCTTCCTCACCTTCTACAACATCCAACTCACCCTCTCCTGAACCACCTATCACTACAGAACTAACACCATCCCCATCACCCTCTACTGAACCACCTCCAACTCCTACTGACACACACTCATCTCCTTCCCCTGTACCACCACCACCAAGAAAATCTCACAGAACCAAAACCTTACCATCTAAGCTCAAGGACTTTCATCACTATAAACCTTCCTCTATCAACTCTACCATCACCAAACATCACACATCACACTTCATTAACTATCACAACATCCATAGTCCTCACACAATCCATCTTATTAACACCATCCAACTAGAAACAGAACCTACCTCTTACACTCAAGCATCTAAGAACCCCAAATGGGTTGAAGCTATGAATAAGGAAATATCTGCACTAGAGCAAAATCACACTTGGGAGGTCACTACACTTCCTCTAGGAAAACAGGCCATAGGATACAAATGGGTGTTTAGAATAAAATATAATGCTGATGGTTCTGTTGACAAATATAAGGCCAGGCTAGTTGCAAAAGGCTACAACCAAAAGGAAGGCATTGATTACAGTGAAACCTTTGCACCAGTGGCAAAGATGGTTACTGTCAGAACCTTACTAGTTGTTTCTTCTATCAACAACTGGTTTGTACATCAATTGGACATAAATAATGCTTTCCTTCATGGAGACTTGCATGAAGAGGTTTACATGAAAATTCCAAGTGGCTACATAAAGTCTCTCCAACCCAACTCAGTGTGCAAGCTCAGAAAATCCTTATATGGACTGAAACAGGCCAATCGACAATGGTTCATCAAGCTCACAGATTTCCTTCTCTCAGTTGGCTTCACTCAGAGTCACTCAGACACTTCTCTCTTCACATACTACAAAGGCACTGACACACTTATCCTTCTCATTTATGTGGATGACATACTCCTTGCAGGAAACAACTTCACTCTCATTTCAGACATTAAAGAACAACTACACCTCACCTTCAGCATCAAGGATCTTGGTCCTCTTCACTACTACTTGGGCATTGAATTCCTCGGAAACAAGAATGGTATGGTCATGACTCAAAGAAAGTATGCTCTGGATCTCATTGAGTATGCTAATCTTCAAAATGAAAAACCAGCAAAAACACCTCTTGATTCCAGAGTCAAACTTACTTATACAGATGGTGAACCTTTGGAAGATCCTTCCCTCTACAGAACCCTTGTAGGAAAACTCATCTATCTCACCATCAGCAGACCAGATCTTGCATTTTCTGCACAACTCTTGAGCCAATTTTCTCAAAACCCTCATACATCCCATCTTCAAGCATTACAAAGGGTTATCAGGTATATCAAACTAAGTCTAGGACAAGGCTTATTCTTACCCAGACACAACTCTTCTACCCTCCATGCTTACTGTGATAGTGATTGGGCAACTTGTCCAAATTCAAGAAGATCTATAACTGGTTTTGGCATATTTCTGGGCAACACTCTTATATCCTGGCATTCTAAGAAGCAACCAGTTGTCTCTAGATCTTCTACTGAAGCTGAATACAGGGCCCTAGCAGACTGCTCTTGTGAGATAACCTGGTTAATTGCTCTCCTCAAAGACTTCAAGGTCTCTGTTCCTACTCCTGTGAGGATCCTATGTGATAACATCTCTACCATTGCTCTTGCTTCAAATCCAGTCCAACATGCAAGAACTAAACACATTGAACTGGATTGTCATTTTGTAAGGGACAAAATTAAGGCTGGCCAAATTCACATCTCCTATGTTCCCACTAAAGCTCAAGCTGCAGACATACTTACCAAGGCTCTCACTACTTTTTCCTTCAGAACATGTCTTGCCAAACTTGGCATGTGTGATCCATACACCTTGCCAGTTTGTGGGGGGGATAATGGTATACCCAATACTACTAAAGTCAACTCTGCAGTCAAAGGCTTTAGTGCAGAAGTTCCATATGCAAGAGCTCATACTAGCAGTATCAAAGCTCAAGATCAAGGGTCTTATATCTCACCACATTGTACTAAACATCAAAGCTATCTAACTCAATGTAATAATATGTAGTTAGTAATAGCAGTACTTCATTTGATTTTGATTGAATTGAATCCACTTTTCACTTTATCAGTTTCTCTCATTTCTGCAATAGTTTGTATGAGTAACTTTTATATTTTATGCATATACCTTTAGTTTGGAATCTATCATGTGTTTGATGTGGTGGGCTTAAATGTAGTTCACCAAAGGGAGGCCTTTCTCTCTCTTTTCCTTTTGAAATTGAGGATAAGTTAATTTTGCATATACATTTGTTGTACCGTGTGTTCCTTGTGTCATTGGATAACCTTTCACTACACGACATAGAGCCTGGTTTTGTGAATCTTTGTGCGTTGAACAAATGGCTGAATCATTAGTTGTGGTGCATGGATTCTGAGTAATAGATAAGTTACTTGTGGCACCTGCATTATGTGTAACTGTAAATATCATAGCGTAAAGTGTATGACAATATACGAGGAAACTGTTACAATACAAATGAACTTACATTGTAAGGAAATCTTTGGTGTAGCAGTCGGTACATGTGTGTCATCCTGTAGATTTGATGTTTCACCTTGCACAATTTTGGGTTTAACAACTGTTGTTGAACAATTTTCTTCACCCCAGTAACGGTTATCAGGTACATGTATGCTATCCAGTGATGTAAAGAAAGGCCTATCTGTCGGTATTCTTTTGTATTTTGAACTTGACTATGAAGAAGGTACATGTCGATACACATTTGCTATAGACACTGGTAAAATGACTCTTGCAGCGTCTTGATACAAGGAATAAGCCTCGTCTTTTGTTTTTTGGATATTGTTGTATGGTGTTTATTGATGAGGCAATATTGTTTATATGGTGCCCTTCAGCCGCTTGTTTATCCGAATAACATTGCGTAGTGGTAAAAGCAAAATTTGTACAATTATCGGGTACATAATGGTGGTAACAATCATTATCCAATGAAAAAATATACATACTTTGTTTTTGTTCAGTTGCATTATGCAAGTTTCTATCGCTACTAACTTCTGATTGTGTGGGACTATCTGTTTGCATAGTTGTAGGTAAATAGGAAACATTTGTATTATCACTAACTATTTGGGCATTAACCATTTCATCTATATTCTGTTTATTGGTGTTGTCGCCTACATTTTCAGGTTCATTATAGTTGAATATTAATTTTCTTTTTGGAGGCATATCTACAACTTTAATCTAAACAGCTACATAAATCAGGAGATTTCAAGTATAAGTGCTACAGATGAGTAACTTAGGGAAAATAAGCATGCATGTATTAACTGTTACTATAGGCAAGCATTAAATGTTCTAAACCATTTTATAGCATCTTCAAACTCATGCATAAATAACATAGGAAAAGACTTATAAATCCACCCTTAACAATGAACAAATTGCAAATCTAAGACAACACACATGAATCATATGATTTTGATAGATTCCCAACATTTTTTTATGAAAATAAGAGATAGAGTAGTCAGATGATTACCACTATCCGATGGATGATTTTGTTGGCCTCAACGATTATGGATCAATGATCTTACTAAGTCAGAATCAAAATATACCAAACAAGGAATTGAAACAAAGTTCTGTAAATATGCTTTATATTAAATCAATAATGTCATCATTCTAATATGTTACAATTACTAAACTATTTATACAAAATGAATGGGTACAAGTGAAAGGATGTGTCGGTTGGGAGTTAACTGCCATATGGCAGTTATGTTGTAACTGCAAAATAGTAGTTACTTGTGTAACTGTCAATGTTGACTTTCTGTGTTTGACCACTTGGGTTGACCGGGTCGTATGGGGTAAATGGGTAAATTGGGATTAACCCAAAATTATCCCCCTTAATCACAATCGGTAGTGCTTTTGTGAGCATGTCGGCCTTCTGAAATTCTCCGCTTATAAACTCGACTTGTAAATCTTCTCTTTCAACGCATTCTCGTATAAAGTGATTATTTATGTCAATGTGCTTACTCCTTCCGTGAAATACAGGATTATTCATTAGTTCGATGGCAGACTTATTGTCGACCATTATCGTAACCTTTTCTTCTTGGGTATGTGTAAGCTTGCTTAGTAATCTCTTTAACCATAATGCTTGTGTTGCTGCTGCTGTTGCTGCAATGAATTCGGATTCACATGATGATAGAGCTACTGTGGCTTGTTTTTGTGTACTCCAGCTGATTGGTGATTCACCGTAGTAGAATATAATTCCAGTAGTGCCTTGAGTGTTGACTCCGTAGCTACTGTCACTATAACCTTGTATTTGGTTTCCTCCATTGTGTTTCTAGGTGATTCCACAATCTTTTGTTCCTTTTACATAGCGTAGTACTTGCCTTATAGCTTTCATATGTTGTTCCTTTGTTTCTTGCATAAAACGACTAAGTAATCCAATGGAATAGCTTAAGTCGGGTCTTGTATGTAGCAGATATCGTAAGCATCCAATTAAGCTTCTGTATTCAGTTGAGTTGACCGTTGTTTCTTCAGTATTCTTTGTCAGTCTTGTTCCTGGATCCATAGGTATTAGCGTTTCTTTGCAGTCTAGCATTCCAATTTCCTTTAGGATCTTGCTTGTGTAGGCGGATTGCTTTATTGATATGTCACCTCCAGTTTGTGTGACTTCAATTCCTAAGTAGTAGGATAGTAATCCTAGGTCACTCATCTCGAATTTTTCTTCCATTTGAGCTTTGAACTTGTCTATCTCTTCTTTAGGTGTGCCAATGATGATTAAATCATCTACATAGACTCCAACTAGAAGTATTGAATCTTTTGATTTCTTTGTGTAGACAGCTTGTTCCAAAGCGCATTTCTTGAAATCTAAAGACTTCAAGGTGTTGCCTAATTTTATGTTCCAAGCACGTGGTGCTTGTCTTAAACCATATAGAGCTTTTATGAGTCTGTAGACTTTTCCATTATCTTCTTTCTTTATAAATCCTTCGGGTTGTGTAACATACACTTCTTCTTTCAAGTCTCCATGCAGAAATGCAAATTTGACGTCAAGGTGATGTACTTCCCATTTATTATTAGCAGCTATGGCTAATAGTCATCGGACTGTTTCCATTCTTGCTACAGGTGCAAAAACTTCTTCGAAATCTATGCCATGCTCTTGTATGTATCTTTTGGCTACTAGTCTTGCTTTATGCTTGACTATATTTTCATTAGCATCTTTCTTGGTCTTGAATACCCACTTTAATCCAAAGGCTTTATGTCCTTTGGGTAGAGTGGTTAGTTCCTATGTATTATTTATGTTGATGGAATCTAATTCGACCTTCATTGCTTCAATCCATTTTAGATCGTTTGATGCTTCCTTGTAATTCTTAGGTTCATCTTGACCGAGAATAATCGCTTCGGGTAATACTTCCTCGGTGTTATCGTATATATCAGTTAATGTTCTAAAACCTTCTAGTGGTGTATGATCAAAGTCTGGATGTAAATTCCTGGTTTTATTCGAGTTACTTTGATTGGTTAAACGTGCTCAGGTAGTTGGTGTAATTTGAGTGTTTACTCGCGATGAAAATTGTAGATGGTGTGCGAAATGCTTGTGAGGGTGAGTTTGTTGTTGATGTTATATTTTCATCATTTGTAGGGATATCATTGTCTTCTTCATTTGGTTGGATTTCCTGATGATCATTTGTGGCTTCTAGATTTCCGACTTCGAAGTCAAACCATTCAGGTTGATTGTTGGTGTGTTCAATCAAGTAATCCTTCGAGTCCCATGCTTCATCCTCTTTAAACTTCACATCTCTACTAACACAAATTCTTTGTGTCGTTGGATCAAATAGTCGGTAGGCTTTTGATCCTTGTTCATTTCCTAAGTATACCATTTTGTTGCTTCTGTCATCTAACTTTGTCAGATGTTGTGATGGTACCTTTGCATATGCTATGCATCCGAAAACTTTTAGATTTTCTAAGTTTGGCTTTCTTTGTTTAATTGCTTCATATGGAGTGATGTCTTCTAAGGCTTTTGTAGGAACGCTGTTTAGAATGTATATTGAATGTCTAACAGCTTCAGCCCAAAAATTTTTGAAGCATGTTGGTTTCTTTCATTATGCATCTTGTTGTGGACATAATTGTCATATTTCTTCATTCAACTACTCCATTTTGTTGTGGTGAGTAAGGTGCGGTTAGTTGTCGTGCTATGTCATTTTCTTTGCAGTATTGAGTGAATTCGTTAGATGTGAATTCTCCTCCACGATCAATTCTGAACATTTTTAATGTTGTCCTTAGCTCCTTATCTATTGTATTTTTGTATTCCTTGAAAGTATCAAATGCTTGATCTTTCGTGTTTAGGAAATACGCCCACATATATCTTGAAATGTCATCGACTAGTAAGAATATGTATCTTTTTCCAGATGGTGTTGGTGGTGTAATTGGTCCACATAAATCTTTGTATACTAAATCTAAAAGTGAGGTTGATCTAGTTTTTGCTTTCTTGGGAAATGGTGCTCTGCTTTGTTTACCAACTAAACAAACATCACATATTTGTGTTGTATGTTTAATGGCAGGTATTCCTTGAACTGACTCTCTTTGAGTCATTGATTTTAGTGATTCAAAGTTGAGATGTCCTAGTCTTGCGTGCCATAACCAAGTGTTGTCCTTCAAGTTTTCTAGTAGGCAAACAGGTGTGCCTATCTTCAGACTTGCTTTGTATAGACGGTTTCTTTGTCTTGTGACTTTCATGAAGATTTTGTTGTCCATGTCATAAAGTCGTAATTCATCGTCTTCCATTACAACTTTACAACCGATTTCGGTGAATTGTCCAAGGCTCAATAAGTTTCCTTTTAGGCTGGGAATGTAATATACGTGTGATATAATTCTTTGTTTTTCGTCATCACATTCTATTAGGATTGAACCTTTTCCTTTGATATCTATGTGAGATCCATCTCCGAATCTTACTTTTCCACTAACGTTCTCATCTAGGTCTTTGAAGTGTTCTCTCATTCCAGTCATATGATTGCAGGCTCCATTGTCTAAGTACCATATACTATCTACATTTGTCTCTTTATATCCTACATCTTCTTCGTGTAGCGAGGCAGTTTGATCTTTAAGTTTTATTACAGGTGGGTCTTCTAATATTGCCATTAGTAAGGTAGGCTCTAAGTCCTCCTTGACAAGATTAGATTGCATACTAGTGTTTGGTTTTTAATGACACTTAGTTTCATAATGACCCATTTTATTGCATCTGTAACATTTTACTTTGCTAAGATCAATACGTGATTTGTGGAAGTTGTTGTGAGAGTTTTCTCCGTCTTTCTTTTCTTCCTCATATTTTTCATGGTTTTTACCGTGTGAAAATTTATACTTCCCACGTCCACGTCTTCTAAAGTGTTTTCCGCTATTGTCATGCCGTGTGAACACCAATTTTTCTTGATTGTCCACATGTCTTCCCTTTTTGAACTTAATCCTTTATTCGTAGGTCTTAAGTCTTCCAATTGCTTCTTCCATAGTCATTTCACTTAGGTTGGAATATTTTTCTATAGATGCGACTATTTGCAGATACCTATCGGGTCAGCATTTAGTAGTTTCCGTAACTAAGGTTTCATCTTCTATGGTGTGTCCTAGACTAGCGGCTTTGTTTACGAGAGTTGTAAGTTTTCTAGTGAAGGTGTCGATTGTCTCGTCTTCTTTCATGTATAACATCTCAAATTCGGATTTGAGTGTTTGAAGTCTTGCTTGTTGAACTCTGTCTTCGCCAACGTGTCTAATTTTCAAAGCATTCCAAATGTCTTTGGCGGTTTTATGCTTTGTTATTTGAAGTAATTGTTCTTCGGGTAAGGCTTGGTAAAGAAATGCAATAGCGGTTTTCTCTTTTTTCTTATTGGGTTGAGTCGATTCAGTCGGCTCTATTGTTTCCCATAAGCTATTTGCTTCGAGAATAATTTGCATGTGAATTGATAATGAGTAATTCGCGGGCTTTAGGATTGGGCATTGAAGTTGGGGTGTACTATTTGAAGTATTAGTACTAGGTTCCTTATTACCACTTTCTTTCGTAATATCTTAAAGTTATTGACAATAAATCTCCAAGAAAATTTTAACACGATGTGTGTTGACATTTTTTATTTTTAGTGAGCTCTAATGTTTTATTTTCCTTAAAAGGTGTATAAAACTTTTATAGGTCTAGTTTTGAAAAACTATCCTGGGAGATTAAACATTCTTAAATGAAATATCCTAAGGTTAATTACTCCTTAAAAGTTATTTCTAATATAATAAGCAGTGTAATCACTAGGTTACTATATCTAAAGAATTTGATAAAGTACTAAATTTGTAATTTAAAGTAACTTATCAAACAAAAATAATATATATCAAAATGAAAAATATATACTATATAAAAAAATGAAAAAGTGGTGTTGTAAATTTTTTGGAACCTGAATGGGTTGATGGTCTAACCCGATGCCTTAAAATAAATAAATAAAATCCTTTGTGTGTAGCCCTACTTATATGCGCCTCCTTTAATATGTTTTATCTCTTTTGTGAGATAAAAAGGGGTACGCTCTTCTTTTATTCGTTTCTTATATCTCTTTTATTTGAGATAACGAAAAATAAACGTCTCTTTGGAGACTGTATTCGTCTCTCCTCCTTTTCTGGGAATGAGATCCGTTTCTCTTCTTCTCCTAATCTTTATGGTCAAATGCCTTCCTATCTTCTCCGGTGTGGTGTTCTTCGCGAGCACTCCTTCCCTTCAGTCGAAATTTTAGGGTTTCGATGAATTGGGGGTTTTCAATTCGTGAGTGATATGGATGATTGGAGAGTTTAATTAAGTCGGTTGGTGGCTTAATTAACTATCTGGGCTTGATTCTTGAATCGGAACAGGTGTGTTTGTTCTAATTTGAATTTTTTAATTCTGCCCTAATTGATGACTTCGTTTAGTTTTGTTTGAATCAAGTGGTTAAAACGATTGAATCATTTTCTAATCCTATTGAATTAATGATTCAGTTTCGATGGGTGAAAAAAATTTGCGAATTGATTTTTTTTTTGGTTGTCGGGTATGAGCAGTTACGTAGTAATTGTCCCTTGATGCGACAGAAATATGGAACACAAAATGATATCTTTGATTTGTGTTCAGATTATCTTTGCAATTTTTTTTTTAATCGAGACTGTTTTATTTTGATTCTGGAACTAAACGAAAAAATGGTAAATAATGATTTTGGTTAGTGTGACCAAACCGCTCTGCTACCAATTGTTGGCCTCAACGATTATGGATCAATGATCTTACTAAGTCGGAATCAAAATATACCAAACAAGGAATTGAAACAAAGTTCTGTAAATATGCTTTGTATTAAATCAATAATGTCATCATTCTAATCTCTTACAATTACTAAACTATTTATACAAAATGAATGGGTAAAAGTAAAAGGATGTGTTGGTTGGGAGTTAACTGTCATATGGCAGTTATGTTGTAACTGCAAAATAGCAGTTACTTGTGTAACTGTCAATGTTGACTTTCTGTGTTTGACCACTTGGGTTGACCGGGTCGTATGGAGTAAATGGGTAGATTGGGATTAACCCAATAGATTTCAGTTCTTTGTATTCGTACATAGCACTTGGAAATCGTGAAAGGAAACTTCTAGGGTTACATATCCAACAATGGTTGTATTTATAAAAAAAAAAGAAAAAAAATTGTTTTTTTACCGGTTCGTGTCACCTGAAACGACACATAATATCTTTTGCGAAAGGGTAAAACGACAAAGGTTGGATCCTCTCTCTCAAAACTATACGATCCGGCGATGTAGCATCGTACCTGATAGCGATTCTCAGCCATGTGTGTTAAACGCCGTTGTTTGCTTTGTTATTGGGGGGTGTAGTACTCTACCAATGTTCATCGGACAGTGGTACACGTCGTCGTTTTCTTTGTTCAACGAATAGTAGTAAATGTATGTGCTAGAGTACCTTACACATACATTTCACTTTAGTCTAAAAAAAAAAAAAAAAAAAAAGGCTAATCACTTGAAAATGTATTTAACTTGTCCTTTTTTGTTGTTCTGTGTAGCATTATTTTTTTCTTCTTATTAAAACACAAACCTTTTTAATTTCGTCTATTTTGTGTGTTTTGTGGCCATTTTACCCTTACATTTTTCAAATTTTGAGGGGTAAAATGGTTATTTTACATGCAAAAACGGTCACAAAATACACACAATAGACAAAATTCAAAAGGTTTGTGTCATAATAAGGAAAAAAAGAAGGCTACACAGAACAACAAAAATTGACAAGTTGAATACATTTTCAAATGATTAGCCCTAAAAAAAGACACGTGCCATTCTCTTGTTGAGTTGCTCAGTCGCAAAGTTGGAGTTTTTTAATAAACCATGGCACTTTCAAAACTTAATTAACAAAATGAGTACTTTTGAAAATATTTAATTTATAATAGTATTTATATTTTCTTCATTAATAAAACAATAGAAAAAAGGAACAGGAGCATTAAAACCCTAAAGAGACCATCTTCTTCCTCATGCACGGTCATAACATGACATTATTCTTAACGTGATCGAATTTCAACCCTCATTGTGCCGTGATTGTCATTGTCTTTACCGCTGGTCCATAGTCGTTTCTGTAATTTTTTTGTCGGTCTCCCACTCTATCAACAAGGCTTCGAAATGGAATGGACATCAAAGAAGGAAAAAAAGAAAATAATTGTGGAATTTGCAACCAAAGTGGCCGTAATCAGAAAACATGTCCTTCTATAGGCCTAAAAAAAGACCGGCGAAAATGTGATTAGCTCGTTATAAAGGTAATCAAATTGGTCTCGATTTATATAATCTGATTTCTAGCAGGTGGAATAAGACTAATCTGACGGCTTTTAATTGTCATATATTTTTTTAATGAAAATAATTGTTCTTGTAGGTGTTGTGGAAATCTTGAGAGTAGGATGTCAATGGTGGTCAATAAAGTTAGACTCAAGACTCCGAAGATCAAAAAAACATATACGTCTTAAGGGCCTAATCTATATGTCTTAATAGCAGACCCTTATTGTCGTTTTTATTCGAGTTTACATGTTTATGCGTCATGATATTTTGTTCCAGTTAGCATGCATTGATAATGAATACCATGTTTTGTTCATTTGGTTATGTTTATTGGAAGTTGATGTTATGTAATTAGTATTTGATTTTCTTTTCTATACAAATTATATATTTGTTGTTGAATAATTAGGAAGGGTTAAATGGTTTAAAACTCGAAAAGTATGAGCATAATAACGATATTGAAACAGTGGCTTTTTTTTTATCCGGTTAAGTGTAGAATATGTGAAGGCTGCAGTTCAGTGTTACTAGTATTTGCATACTCTAGCTGCAGTGGCGGATCCAAGATTTTTAAACATGTGTGGCACAAAAAAATTCGCCCCAAATTTTACGTATAGGGTAGGTCTCGCTTGCGAATCTAAAAGTTATGATCGCTTGTAGCACAATATACCACTAGTTTGTGCGCGACATGGCTCAATTTATGAAAATCGCTCATATATATAGAACAATGTACATATATTAGCTTATTTTTGTTAGTTTTTTCAATTCTGCTTACTTGGATGAATTTATTTGAATGTTTGGGTTTAAGTTATCCAAGATTATAAGTTTATCTATCCAACTTAATATATTTGAGATTAATTTTGTTTTAAAATCACGAATGACCATGTAACATTCAATGAGTAAAATTTTACATCTATGCACTCGACAAAAAGAATCTTTTAACTGTCATAAATCAAAAACATTAACTAACTATAATGTATAACCTTAAATCACTTATATTATGTGCAAGAGGAAACTTAAAATATCTACCAATATTCAATTAAAGAAGTGTATATTGAATGTTAACTAAAATAAAATGCAACACTTATTACTAAAAAAAAGTAGAGTTTAGTTTGTGATGGGAAGAAAAAAATATAATAATATAAAAATAGTTCTTAAAAGATAAAGAGATAAAGCCAACTAGTCAAATGACTAAGAAAATGACAAAAGTCATAAAAGTTATCTTCTTTCCTCTCATCATCTCCTTCCTTCTTTCATATTTCAACCTAAACTACAACTGCAACTGCAAGTTACTATTTTATCATGTATATCTCTACTCAGAACTTCATAAAATATCTCCACACCACCTAAGCAACTCATATGTGGCACGTGCCACAGGTGGCCAGGCTTTGGCTCCGCCCCTGTCTAGCTGTATGGAATGGCAAATGTTTTACGGTCGTATGACTTTGGTTCAGTGGGTCTGCAGTTATATGAGAGTTTGGGATAGTGGGTCTACTGTTATATGCCTGTTTAGGACCGTAGGTCTGCAGTTACATGGGTGTTTGGGTCAGTGGTTAAGCTCTAAGACTGTCATGGGTGTTTGGTTTAGTGGTTCAAAACTTGTCAAATGGGTCTTGTGCTATAAAGTTTGTTTTCTGTTTGTAACATTTACTGTATGTGTGATAATGATTTGTATATTACAATAAAGAAATGCACCAAATACAATATACAATTCTCATTTGTTACAAATAAAATTGGGTGGTACTGGTAACAAAGAAAGAAATGCACCCACTGTGAACACGGTGTATACTGTCTAGTAAAAAGTTTTGATGTGCAGGTCCAATGGCTTATGCACCAGTGATTGTCTCAAGTTTAGATTTAAAAGTCAATTGAGTTAGTTTTTTGTTGTGTATATGAAACGTGGGTCCATTCAAATATAACATATTATCATAAATATTTTAAAAAGTACTCATTTTGTTAATTAAGTTTTAAAAGTGCAATGGTCAATTAAAAAACTCAGTTGCCCCTATCCAATTTTAGAAACACTCGTGTGAAATTCACATAGTGTTGGGTCCTTTTTGAAAATTGTCCCTTTTTAATATACCATGCTTCCAAAAAAAAAACCCGTGGTTGTACACGATTGAAAAAAGGGAAAAAGATAAAGGCTACAAATGAAAATAAAATAAAGTAAGGTCGGTTGGTTTGTTATAAATATAAAGAAAGAGGGTGCATGGGGTATAGAAACACAAAAACAAAGAAGAATCATAGCAAAAGCAAATTAACCCTAGATGAGATCAGAGATGAAGAAGGATGATCGCTGGTCGGATGACTATTTTAAGCGTTTGGGTGCATCGTCGGTGCTGGATTTTATGCGTTTTAATGCTTTAGTGGCATTTGACAGAATGAACGGGCATAGTAGCGGGATGTCCAGACGGGAATTTGCTCTTTTAATAAGCGAAACGGGCGAAGATGATCTTCTTTTACCTGGGAAACTCGAGAAGAAGATATCTGAAATCAGCAACAAGAACAAGGAGAAGAAGATGATGGAATGGAGTGATGATCATGATGATGATGATGAATCTGAAAGCAGCAACAAGAACAAGATTAAGAAGATGGAATCTGAAAGCAGCAACATGAACCAGGGACGTTATAGATTCCGGCTAGATCCTACGAATCCTGAGGTTAAAGCTAAAATTGCCGAGATGAGAAAAGAGTTTGAGAGAAGAGTCATTTTAAGTGAGAAAAGTGAACAAGCCGCAGCCAAAGCCCTAAGTGATGAAAGCCGAAGAAGCCGCGATCCACTGCTTGTTTAATTAGCTTTCTTCCTTATAATGTATCTATGTATTTGTCTGTGTTAATTAATTAACATGTTTTAATTAGGTGAACAGCTTCAACTTATAATTGTATTTTGGCTTTGTTGTTTGTTTTTGCCTCCTGTCTGCTTAAATAATTTAACACACTCATCATCATATATGTTTACTACCATACTCATCATCTTGCATACTTTACTTTGATTCTAATTCTATTGGTTTAACCTTTGAACTTGCTTGTTAATTGCTGGTTCACGGCTGCTATCTAAAATGCTTTTACATGTCCACTCAGGTTTATATAAATTATATAAACAGCTTCATATGCTATGGTAGGGCCCCGTAGGAATGCTTTCTTAGTTTGGATTAGGGGTTCTCACATCACATGTGTGGCAAATGCTCTGCTTGTTTCCTGTGGTTGGGTCAACTCGGTTTTGCTATATGTATGGGGGTAGGCATTCTAAACCGTATGGACCACATAGGTCATGATAATGCAGCGCCTTAAACTCATGGGAAGTGGTCTTTTTTAAGTGTTATATTTACTGATTAAACAGCTTCATACGGTTTGAAAGGGACCTGTAGGACTTTTATAATTGCAAGAACTGTACTGTTAGTATTAGTGGTTCTCACAAATGTAGGTTTTGTTTTACGGATCAAATAGTATGGCACCTATTGCTTCAGGGCTGCTATTTTGTATGCATGGGTCAATTGGGTCAAATAATATGGAGTAAGCATTCTAAGCCGTAGGGACCAAGAACATGATAATGCAGGGCCATAAACTCATTGGAAGTGGTTGTAATTAGTTTTTGCTTAAAGTGTACAATTGCTGATTAAGATGGACTGAATAATTTCACGTGGTCTGTGATTGAGATTGTGTTATCAGTAAATGGAGGTGTGTAGATGTTCGGAATGTAGTACTGGTAAATTGTATCTGCTCCTATAAGGTTCTTTCAACCTATACTAAACACAGACGTTGGATATATGCCCTTATGCTAAGTTTCAACTGCAAGCCTAAGTTTCAACTGCAAGCCTAAGTTTCAACCGTAGGCCTAGGAACGACGAGAGTCCAGCTTGCATGTTCTCTTTACAGTTTGATATAATAACAACTACAAATTTCAAGGGTGCAATCTGATCACTAAATTGGAATTGTATCCATCACTGTAGAAGAGCTATTGAAGAAGTTTATGTATTCTCAATTTGTGATTTGTATAAGCTTAATCCCAAGTCATGAAGATTTCATAAATCACTAATTTGAATATTAATGGTGGTAAAATTGGCACGTCAAATGACCCTGCTATTTGACCGTCATTTTTCTAGTTAAGTTCATTCAGATATGCTATATATGTGGTTGACACAAAAAGTTTCAGGTCAACAAAACTGATCCAACCATTATTTGGTCGGCTACCAGCTAGGTTTACCATACTCATCGACTTGCATACTTTACTTTGATTGTAATTATATTGGTTTAACCTTTGAAGTTGCTTGTTAATTGCTGATTTCAAGACATCTACAAGTTTGGTGGTTCACGTACGACTGCTATCTAATGACTGCTATCTAAAATGCTTTTACATGTTCACTCAGGGGTATATAATTATAAACAGCTTCATATGCTATGGTAGGGCCCGTGGGAATTCTTTCTTACTTAGGATTAGGGGTTCTCACATGTGTGGCAAATGCTGCTGCAGGGGCTGCTGGTTTCATGTGGTTGGGTCAGTTCTGCCTTTTGTTATATGTATGTGGGTAAGCATTCTAAACCGTACAGGACCAAAGGTCACTTTGATAGTGTTAGCTTCTTATCGTATGAGAGGGACCCATAAGGACCCTGTTATAATCTCATGCTTTGTACATTGTTAGTATTAGTGGTTCTCACAAATGTAGGTTTTGTTTTACGGGCTAAATAGTTTGGAAACTATTGCTGCAGGCCTGCTGGTTTCGTGCGGTTGGGGGTCAGCTGGGTTTGGCTATATATATATGGTGTAGGCATTAAACCGTAGGGTCTTAAACTCTTGGGTAGTGGTAGCAATTGGTTTCCCCTTTAATTGTAAAAAATTGCTGACTAAACAGCTTCATATGGTATCAAAGGGACCCATAGGACTGTTGTAATTGCAGGTTTTCTAGATTGTTAATATTAGTATGGCACCTATTGCTGCAGGGCTGCTGGTTTTGTATGCTTGGGTCAATTGGGTCAAATAGTATGGAGTAAGCATTTTAAGCCGTAGGGACCAAGAACATGATAATGCAGGGCCTTAAACTCATTGGAAGTGGTCGTAATTAGTTTTCTTGAAGTGTACAATTGCTGATTAAGCTGAATTGAATAATTACAAGTTGACTGGGACGTGGTCTGTGATTGAGATTGTGTTATCAGTAAATGGAGGTTTGTAGATGTTCGGAATGTAGTACTGGTAAATTGTATCTGCTGCTCCTATAAGGTTCTTTCAACCCTACAGTAAACACATATGTCGGATATATGCCCTTATGGTAAGTTACAACTGTAGGCCTAGGGAAAGACGAGAGTCCAGCTTTGCATGTTCTCTTTACAGTTTGATGTATTAACAACTATCGTAGATGGTCTATAAATGTGGCAAATGTTGCTGCAGGGTCTGCTGGATTTGGGTGGATGGGTCAATTCGGGTTTGCTATATGTATGGGGGTAGGCATTCTAACCATATGGAACAAAGGTACCGTAAATGGTCTATAAATGTCAAGGGCGCAATCTCACTAATTTGGAATTATATGCATCCTTGTACAAGACCTACTGAAGATGTTTATGTATTTTCATTTGTCTTTGTTGATGTTATTGTGCTCTTCTATGAAACAATACAATTATTTTCTTGTCATATGATACCAAGTCACGATTTAAAATTTTAAATGAAGTGTCATGAAAAATGTTATTGCTAAAAAAAAGTTAGTACAGTATTGTTAAATGTGTCTGGATGGATAAGGCGACATACTGATCATTATCCTAAATCATGATGATTTCATAAAACACAAAACACGAGTAAAATTGATACGTCAAATATTTTTCTAGTTTAAGTTCATTCAGATATACTATATGTGGTTGACACAAAAAGTTTCAGGTCAACAAAACTAGTCCAACCATTATTTGCACGTGTAAAAGTAAAGTAAAGTAACTCCCAATAACGTCTTCCACGGGTTATGGGTTCCAATACCATCTTCCACGGTGTAAAATACTTATAAGTAAGCGAGTACCAACTTGTTAAATTTTTAAGTCTTTTTATTTTAAGGTAGAATAAGCATACTAGCGATTTTTGTCAAACACTTGAAACTGCTTATGTGCCAAAAATTAGCAGATATGTATGTGGTTGACAGACGCGCAATCTGCTATGGAATGAAACAGTCATCTCTTATTGTATATTAAAGTACGTATATATACTACTAACGTCATTACTGGAATTGAACAGTTATCCCTATGAAAAGAAATTGAAAATGGTACAATCATAAATTCAGTATGATGATGCCCTATGGGTGAGTGCCTGAGATGTGATGGTAGACTAGTACGATATGCACCAATGACAATCGAGATGTCTATAGCCAGGGAAAAATAAAGCTTTTTATTGTTTATTTGCGTGCTTCGAGTCTCCAACTGACCATCACAACCACATACAAATTTAACAATGTAGGCAGCTTCATTGCTGACTTTGCAACCATTGCTCTTCTCTCATTAGTGATGGTTCATAGCTAAATCTATTCATATCCTTTTAACAAAGCGAGAGCTACTGCTACAACATTGGGGCACGGTGCTTCGAGTCTCCAACTGACCACCACAAGCACATACAGATTTAACAAAGTAGGCAGCTTCATTGCTAATTTTGCAACCAATTCTCTTTGTTCATTAGTTACTGTTACTTAGCTAAATTGGTTAATTTTTGTGCAAAAATATTGGATGTCACGTGTTCGACCCAACTCTCTTCTCATAAGTTTTTACAAAAGGTTTCACCACTGGGTCTCCTTATATTTTCGGAAACTCTTTTGTTTGTGAACTTTTTGGACATTATATTCAAGTTTATATCAGCAAACTTTTTTCTTTACACAAAGAACATAACATAGTATGATATAGTAGTTAAGCTATCCTTAAACACTTATCAAAAGCTCACCTTGTATACTGTTCAACTAGAAACTTGAGCTTAAGCTTGTGAAACAAAGTGCATATTACAACTTGCATATTTCTGGCAGAGAAGAAAATAGTGACTTTAATGATAACATTCGTAGTTTTGACCATATCATAGTTGGGCATGAGCCAATGGATAATGTAACTATGGTTACTGATAATGATCAACGTAATGAAGGTTTGAAATTCGATATTTTCTTTTTCTTTTTTCTTTAAACACATCCCTTATACATACATTCTCACTAGAAAAGCTTGTAAGTTGTCAATGATACTGTCGTGTCCATACTAACATGCTATATATGGCACTAGTAAAATTTCGATGGATCATTGTTGCAGCAAGTTTGGGTTTATTTAATAGTTTGTCTCGACACAAGCTTAAGTTCAGTGCTGAAGGTTAGCTTCTTGCAAATACTTATGCAATGTGGGTTCGTGAATGGTATGCTTGGCATTTTCCAGAGCTAGCAAAGATTGTTCAAGACAACATTCATTACGCTAAGGCTGTCAAGCTCATGGGTTATAGCACAAACGCTGCAAAACTTGATTTCTCTGAGGTATCAATATACACTCTTTTCTTTTACCTTACCATGGTAATAAGGAGGACTTTGTATCTGGCGTGAAGGTGAATTTGTGACTTGTGATATTGAATCATATAATTAGCTGTAATAAAATGCCGTGGCTAAAATATTATAACACATGGGCTGTAGAAGAGAGCATGGATGAGTTTTTGCTGTTTGAGGTTGCTGTGAGCCTGTGATTAGATAGTTGAGTGTTTGATAAGTTCTGATTGTTGAATCAATTAACAGACATTTGATGAAGAAAGATGATAGGTTTTGTGGGATAGGAAAAAAGCGTTTCTCAAACTAGATCTCAAGAAAAGGGTAATTGGAGATTTGGTTTTATCTTCGAATAATCAGTTCTCATACAGCTCTATGAAACTATCTAAATATTCAGATAATTAGATGTTGAATCTGGTTTTTCAAACATCAAAAACTAATATTTACGATTTCATGGCCTACTAATCAAGTGATCAATTTCATACACAAATCCAACATCTCCTGAGAGAATGTATTCAGTATTTTGGTTTGTTACTTAGGAAAGTGCTGGCCTCCATGATCAACAGATACTCGCAGAAGAGGTCGAGGCAGAATTAAAAGCAGCTGTTGTTTCAATGGGAACAGAAGTTAGTGATCTCGATTTGATCAACATTAAAGACCTATGTGATCAAGTTCTATCTCTTTCAGAATACATAGCTCAGCTTTATGATTATCTAAAGCGTAGAATGAACTCCATTGCACCAAATTTAACCGCTCTTGTTGGAGAACTTGTGGGTACTCGACTCATTGCTCATAGTGGTAGTTTATTGAATCCTGCAAAACAACCAGGAAGTACTGTCCAGATTCTTGGTGCTGAAAAGGCTCTTTTCAGGGCGTTGAAGACGAAACATGCCACTCCTAAGTACGGACTTATTTATCATGCAAGTTTGATTGGTCAAGCAGCACCAAAACATAAGGGAAAAGTATCACATTCACTTGCTTCCAAAACTGCTTTGGCTATACGATGCGATGCTCTTGGAGAAAATCAAAATAATTCTATGGGCATGGAAAATCGTCTCAAGGTAATGTCAAAGAATCTATCAGAACTGGAAATGTTGGCTTGTTTAGGTTTGAATGGAGCAGTTTGAGCCATGTTATCTTTGATGGGTCAAAATGTCGAGTGAGTAAAAGAAAAAAGTTTGCATCATAACTATGTATGGGTAAATTTTTGAGTAAACTTATTATGATTGATATAGTTTCTGACACGTTATTTATTTATATATTAATAATAAATAACAAACTTTAGACAATTTAGTTACACATTTTTTACTAATCTCACATTTTTTACTAATCTTTGACACATTCTTTAGTTGAGGAAGACGTATACTTCTTGTTATACGTGGTACTTAATGTTTCTTTTGCTTCTATTAAATTTAGCTTGAAGTAAGACTAAGGAATCTTGAAGGACGAGAACTCGGGCGCTCTGCTGGATCAACTAAAGGCAAGCCTAAGATCGAATTCTACAACAAGGACCAGAAGACAGGAAGTGGGGCTATGATCACACCTGCGAAGGTAAAAACTTTACTTGCATTAGTTACTATTTGCTGCACTTCATATTTATATATTTGAAAAACTTTCACTTCTTACCTTTTTATGAGCAGTTTCATGTCAAATGAGGGAGTGTTTGGATACGGGTTTAAAGTCTAATTATGTAAGAAAACGGGTTGTAGCTGGTAGGAAATTGATTTTCCGAAGCTGATAGAAGCATATTTCTTCTATGGAAACATTAAAAGCTGATTATTGCAATTATGGTTAATTCTAAAGTTGCAAATCGTACGTAAATGATTATACATAGCTGAAAGAAGCGTATTTTTTTTTATCAAAACATTAAAAGCTGAATGTAGTGACTATGGACTATTCCAAATTGTAAATCCAAACAACACCTGAAATCATGCTGGCACATTTCTGCTATGATTGCATCAAATCCATGCTGTGATCTTTGCTAAATTGGAAAAAATGCTTTGTTGTGCAGACTTACAATGCAGCAGCACACTCGGTTATTGGACGGATAGAAGCAGAGGCTGATGACGAAGAAGAAATGGCACCATAGGTAGAGCAATCTGAAAAAAAGAAAGATAAAAAGAAAAAGGATAAGAAAAAGAAGGAAGTTGTTCATGAAGAAGTGAAAGTGTCTGAAGATGTAGCAGCAGATGAGGATGTCGGTAAGAAAGAGAAAAAGAAAAAGAAGAAACATGTAGCCGACGATGCTGCTGAAACGCAGAACAAAGAGACTGTTGAATCAGGGGAGAAGAAGAAGAAGAAAAAGAGAAAGCATGCAGAAGCCGATGAAGCTGAAACTGAAAGTAAGAAGAAGGACAAGAAAAAGAAGAAAACCAAAGAATGAGATTTTAAGCTTCTTTGACTGGTAATCTTAATTTCGTCATTTGTAATTATGTAAAAAATGGGTTTTCTTTCTCCTGGAACTCAAGTTAGATAGATACATGTTTTAAATTTGACCTTTACATTCATCAGTTGCTTGAGAGTTTATTTTAAGGATAATAACTTTAAAAAGCATCATACTTGTTCAAAAATACTCTTTTGGATGTAGAACAATTTTTTTTTTTATATAGATCTTGAACTTTCGATTTTCGGATTTTGAGATTTTGGGACATTTTCGCCTTCAAATTATTAATAATCCAAGGCAAATGTCACAAAATCTTCAAAAATCCAAATCGAAAGTTTAGACCTCAAAAATCCAAATTAAAGTTCAAGACCTATATAAGCAAAAATTTTTGTTCGATATCCATAAAAGTATTTTTGGACAAGTATGATAACTTTTAAAGTTATTACCCCTCTATTTTAATAGTAACAAGCTTCCAAGATTAAGTTGTGTTCTTCCAAACCAAGAGAACATATAACCTTTTCGATAACGAGAACACATACACGCTTGCATATAATTCCGTTGCTAGCTTATTGGTAGTTGTATTTGATGCAATTTATTGGTAGAAAGAAAAGCAAGAAAGCAAAAGAGAAGGGCAAAAAAGAACACAAAAAACTATCATTGACAGTTAAACACTAGATATCATGAACAAGAGAGTCATTGCTACCTTTCTTTCTTTACCTGAAATACAAGTCCCTTCTCACAATTGAATCAAACACTTATTGCAAACTTATTTTTACCTACCCTCACATGATTTGTGCTAAAGTGTGTAAAGTGCAAAATTTACATTGAATTCACCCTAGAAAATCAAGATGATTCACAAGCCACATTTGATATTCCTGTAATCTATACTACATGTCAGCTCCAATGCGAATTCATAAGAAAACACAAGCCACATTGATAATACTGTAATCCATACTACATGTAAAACATTAACCCATCAATTCAAATGGTTGGAGATCGAGATCCAAGTTTTGTTATCGAAAAACATGTACAATACATTTATAGCGTAGATGTGTAATTTGTCTTTAAAAAGATTTGGTTCTTAAAACTCTAAAGAGTGTTCGGCTAAGCTTATATGACGAGTTTATATGTGTCAAATACGCAGTGTTTAACTAAACTTATATAAATGGGCTTCTAATCTAACATTTATAAGTTTCAACCCATGTCCCTTATAGTCATTTACCGATCTAAACTAAAAACGTTATCAACTTACTAAACATAAGCTAATCCAAACACTTAAACATGGCCTTATGAGCTTGTTTTCCGCTGGGTCCGCCACTGGATAGATATAGCTTGTTTCGTGGAACTGGCTTTGTTCATATGGATGACATATAATGCGACAAGTTTGTAGTTGATGCTTTAAGTGCACTTCTAATACTTAAATCTGATTTTATTTGCAAACCTTTCCATTTAAAGCGTCAACTACAAACTCCGTCATCCATATGCACAAAACCAATTCCACGAAACAAACTATATCTTGAAAATCAAAGAAATAACAAACCCACCCGAGACCCTTTACACGAATCCGTGATTCATGGTCTATGTATGGTTTTCGGTTTAAAAGAGACAAAAGAAAGGTTATTGTTGAGTTTGTTGCATAGTTTGGGTCGAGTTTAACAAATTTGTAGGCTGGATTTTGTTGGGTTTGAGATAATATTTGGGCCGAATCAAAATTAGTGTGTAGCTAAGTGCTAACTAGCTACCAAGCTATTTGGAGTGAAACCGTATGTTAATTTCAATTTTTTGCAATTTCTTCAACTATTCATCCCTAAAGATGCATTCAAGATAAAGGTTAAAAACGAAGGAGAAAGAAATGAATTACAGTATTATTTTCCGCCGCAACGCGCAGGCAACTCCCACTTGTTTTAAGTATTTCATTCAAAATAAGTATAAGTATAACCTACAAAAAAAGAAAACAAACGTTGTAAGTAGCAAGAGTTCTTTTACCTTCTTAATGAAACTTGATTTAACTTCCATATTTTGCTTTGTGTTCTGTATATGACTTCCGATAATGACCTATACCGAAAGAAATTAAGTAGAAAATGTGATTTAGCAAATAAAAGATTATTATCCTGGAATTCAAGTCGGATAAATACATGTTTTAAATTTCATCTTTACATTCATCGGTTGCTCGATAGAGTTTATTTCAATAGTAACAAGCTTTCAAGATTAAGTTGTGTCCTTCTAAACCAAGAGAACATACAACTCTTTCAATAACGAGAACACGTACACGCTTGCATATAATTTCGTTGCTAGTTGTTTTTTATGCAATTTAGTGGTCGAAAGAAAAGCAAGAGAATTGAAGAGAATAACACAAGAATACAAAATCTATCATTGATCGTTAAACACTAGATATCATGAACAAGTAGTCCTTGCTACCTTTCTTTCTTTAAGCTAATTTCAAGATATAAGGCTTTCCTATTATATGGATTTTTGGCGTCAAAGGAGATCATTGAGTTCCCTGATCATCATATGTATAACCAAACTGAAGCGAAAATAAATAGATTTTTTATAAGGACTAAAGGTGTTGCTTACTTAGTTACTTCATCTGTAAATGAAATGCTGAGTACATTCAATTCTACTAACAACTGAATTACCTGAAATACAAGTCCCTTTCTCACAATTGAACCAAACACTTGTCGCAAACTTTTTTTTACCTACCCTCACATAATATCATACATCTCGATGACATCCACTATTGCTTGATCAATGACTCCAACGAATCATACAAGGCATCCGAGAAAGGATTCTTGTTACCTAGACTCATTTTCTAACTGAGAATTATTCAAACACCGAACTCGTGCCATTCACTTTACCTGCACTACTTCTTTTTAAACAAATGAGTCTATTGTTCCCTAGTTTCCCTACTAGTAATTGCTGCTTTAACCTATACAATCATAATAAACATTGTTTCAGCTACTTTTAAATTGATTATATGAGTCTACAATGATAATAATATAAAAAGATAAATCCACTTTCAGCAAATTGATAGTGATCACATGAAACTGATACAGCCTGAAATGATCTATCCACATATGAAACACACCATTTGGATAACGAACGCAATCTGACCATACGAAAGCTACTGGTATTACAGTAACATAAACTCTAATTAAGAAAGAGCTTGCCAGAGATGAAGGTGAATAGAATCTCCACAGTCCACACTATTAAAAATAAAGCCAAAACTCGTAACTAGAACTGACGACCAACACGATATTAATGTTTAAGAATTTCTATATATAGCCATCTATTTGATAAAATCTTCATAGACCTTAATTAGCAAGAGACCCTTTGATTAGAATTGCTAATCTCTATCTAAATCCAACACCGTTTGCTACATGTTTACCTTAAATTAGTTATATGCGACTTCAACATGATAATCAAATTATCAGTTTCTGAACATAACGCAGAACAAACCTAAGCAACTCAAATAACATAACTATGATTCTAAGGACTCTTTTAATTCTACCTCAGGAATAACATACCAAAAAGTTATCATACTCCTAAGCATGTCATGAAAATTTATGGCCATATCAGACCCATCAGAAATCTTGCACAAGCAAAAGCTCTAAAGCTTTGCTATTGCATAGTACATGGGAGATAAAGATGCTAACACAAGCAAAACGCCTATACACAATGTATACTATTATATCAATACTACATCTAAGCAGTCACAGATGGTAACTATACTTCCTATTCACAGTTAGCCAACAGACAGCTTTTACTAAAAGTTGAAGGTGTTTCAAATTTGCATATCAATTCTGATAAAAATCGAAGATAGAAGGAGCAATGGTCATAGCATTTCATACAACAACAAAGCTTTAGCATATAAGGTTCACATAAGCATACTTTCAGGTTAGACATCTCAATGAGATAATCCAACTAGTGATCATTTGCTGCCAACAGCTAATAAGAATAATGATACAACCGCTGTTATACTACCAAAATTTAACCTTTCATTCGGATAAAAAGACTGTCATCATGCTAACATGCATGACCCATCACAATCTCACGCACAAACAAAAGCACCAAGGTTTTGTTTGGCAGTGTGTTCTATTGTTTACATGCTATATGGGGGGATACTAAACCAGCAAAAACCCCATATATAAACCATAACTTAAAGTCAACAATCAAGTACCATCGAAATACCAAAAGTTTAAAGGCTCAAGAAGGCCACCACCAACCTAACAGTAGAACATGACACTCTTCACATTGTCATGAATGACGGGAAGAGGACGAACTTCAGCCACACGATCTCTTGTTGCACGCTGACCACGCGAACTGCTGTCGGACTGATCTCCCTCCATGTAAGACCGAGCTCTGAATGCAGCAAGATGAGCATAGTATGCAGGTGGAACTGCAAACACAAGTTTCCGTAAGGAACAATGTATGAAATACAGATTGTGAGGTTTTAACAGTCAGTCAGTCAAAATTATTAGCAAATAAGAGAGAAGAGAAGCGCAGGGTATACCAATGGAGACAGATCGGGTGCATCTAGCATACCTAAAAAGTTTAAATGCAATTAAGTTAAGTTTATGACAAAGAAAGTATTTAAGAAACTTATGAAATGATGAAAGGGTTAGTTGTATTACGTGTAGCACAGACTGTTTGTGAGCATCTGCAAGCCATCAGCAGTGAACTTGTTTTCATCATAGAGAACATGGTAGTGAGTGGGGCGACTCGTCCCCTGCAAAGAGACAACCAAATTAGATTAGCTACAAATTGAAGACTTATTTTACTTGATGCTACAAATTGAATGCCATAAATTACTTTGCAAAGAAGAAATATGAAAAACCTATACAGTAAAAAGGGTTCACCTGAATGCCAGCATGACTGCAGAGATAGAAATCAAACTCAGAAGGATGACAAATCTTAGTATCCACCACAGTACCTGAAAAATTAATCCATTAGGAAAGATTTATAACAAAACAATTATCAGTATGTATAGCAGCTAGCGAAAAAAAATATATAACAACCTGGAAGGATATTGCCACTCCTGTCAGTGCTAGCCCTATCACCATGCCTCGCAGGAAAGAAACGAGTATGGTGCCTTTTCTGAACCACAATGAACGTCACAGGAGGCATGTAGTTCTCCTCCAACGAAATACACGCCTGAAACATCAACATTATCTTTTGAAAGGAGGAAGAGACAGAGCTTAAAAGTTCTAAAACAAGAAAGGAAAGTACCTTGCGGATCTTGTCCATCTCATTAAGCAACACCTCACTGAATTGGCCCTCGCTAACTCCATCTCTGTAATACCAGTAGTGTGTTAGAATTGTCATGATGACAGAATAGGAAACCAATTAAAGGGTAGCAGAAAGATAGGAAATGTAATGAGTTGCACACCTGTAGAATATTAGGCGGTGTGGCTTATGTCCAGTTGCCTTTTTGAAGGATATCAAAAGCTCCCTGCAGAACCAAGTAAAAGGTGAGAAAAATATATAGAAATGACACGAATCCCTTTATCCTTAACTAACTGGCTATTTAAGCGAATGAAATAAACTGTTTTGCGGGTGAATTAAGCTGTTTATCCTGATTGTATGCGAGTGAGATAAGCTGTTCTAGATTAGGAAAGCTTGTTTAAGCACATGACCTGTTTATTGCATTGCCAGAACACAATAAGCTATTTAAGGTGTTTTGCTAAGCTCCTCACCTCTAGCTTTTTAGCTTATTAGCAACTTTACCCTCTTATATGGTTCTAAATAAGTTTTCAGATCATTACTTTTGTTACCATATGTAATGCATTAGTTATTTATCAGAAAAAAGTTTTAATAAGATGGACGAAAAGTCACCCGCTTCAACCCATACGTGTTTTGACCCATTACTCAACCCGCTCATGTTACTGTCTCTGGTTTATATGTATCAGGCTATCAGTCATGTTTAACTAGGAGGCTTTTTGGATTCTTCAGCTGTTCTTTATGAGGGGTTAACTCTTTACCTGATCAAACCTCCATGAATGACACCTCTCTTAGGATCAGTACGGGTTGTGTACAAGTCTTTAATGATCTCTTGCCTATGTGGCTGTGCAGATACGAGGGCCTTGTACTTTGTTACTTGAGGCCAGTCCATAGAAGCAACGACCTGTACAATAATAAAGAAATTAAACTTTTAAGAACATCCTGAATACAAAAAGGGGTCAAAATGGGTGGGTCATGTTACGCGTCAAAGTGGTCAGATAATACAGAATATATTTACTGGTCCATATGGGGCAGTATCATTACGACTTCAAACACGTCGATTTAGGCTAGCCCAATAACATTTTGTCAGATTTTTTTAACTTTATTAAAAATTATAAAACAATGGACTAATTCATATTTAAACACCATGTATTATTTAAACTTTTTAAGAAAGTTTGAGTGACTTTCGACCTATTTGACCTAGTCAACGTTAAACTAAACCCACATCAGTGCTATAAAATGGGTCAAAACTGCTACCTTCTAAATAATGCAATCAATTTATAACAATAGGCATAGCAACTTACAGCAGCAATCGAAGGGCTGGAATCCTCTCCAGGCTGGGGATGAGTAACGTCGGCACCAAAAATGATGGTTGGCCGATCAGTGACATAAGGAAGCCTACCATTCAGAGTTGCAGCCAAGACGGTGTTCCTCCCACCAACCTGATATGGTTTAACATAATTAGTAAATGTGGTAGACAATATAAACCATAATAAGAGTTCTTTTACATGGAAAAGAACTTACTTTCACATTGATCTTCAGTGCAACATTCTCAAGATATTGGCCACTCATCTTCATGACATGTTGTGGCTTACAGCACTGAGACACAATTCCCAACTCAGTTTCACATACCCGTTTGATCCTTGCTGAGAAACAAAAGTTGCAAATGTTAGCCACAAATATGTCTGTAGACTATCACACACTTACTTTTAGGTATCTAAAAAATGAACTTACGGTAGGTTCCTTTAGCTTCTGGGAGGATTACAAAAAGCATCTGCAGCTGATGTCCAGGTGAAACGCGTGCTAGCTGTGCTGAAGCCTGAGACTGGAGATCAACAAGAGCTTTCTCAATGTTGTGGGGCATGGCTGAACGCATTGGAATCAGCGGTTGGGGATTGAAAACCTTTGACAGAAAGTGAAAAATATGTTAGAATGATATACTTATACATTAATATGGTGAAGTAAAGGAACATAGTGAAAGTATAAGATACATACGATGCCTTTAGTCTGACACATGGAAACAAGTCCATGAACAAACCGCCCAACTGCCTGATCGTTGTGCCTTGAAAAGTTAATTATGGCCCAATGGTTAACAGTTCCACCATTGATCACTTTCTGTATAGAATAAAATATGAGTCATTTTAAAAAAGTCAGATAGAACATTAGAATATATTCAAAACTTTAAAATGGTTAATGAAGAGATATTCACCAGATCAATCATGTTCCATTGACCAACAGATGGATTAACCTCAGATGTACGCCCTGACTCATGATAACGCAGCTGAAAATGGAACCAAAGAGTAATTTAATATGGATATCAGGAATAATTGACATTACTACAAGTAAGCACTTAAAGAGTGTGAACTTACAGGTGGCGGTGGTAAAACTCGGGCCTCAATGGAGGTGAGCAGCTCTGTTACATTCATTTCAAAATCCTTGCTTACTAGAGGATCCTTGTTGTACTTGTTTTTCTTCATTGTCTGCAAACACCAACAAGTAAGTAGAAAGTATTTATATTGAAATGATAAAACTGAAAACGTTATACAGTATTAGTTCATGAAATGTCAAAATTCATACATTATCTATGCTATCCTCCCTATCTTTTGGCCGCTGGCACGTTGCCCTTAGGAACTGAGTCACTTGTCTTTCGTTCAGCTTTAGAGCGTATCTTTGACCAGGAGTGACCCAACAGATCTACAATTAAACACATCGAAACAAGCAAATATTACACTGAATTAGTTGTGATAAAGTACTTAATTAGCAGAAGGTAAAATATAATATATTTATCTTGTTCAGGTTTAGCTTTCAATATAAACATCTGCTTGGGAAAAAAATGATAATCTTTTGAATTTCAACAGCTAAAGAGATTTTATATGAAAGCCAAAGAGTAATAATATAGATATAAAATGTTTTTCGATCAACAAAAGAGTAAAGCAGCAGACTCGGAAATGGTTTTTAATTATCGTGTTCAGTTTTTGCTTTCAAAATAAACATCCTCTTGAAAAAATTCCAAAGAAATGATAATAGTTTACCTCAATTTTACAAATTAAATACTCAGAATAGTTCATGTTTGCTAAGTATAAGAGGTTAAAGAAGTTTTCATACAACAAAAGTATAAGGCAGCATACCTCCATTGGAAGATAAGTAGGCTTTGCATCGGTACCAGCTTGAACAGCAGGAAGAGCTGGAAAACGCAGCTGAACATTGTATTTCTCTCGGAAGTACTGAACTACAGTTTTGGTGGCTCCCGTCTCATCAATAAAACTAAAAAATTAACAAGAAAAAGGATGAGCCGGATATAAAGAAGAGGATCACAAGTACAAGAAGTTCTCTAATCTATTGAGAGAACATAAAAAAACGATACAAGAGCAACTGTGTACAAGCAAATCAAAATGTAATTCTGTTATTTAATTGCCAACAAAGTTCAAAGTCTACTTTCTATCCCCTTTAGTAAAAAGTAATTCTGAAAGATTAATTGCTTTCAAACAGTAAGAGTAAAAAGTAACTATAAGCAAAACAAACTTACTTCAGCTGGCTAATCGGTTGAGCCGTCAAACCTTGAACCTTATACCGTCTCTTGTAATCCTGACGGCGGACCTCCACCCTAACTCCTTTGAGAGCTCTCTTCACCTGAGAGTTAAAAAATACCAGATAAGAACCTATGATCTTTTTCTCGTCCATGTAAATAACCAAAGGACTATAATGTAGTCAACATAAGCTAGTGATAAATTCAAAGGCCTATAATATCTGACATTTACATGATATGCTTGCAAGTTTAAGTCGAGTAAATACCTTGATCCTTTCTTGGTCAGACAGAGGTCTTGACATGTCTCTTGATCCCAGGAACTCACCAACAAACTCCGATAACAACTTAGGCTCATAAAAAGCCCTCGCAGACATATCTGCAACATAAGATATTTGTATAAGCAGATTATCAACAAACTAAACAATGCAAGTCAATGAACAGAAATATAAAGCAGAAAAGTCGAGAAACGCACCAATATTGAGTGACAGTCCCATCTGTGTGGGTCGAAGGCTCTGATAAAAACCTTTCCAGTACTCGATCCCATCACCAAGAGGCCCTCTTCCAAAATCAGTGTGGAACAAAGATCTTCCAACTATCTCACGACTGCAGTTCATAAGATATAGTTAGAATCATCACATTAGGAATGTATCAATGACATAAAGAAAAAACTGCTAAAACGTAAACAAAGTCATGTTAATTACTCTTTAGAAGCAGACTCTCGCAGAACCACGTCGAGAGCTTGAATTGTCTCCTGGGGATTATCATGTTGTCTCCCAGCCAAAAACTGCCTCAAATGATCTAGCTCTTTTCTTGCAGCAAACTTGATGGTTACTTTAAACTCACGTTCCCGCCTAAAACATAAAACCAAAATCACAGACAGAAATATTTTGAAAACACAATTATTAAACACTAAGATAGTGAAAAACAAATTATACCCATTCTCTTCTGCGAGCTTAACAACAAACTCTTTCGAATCAAACGGCAAAGGCCCAGCAGCAAATGCACTCTTCTTCCCATCATAAGCTAGCAGCAGATTATCCAAGTGGGAAGAACCGTAAGAATCACTGAGAAACTTCATAATATCTCGGCTCTTGGTCTTGGAGGTTACCTCCGGAGCAATTGTCACCTAACACATAGAAATTCCATTATGAGCCGCATATCATTTATAAATAATAGGATACCGTAAACATTACAGAATTTAAACTCAAGTCAATTCTATACATAAATAACACAAATTTAAAGATAAAGCAAAAATAATGAGTCATTTCCAAGAGGGAAAAGAGGTGATTACTAGTCACATCTTGGAGGCAAACAAACTATTCAAACAAGCCGGTTACCACACATAATAAGTTATGTATTCAAACAAAACCCGCATCCCATAATTAGCTAACCATTTTATAAGACCACAATCTAGTATAAACATATAATTATGCTGGCAACATTCCAAAGTTTTAGTTATCTATCTGCTAAACTCTTTTCAAAAACCAACAGAAAATCATTTACATGTCACACAAAGAACAATATAAACAGTTAAACACAGGGTAAAAAGACTAAACAATACAGATTTGCTTATGCCTAATTCAGCCCATAAATCAATTCTATACATAAGTCCACATAATCTGAATGAAAACAAAAGCACTTAGTCATCTACAAGATAAAACAGGTGTTGACTAGTCACATATTTGAAACAAATAGACTAATAAAACATACAAGTCACTACATAAAATCAGTTATGTACTGAAACAATGTCATAAACTCTTCAACATATAAAATGTTAATTCCATGATCATTTTACAAAATCACATCTACCTATCCTTAGAGCGTAACATCCAAATATCATATATGAGCAGTAACACCTCAAATATGGTACTCAATCTTTGGCACATAACATTTCACTCAACTTGTACATAAACAGAAACACTATAAACAATGTACAGATTCATATATGTATGCAAATAGTTTTCAATCTTATCAGAATGTTTCACAAAACATGTACATAAGTAATAAGTTATCAAGCATTATTCACGACCATCCAAAAAAGATGTTCAAACCCTCGTAACATGTACATTTTCATAAACTCTTAAGACAATTTACAGATTCGTTCCTTAATACAAACAGTTCTCAATCTTTGCAGACTTGGAAATTTGACAATCATGTAACACGTAACACAACATAATAGCATTATCTGTTTCATATTTTACAAAAATGTTGTTTACAAGCAAAATTCAGGTTATCAAAATAAACATAACTCAAGAAACATGTATTGGCACAAGTTTTTTCAATAAAAATTTAGTCTACATGAATAACATAAACCTCATAGGAAACCAGTAACACACACTTTAAACAATATCAATCCGCAGCATACATATATTTCCACAAGGTATCGCAATATTTTGATGCAAATTAAACTATTTAATCAAACCAATGAGTCATTTCATTGGATACAAAAAAGTGTTGACTATTTGCAGCTTTGAAACAAATGGACTATTAACATAAAGTCACAACACATAATCAAGTTATGCCTTAATACAAAAACATCATAATATTCATCAAGATATGAAATGATTTTACAAAATCGCATAAGATTTAACCTATAACATGTAAATTAGCAGAAACACTATAGAAAATATACAAATCCATTCATAGATACACAAAGTTTATCAGACTCGAATGTCCGAAAAGCACACACACACGATAAAACTAAACATGATAAATGCTAGTAGCTGGAAACCTCATAAAAAACAAAGTATGAAGAAAACTTGAAATCCCTTTTGAAAAGTTTTGAACACATGATACACAATATAAACCTCCCATAAAAGTATTATTTGCTAAAAATATTAACATATAAAATGTTTATAACACTCGCAACATAACATTAAGAGCTAAATAAGCAGAGTTCAAACTGTCCATATAACAAGCACACAGTAATTCACAGTATACTCATATAAATATTAAACACATAATTTTAACCTCCAAATCAACCATAAAAAATAAATAAATAAATAAATAAATATATTTGCTTCTTTTTTTTTCCCCAAAAATAATTTCTAAAACCCTAACATACTAATTTTAGCCTCCAAAAAACCTTTAAACACACTTAAATTTTTGTGATGAGATTTTTTAAAATGTAAAAACCCTCATTTATCAACAGACTATAAACCTCCATTATGATAAACTCTATTTTTTTTTATTTAAAAAAAAAAAAAAAAAAAAAAAAAAAAAAACTTATTTACTATTAACTTTCTTAAAAACACATAACATACTAGTAGTATAATTTTTACAAAACACGTGTTATTAAAACCATTTACTAAAACAGAACAAAAACTTCCTTTACAACACACAGTAAACATAAAGTATAAAATACAGAGTAACTTTTACTAAAAACACACAGTAAAGTTTCAAAATACAGAGTAACTTTTACAAAAGTAGAAAATAAAACAGAGTAAATTTTACAAAACTTAAACCCCCACAATAAAACAGAGTATACAAAACACAAACAACAAAAACACACAGTAACGGTGTAAACACACATAGTTAAACAAATACTACTACAAAAACACACAGTAAAAAGTGTAAACACACATAGTTAAACAAATACTACTACAAAAACACACAGTAAAAAGTGTAAAAAAACACACAGATAAAACAGAGTAAATTTCACAAATATTATTATGAAACCCAAACAATAACAGAGTTTATTTATTTAAAAAAAAAAAAAAAAAAAAAAAAAAAAAGTACACACAGTGAAGGTGAAAAACACACACAGTGAATCATAAAAAGAAGAAGGCTCACATCATACTGATGAGGGTCTCTGTTCCCAACACCAACCAAGAAATGGTTTGCTTTTATGACTATCTTCCTCCCAACCGACCCGAACCCACTCCTCGCCGGCGTTCTCAGCTTCTTCGCCGCCGACGGCACCAACGGCACCATCAACGGCGGCGCAGGTGTCACCAGAGACAGCTTCTCGAGCTCTTTCACCGGAGGAACGTTGACCGGCGGAGGTGCGGTGGTTTGACCACCGTGACCAGACATTGTTTGGTTTTTGGTTTTTTTGGTTTTTTTGTTTTTTAGAGAGAGAAAGAGCGTTTTTGTGTGTGTGTGTTTTTGGAGGTGTGAATAGTGTGTGAAAATGGTGAGTGGTGAGTGGGTTTATATAGGTGGGGAGGAAGGTGAAGGGTAGAAATGGTAAAAAAGGGTGAAATATTGCTTTTTATACAAGCAAGTGAGGTGAATAGGACATCTTTTGAATTTTTCTGACCTTTTTACCCTTTTTTTGTCTGGATACAATGGTACAAAGATATTTTCACCGTGTATTTCGATTTTATCTTTACCATGTAATTCGGTGTTTTCTTTATTTCCCATTCTTGTGACTAATATATTTATATTTTTATGGACTTTTAATATCAACTTAGAATCTTTTCATGACAAGAGATTGTGATGGAGCATGGTTTTTAAAACCAAACCGGATATCAAATCGGTTTTTCAAATGATCCAACCTGATTTAATCGGCTAGTACTCATTTGTAACGTTTTCGGTTCAACTGATCGAACCAGTCAGTTTGATTTGGATTTTAAAACACTAATGATGAGGAAGTGTCTGTTTTTTTTTAAGTGTATTAAGCGTGTGGTAAATATAAGTTGATAGTTTAAGGGTTAATGATCCAAAAAATATACAAACTTGCCACATTTTACTATTGTGACAATAAACTTTTAATTTTCCTATTAAAACAAAAAAATTTCTTAATGACTCTTATTGTAACCAAAACTGACACGTGGCAAAATTAATTAACACTTAACCCAAAAAAATCATTTATACTCGTTTTAAATAATACAAACCAGCAAACCTGAATCATGTGGGTTTCCACATTCGAACTCGTGGGTTTCCAAAAAATATACAAACCAGCAAATCCGAGGCACAACTCGAGACAAACCATGAATCATGTGGGTTTCCACATTCAACCGAGGACCAGAGAATCAAACAACACACGAATTAGCACCAAACATGTTTTTCATACTTCCTACAACACGAGCTGGCAAGCAAAACCCAAACTGACCCGAGTCTGAGTCGACTCACCTGAGTTGACTCAACTCGACAAACAACAACCCTTTAGATCTGAATTTACCACACGAATTTGATTATCAAACTCGTTTTAGACTCACAACCACACTAGACTTATAAAACAAATGTTTAAATCAGTTTTCAACCAAGATTTTATATCCACGAAAACTAAACTAAACCGATTACCAATCGGTTTTGAATAAATAATAACAAACAGACGCGGGTGTGACAGCTTACCCACGAGTTCGAGAAAGAAAGAGAGAGACGAAGCAAGGATGATGAAGGTTGTGGTGGCGCTCGGACCAAGATAACTCCAAAACGTGACCATGGCGGCAGTGGTAGTTGACGGTGGTGGCCATGACTCAAAAACAACCCAAATCGCGGCTTTCCTTTAATCATGATCCAAACACGGATATCCATAACGAGGGAGATGGTGGTAGCTATTTATGGTGGCGGTACAGTAGTACTCACCGCTCAAACAACCCTAGTCGCAACCTTCGCCTTGCCTCGTGAACAACCAAACGTACCTTAATCTAGAACGACGGTGAGATGGTGGTGTGATGATGGTTGTGTTGTTGAGTGGTGGTCGGAGAAAAGCAGGAGACCGAGTTATGGTTGGCTTTGGATGAGATGGGGAAGAGATGAGGAGAGGTTTTTTGTTAAATATTACTGTACTATTTAGGTTTGTAAAGTTGGCAAAAATGGTCCCCCAGAAAAATAAAACGAGTATAAATGATTTTTTTGGGTTAAGTGTTAATTAATTTTGCCACGTGTCAGTTTTGGTTACAATAAGAGTCATTAAGAAACTTTTTTGTTTTAATAGGAAAATTAAAAGTTTATTGTCACAATAGTAAAAGGTGGCAAGTTGGTATATTTTTTGGACCATTAACCCATAGTTTAATATAAAATGATGTTTTTGGATTGTATGTAGTCATTAACGTTATAAACTTTGTGTTTATTTTTACTATCAGCGTTATAGTATAATTTTTCTATCCAGTCATCACTTATATCCTTAATAATCGGTTAATCAATCACCAATTACTATTAAATTGCAATACACCAAACGCGCGCGTACAAGATTAAACAGATCATACATACAAACAAAATATTTGCGGATTCTCACCAGTAGGCTTCAAAATCGTCTCTTATGCATAACAAACACCCTTTTATAACAATGTTGACGCGTGATGACAACTCTTCAAGCGTGAGGATGGGCCTCGTTACAATTTTTGGGAGCAAGATCCTCTCAAGTTGTGTTATACAACTTGAGTCAAGTTGTGTGATTATGAGCCATTGGATTTGATCCAATGGCTCAAATCAAAACAACTTCTTTTGATTTGAACCATTAGATCAAATCCAATGGTTCACAATGACCTAACTTGACTCAAGTTGTGTCCACAACTTGAGAGGATCTTAGTCTTTTACATGTGGTGTAAAGTTTTTTGTTTGATTTTGACTTTTTGTAGACTTGGTTTTAATATTATTTTCCTTTTGTTGAACGCATTAGCATTTTTGGAGAAAATTTAATTAGCTAGGCTTGAATCATTAGGCCAAAAAATTGGTATGGTTTATGATATGTTAGAGATAGAACTAGTTTCACATTAAAACTGAACTGCTGACCTTGGATGTATGATTTATGTGAGAAATCAATTAGGTAGTTGTAATCTTATTCTTGTCTAAAATCAAATTCCGGGTAGATAGCATAAAGTTTTTGTCGTTGGCATACGCGGGTAACTTGTTAGTTGGTTTAATATATGTTGCTTGTTGTTTAGTTAACAACATCATGTTCAAATATACAACGGATCGAAGTAAAAAAGAGATGACATATAAACCGTCACACCGTGGTATTAACACGTGTACGTATCTAACTTGTATCCAAGTCGGATTTAATAGAAAAAACATAGCTGATACCTTATTTAACTCGAATCTTATAGTGCTACTACAATATACAATCATGTTAAAAGGCATCATCCTTAACGAGAGATTGAAAAGTGATAAGTATATAGTATATACTAACATGAATAAAGAGATTGTGTAACTCGGTCTTTTTTTATTAAAAGGCATCACTAATGATTCTGTAACTCAGACCTTTTTTTTATTGCATTATCCCTATTCACCCATATTCCTATCCAGTTTGAATTTTAACTAACGTTAGTATTTATTTATGTTAGTCGATGTTCTTTTTGCTAACATGAATAAACACTTGTATTTATTGTTATCATATTGTTATTTTTAGAAACATAAGTTAACCCAAACACGTTAGACTAATGTTCAATTCTTTTCGCTTATAGATACTCGACAATGCAAACCTAGACTTAAATACGATGAATCACATTTAAATGTATCAATAACTTTCGGGTCAAAACCATCTCATGGTAAACAAAACATGATAGGTCATGTTGAAAAATAAAACCTTTTTTTTTTTTTTTTTTATTACGAAGCCGTGAGTTTTAAGAGTTTTCTTTTGCGGGTCTTTCCTAGTGGTTCGGGTCCCGAAGTTTGCTAGTTTGGATGGTTTAACTCGACAGTCGAATTTCAAATGTGGTGTTGTTCTAAAAGAAATATAATTAAAAAAAATGATGTATCATGTTTATTTCAACTTAAGACAATTTTTGTCGATAACTTTTTAAACAAAGTTTTGGTACACTTTACTTTTTATTCTTATATATAGTGTATTAAAAATTTAACATGTTTCAAACAGTTAAACAGCTTTAAACACAACTTGAAAGGGAATATTTTTTGTTCATATATGAAAAAATATATCTACAGTAAATTATATTAAAAATCTGTGCAAGTCAATTGCGTGGGAATACAGAAAAAGAAGAGATAAAAAGTTTTGCATAAAAAAGATAAGATAGAGAAACAAAAAGAGATGGTCATTTTCATGTCAAGGTAAAATGGGGCATGATCTGTGGTGGACCTTACAATATTTAACTTTTGAGTTTTTGATTAATAAAATTTACAAAAAAACCAAAGGATATGATCAAAATAGTACCAATGTCCTAAAATGGTGCTCGACAAGGTACTGGTAGTGGCACGACGATGCATATTTGCTTGGCCACCAACACCTGTAATTCTGCAACGCATAAAAAAAAAAGGAAGAAAGCATTTTTATACAGTTGTACCTTGTGCTTCGCTATTTTGCATGGTCTCTCTACTATCTAAAATGGATTGTGATTGGCTTGTTGAATATATTGTCTTGTATGGAATATTCAAATAAAAATTGGAAGGGTTTTTCTAAGAGAAAATTTGTTAAACGAACACATTCTTCTTCTACTTTACATATATGAATCTCGCCCATACATTTTTCTAAAATTAACTTTTCAATATTATCCACTAGATTCCTATCGTAATATCTTTTAAACCGTACACGTGTACAAGGAATTCTTGGGCGTGCGCGAGGCGAGAACCTAGGCGAATGAATGTCTCGGGCGAGAAGTTTGGGCGTGGTACAAACCAGGCGTGACAACTACTTCAGGCGTGCCACAGGCGAGACTAAGGCGGAGAGGTGAGCTGGGTGTGGCCTAGGCGTGACCTGGGCGAGGAGGGCGTGACCTGGGCGTGGAGCTAGGCGTGTGTCTGGCGAGGCTTTCGAGTTCCTTGAATTGTCTTCATCTTATAAGCCATGGCGCCTTTTCATTGCGTGGATGGAAATTGATGATGACGAACTAGCTAGCTTTGTTGAACGATTGATAAGGATCATAATGGAATCATAACTTTTGAAGAATGGAGACTTTCTTCTTCTCTATCCTCACGAAGAAACGATTGAAAACATCTACCAAGATCTGGAACGTGTTTATCTTGTAGATATAGGAGAAGCAACAGATGATGTTAGTGTTTGTTTGTGATGTTTTTTGTTTTTGGATGCTTGAAAGTAAAGTATAATTGCTTGTCAAGTGGTTTTGGTTTTAAAGTTTGTCATGAATGGTCCTTTTTGTTTGCTTATTATCTTCTTGGTGAAGAAAGAAAAAAAGTGGTCCTCACACTCGATGTGACATTTTATGTTCGCTCAGTAAAGTGTTGAAAAGAGTTTGATTGTAAAATGAGTTTTGATATGGATCGTTTAGGTAATTTGCTTTTTTTTCTAACTTGTGCCTTAAGGGCACAAGTTAAGCGTACAAAAAATAAACTAAAAGTACACAGGGGCTTACATAAAAGTACATTTATCTGTACTTTTATGTGGATTCTTGTGTACTTTTCTGTGGGCTCTGTGTACTTATTGTATGCTTAACTTGTGCCTTTAGGGCACAAGTTAGAAAAACCAATGTATATATTAGAGGGGAGGGAGTGGGGCTCGGGTAGGGGATCGAGTACCTCTACCCGATCGGTAACACCATTCCTTGTGCATCGGGTAGCCAATTTCGGGTACCAATTCGGGCTTTGAAGCCGATCGGTGTAGAGGCCAAAATTTTTGAATATCCGAACGTTAGGCTCACCTAACGGCTAGTAGGAATAAAAAAAAATACCCCCACCTTTTTAAAAACCCCCACATTCACATTTTAAAATCACAACCCATTTTTCACAAAATCATCTCAACCCATCTTTCAATTTCTCATAAAATCCCAACCTTTTTATCATCAAGATGTCTTCCGATTCTTCCGAATTCGAATACGTTATTCCGTCTTCGTCCGACGATCTATCCACGGGTAGCTCGATGCAACTTATGCTTCAAGCGGCTCAGTTTCTTGAAGACACGGCAAGCTCTAGCTTTCAAAGCCGTAGTAGCATAGATCGTCATCGGGAAATAGGTCTTCAAACTCTAGAGAATGATTGGTTCGTTGAAGCACCAAAGTACAACGAAAATTACTTAAAAAAAATCGAATGGAGAAAAGCATGTTTTTGAAAAAAGTGGACGACATTGAAGCGAGATACCCATATTTTCAAGAAGGCTATGACGCGCGAAACAAAAAAAGTTTCACGGCGAAACAAAAAATCACATCGGCCGTTAGGCAACTCGCAACCGCAATCCCCGATGAGTATGATGAATATTTATGCATGTCCGCAAGAACGCCACGTGAAAGTCTTTATTATTTTGTGAGGCCATCATTGAGTGTACGGTCGAGAGTACCTACGTGGCCGACAAAGACACGACCTTGCACGCATTTTCCGTGCCCATGAAGCTAGACATCACATCTCTAGGATGCTTGGTAGCATCGATCGCACCACGCCAAATGGAAAAATTGTCCTAGAAGTTTGAGAGGGCAATATACGAGAGGTGACTATGGTGTTCCCACTATTATGCTTGAAGTCACCGCGTCACAAGATATGTGGATTTGGCATGCTTTTTTTGGTCCCCCGGGGTCAAACAACGATATCAACGTATTGGAACGGCGATGAACAGTTCATTCCACGTGAATGGACGCTTTTACAAACGCGGCTACTATTTGACAGATGGAATCTATCCTAAGTGGTCCACATTTGTTAAAGCATACCCGTATCCAACCGACCCAAAGGAAAAGAGATTTAAGAAGTTACAAGAGGGGGCGAGAAAGGATGTCGAGCGAGCTTTTGGTGCTCTCAAAGGAAAATGGAAAATTCTCGATCGACCTCTCCGAGCTATGACCAAAGCGAAGATTGTCAATCAGGTTCATGCGTGTGTTATTTTGCACAATATGGTTATAAAACGCGACGGGAGGGCAATCTCACCGGTTAATATAATGGATGAGCCAGTCCAGCCAGTGTTCGACAACAGTGTGGTAGCGGAGTTACTAGACGAAGTTCTTCATGACCGTTTTCGATATGATCTCACGGAGCACGTAGCACGTCAATACTTGTCGCATCTCGATGATTAGTGGGTTTTTTTTAATCTAGTTTTTTTTAAGTATTATGTTATGTTTCTTTTTTTAAGTATTATGTAATGTTTCTTTTTTTTAAGTATTATGTAATGTTTTTATTTTTAATGAAATGGTATGTTTTTATTTTAATATTGTATGTGATTTTATGAAAAATAAATAAATAAATAAAATAAATAATAAAAAAAATTCGGGTACTAGGGTACCACTCCCTCCACTTAGGGTAGTGTTAGGGTAGAATTGGGTAGTTTTGAGTTGGAGGGTTTTTTATTGGATAGAGGTGATGTGGCAATTCGGGTACTAGGGTACCACTCCCTCCCCCTTACAATTTGGTATATAATTGTGGTGTGTCTATCAGTTTATATAATGTAAATATCAACGCCTTTTTTTTACCATGTATATCGGTTTATCTTTATATACAGTAAGATAAAAACAAATGCAAAGTACCATAAAAACAAAAAACTACCACCATTTTAACGTCATTTCTGTTTTAACTTTTTAACATTAACACCCAAAAATCACCCCATATCATAACATCTCATTAACACCAAATTTTGAGACTCACATTCTCTTTTTCATTTATTTAATAAACTGACACTTAATTAATTAAATTAAGGCCAAATATAAAAAGGAATGAAGCACACTTTCAAAAATGATATTACCCGGCCCAACCTCACTTTTTGTTTAACCGTAACCTCACTTTCTCTTTTACAAACAAACACCACTTTCTCTTTTGTAGACCCTTGATTTCTTCTTCCTCCCTCGACACAAGCTAAAAAAAATCGACACATACACGCACTACAAAACCATGTAAAACTAATAATAATAATAATAATAATAATAATAATAATAATAATAATAATAATAATAATAATAATAATAATAATAATAAAGTAAAAGAGATACTCTCGTTTCACTCCAAGTTGCTGGAGCAACTCCCGACATAATGTCGTTGCAAAAACATCCTCCTCGGTATCATAACGTCGCGCAACGCAACGCAACGCCACGTGGGCATAATGTCGCCTTCGGCGTTATGATACCGTGCCCTTTTAAGGCCGGGTGCAATTGTCATTCGGCCATCACCTTCATATCAGCTTTTTAACACATGATCTAAATTACCATTTAACAGTTGTAATTGTAACCACTTAACCAAACACATGAAAAAATTATTTTATACAAACATCACCCAAGATATATCACACGCTAACAAACAGAAAATAATAATAATAACAACACCTTTTCCTTTCTTTCGTTAGATGAAGAAATTCACCAAACCAGCTCCAAAACAACCATCCGCTTGCCAAAACAACCCCTCCGTCATGGGCTTCACGTGCCATGGATGGCCTTTGCGTGTGGTCGAATTTCACGATAACGCCCCGCCTAAGCAGTCTTATGTATGATCCTAAAAAATATGACTATTTACATATGATTTTCTCATACCATTTGTGATGACTTTTATCATGCACTATTTCTAACATGATTCTTTATTATTATCGTTGTTAGTGTGTTTATACTTATATAAATTATTCTTTTAAGAACGCTTCTTAAGAGGCACAAAACTTGTTCCAAGTTGTTGAGACCGTGAATTTAACTCAAAGGTAATGGCTTGATTATATATAATAGCATTCTCATACTTCATTCACGCGTGATTGTTGTTGTTGTTGTATGTGTGTATAATATCATGGTTCGTGTGTGATATGAAAATAAACTAATCTTTATTCAGAAGCGAACTTCCGGACCAGAAAGGAGCCAAAAAAAGGTGAGCGCCCCTTCACGAGCCTTATTGAAAACTAAAGCAAGGCACCGACCAATTTATGATGTCCCCGATGATGACGTTCCTCAAGCAGGCCACGTGGATTGTCCGGGTCTTCTTCAGCTAATGAGACCTCAATCCCGAAGCCTTCGGAGTATCTTTTTGATAGGCACCTCTATTTGTATAGTGAATTCCCTCATGATAGATCTCGCATAGTCTCCATCACCTTCCCCCGCCGCCTTCCGACCCGTGAGAGTATATAATGACAACTTCCGGACACTTATGTCCGATCGTGAGATTGCTTGTTGGATGTCCGATGGAACCTACTTAAAAAATATTCTCCCTCCTTATAACATGTTATAAGTTCTCGTGGGTCCTTGAAAAATGCCTTCTAATTTAAATTGCCGAGTTCATGGGGTTTGGTCTAAGATTGCAGGTTCCATTAACTCTTTGCACAACAAGAATATCATCCCTCTTCCCACTCTCAAGAAGCAAGTAAATAATGTTAAAGCACAAAGTTCTGGACTGATGTTTGGTTATGCGAAACCCCTCTCAAACAGAAGTTCCCTCGTCTATATCGGCTAGACATTTATCCTGATTGTACGGTGCATGATAAATGGAATTCCGGTTGGATTTGGTCGTGGTCAAGAAGTATCAATGGTGGTGTCACTAAAGCTCAGCTAGATGATCTTTCTAGCCTTCTTGGTAATTTATTCCTCACAGACAAAGATGATTCTTGGATATGGTCTATTGGGAATTCGAATGTTTTTAATGTTAAAGACACTCGGAATCTTATAGATGACTCAATGCTTCTTGATTCACCTACTCCTACTAGATGGTGCAGATTCATCCCGAAGAAGGTTAACATTTTAATTTGGCGAACTCTTTGTGATCGTGTCCCAACGAGATGGAACTTGAGTAGACAAGGTATCAGAATCAACTCTTTACTTTTTCCTAACTACGCAATTAGCCCGGAAACTACAAATCACTTATTTTGGGATTGTTCTCTTGCGACAGCCGTGTGGTCGAAGATCTTCAATTGGGTAGACCTTCTTCTTCCAAGATGTAAAACTATTGAAGTGTTATACGATTGGCTTGATCACTTCACATAAGTTAATTATAGAAGCTATCATTGGAGTAGCTGTTTGGGTTTTGTGGAACTTCCGTAACGAGTCTATCTTTGGAGCTTAAATCCCTCTTCGATCTACTTTATCTGACAAAGTAGTTTATTATTCTTTTTTGTGGTTTTCTAATAGAAATAAAAAAGCTTCTAAGTCATGGAACAATTTGATTCAAAATCCTTTGCTTGTATCTCTTTTGTAATTGTTCTTCTTGCTAGCTTTTGCTAGTTTAATAATATCTCACCTGCTCGAAAAAATTAAAAGTTTGAAAAATAAAATAAAGCTAATTTTTGGTTGTGTACGGTTGTTATGAAACGAGTGGCGTGTCGTGGACGTCGTCACATGCATCGCTTACTTCCTATAATGAGTCATACGACGCCAACGCGTTATCACTCTAACAACTATCATCCATGTAACATTTACACTTTTTGGTAACATACCACATTACCAAAAAATCATCGACATATAAAAATATATATACGTCGGATTAATAAGTGTACCCAATGAAAAATCTATCAAAACATTTTATATTTTTAAGAAACGTAAAAAGGTATGCACATCATATTAAAATTATGAGGAGAGTTATTTTACATACCAAACTTTTCTCACATACTAAGGGACTCATCTCCACCATTCATCTAAAAAAAATCAATGGCTGAGATTTAAAAGCATTTTATTATTTCACCCATTTTTTATAATTTAAATATCTCTTAAACCGTTTATCATTAAGCGAAAACATTTACACCGTCACGACGAGCATTTAATTATCTTTCTATAGACAGACACTTTGATATACTTTCGAAAATAGAAAAAAAAAATCATTTTTTTCACTTTTTTTCGTTTATTTTACGTTACTGAAATTTGCATGAAAAAATCATATATGATAAAACACTAAATTGAATATCACATGTGATATTAGTGTTAAATCATATATGATATGTAATATCACATGTGATATCATATGTGATTTTACACTAATATCACATATGATATTACATATCATATATGATTTTACACTAATATCAAATTAGTGTTATATCATATATGATTTTTCAATGCAAATTTCAGTAACGTAAAAAAACGAAAAAAACTTAAAAAAAAAACGTGAAAAATACGAAAAAAAAAATTGTCGAAAGTATATCAAAGTGCCTGTAACACCCCCAAAATCACAAAGTGACAGCGGAAGACTATTTGGGGTATTACTTAGAAGATCATAGTCACAAGTTATAGAAAACGACTCTAAAGAGACGTTTTTAAATAAGAAGTTGTTACCATTTCATAAAACTCAGTGTTTCGGAAACACAAAAGGGAATACCACATGTTTGAAATTACATAAAAGATAGTTTTTACGAAATGATAACTTTAATTGAAATATAACACCACTTCAAGTGTCCCATGACGTCCACTCCACGCCTTCATGATATCTAATTTGTACCTGAGATGAGCATGCTTAAAAAGGTCAACAAAAAGGTTGAGTGATATTCACAGGTTTAAATAATTAGTTGAACACAAGTAAAAGATGATAATTGCTTCAATACAATCACCATGGAAAACATAGAGTATTATTATGCACTAAGCTCATGACACCAAACTAATCGCATACACCTAATTATCGTGTAAGTAATAATATTGCCCTCGAGATGGAATTGTCAATTCCATAGTTAACCAATATAGTGCGCCCGGTTATTTCCGATAACCGAGTCGGGTCGTTAATTCCCATAGTACTATCCACAATATTCGCTCACCGCAAGTGATTAATGGTTCATGATGTAAGGGACTTATGGCAGCAACTTTGGCTATAATAATAATGATCAGCAAAGATACGGTTTAAGAAAGACTTGTGTTCTAGTTTATAGCATGCATCTCCTCGGGTTTGAAATAAATAAGTAAAGGCGAGGCTATGAACTCACCTTAGTAGAGCAGTATCCGAGTAGTAAAGAAATCAAGTAAGTGGTGCACCGAGTACCGTCACGCGACCTATAATTTGTATACCAATATTTTAATTAATACGTTTGTATTTTGACTCGATAACATTTATATACTCCAAAAGTTTAAGTTATTTATATTGTGTGTCGTTCATTATTAAACATGATTAACTTTGGCTCATGGAAGTGCTTAGACACACACAAAAGTATTAAAACAAATGAGTCGTGGGTTTGTCGTAACCGGAAGATGATGACGTACGAAAAATATCATAAATAAATAGTAACGTATTTATATCATAGAGACGTTTGTTTAAAATATAGGTATATATAAGAAGAGTAATAGTTTTATTATAATTGTAAAAAATAAAATAAATTCCGTTTTATATAATGGTCTTTTAGAAAAATGGGTATGGCTTGTTTATATATCTAAAATATATTTGGTGACGAAGTGTAGAAAAATTATTATCGGTTCAAACTATATTTCGTTTAATATGACCCATGAGTTTATGGTATTTCGTTAGTCGTTTATATTGGAAGAAGTAATGTTGGAAGAAGTAATTTCGTTTAATATGACCCATGAGTTTATGGAGTATATGTTTATAAAATGAGACATCGTGAAAGTAATATTGGAAGAAGTAATGTCGAAAAGAGTTGAATATCTAGTTGTGAACGGGGCGTGAGAAAGAAAAAGAGACAAGTAATCGTAGCATGTCTAAGATGACAATTTGTTATACTCAATGTTGTGAATTTTTATTTGTTGGTTCATCACTTTATAAAACCTTATGTTTCAGTTGCAAACTCGAGTACATATCTGTTCCTTAGAAACGAATGAACATCAAATGGGCTTTGGCCCAACTCCTTAAAAAAACGCACCCATTGTGGACGAATAAAAACATATCTTAAACGTACCCATTGTGAACCAAAACATATCTTATTTATTGTGAATAAAAACATATCTTAAAAATTATTTATTGTGAGTTGTGAACGAATGAACCAAACGCACCCATTGTGAGGAATAAAAGAGGATAACATATCTTGAGAACATTTGACATAGAAGCTATATACTTGGATCAAAACAGTAGGAGAAGGAGGAAAATGCCCTTCGAGCGGTCAAGATAGGGATAAACGCACTCGCTGTGGGTGAATCAGAGCAACCAAACGCACCTAAATGATGCTGAAAATCGCAGCCTGGCACCGCTTGGTACAAAGAACGCACCCTTTTGGTGCGTAAAATCAGCAAGAACGCGCTCGCTTGGTACAAAGAACGCACCCTTTGCCGCACCAAACGCACCCTTTGCCGCACCAAACGCACCCTAATTGCCGTACTAAACGCACCCTTTTTGGTGGTCGCTTTGCAAGCAGCAGCCTAAACACCTTTTGGGTGGTCATGGCAAGAACTAAACACCCTTTGGGTGGCTGAAAATAAGCGAAACAAACACACCTTATCAGGGTGTCGCGAGCCCTGGTGAGACCCTCGCTCATGACTTGCGAGTCTAACAAATACTCTAGTTCGACCTTAGGACCTAACGAGTATACGACGAATGCTTTAACTACGAAGTGGATGAACCACGGGTCAAGACTCTAATCGAAAGAGACCAACAATCATTCATAACCGATTAACACTTCCATAGCCTAAGCCAATGCTTTCTAACACATTTAGATTAAGAGTCTTATCATATCATTCATCAAGACTTGTTTTTAACCAACTCGAATAGGTCTATTCCTTTAACAAAAGTTAATAAGTTTTTGATTACATAAATATATTCGAGGCAGCATATCATCAAGAGTTTTTCACATTTCCAAAACAAGAACAACCTCACATAAGCCTTTAACAAGTTTTAAACTTTACTTTCAATTTCTTCTTCTCTTCTTTTTGTACGCATCACAGTAACAAGAAGAACTAACCATCAATTTATTTATGATTCGAATTTATCATAACTGAACTAATATCAAGATTACAAAAAGAATAAAACTAGAAAAGGGGAAACATGAACCTTGTCAAACCAACGAAGACCTTTCTTGGGGATTCACACAACCTTCGCACAAAAGTTTAACCGAGCACTCCAATTTCTAATCCGAAGTCTTTTTGGTGATATGAGTGAGTGAAAAGTGTGTGAAACCCAGGTCCTTCGTGGCCTTTATATAGGTGTAGATGGGGAAGTCCTCCCTTGGACCATTCGAAGGTGGGGATGGCTTAAGAGGCTTCTTTGGGTAATGATACCAAAACCTTCACGTGGCTCCTCTGGCTTCTGCCTTCATCTGCAATCGATAGGGACAAGGATATGGTTGGGGGACCTTGCTCTTGTCGTCTCTTCCATGGGATAAGCCAAAGGGTCATCTAATCTTGGATTGAAGTTACATAAGGTGTTGGGAAAAGGTTTTTGGAGGTGTAGCTATTTTTGGAGAGGACATGGCAGCGTGTGCAGGGGGGAAAAGGGGAGACGAAAATGGAGGAGCTGTTGGTTGTGGTGGGGCGTATTTCTGAGAAGAGCAGAAGCAAAGATAGGTGAGGTAAAGGGGGAGGTGGGGATAAAGTTATTTTATTTTTATTTTTATTTTTTGTTTTTGTATATTAGTTATTAGTTGTAAAGTAAAAAAAAGTAGATGTATTTATTTGTTAGGTATTAGAGGTATTTTGTACTCCGTTGATAACTTGTAAACGCTTAACGCTCAACGTGAAAAATATATTATTTATATTTCCGGACACGTCACAAATAAACTGACATGATGATGACACTTTAGATTTTTATTAGTTCGCTTTTATTTTCTCGCGTTTTCTTTTATTTTAGTTTGGTACGCTGCATGACTCATAAGACAAGAAAGTATTTGCTTGTGAGACCGATTCGTAAATCGAAGGATCAAGCATAATTAAATAAGACTACTCGGATAGGCATAAATTTTATGCAAGAAAAATGAAATGAACATGCTAAGATGCTCAATTTAGATCAAATAAATTTGATAAATGCCTAGTTCATAAATATGAAGATTTAAAATAGCGAAATTTTCCGTGTGACTACAAAGTCTTATCTATAGAAAGATAATTAAACGCCGTCGAATGATATATTTTTTTCGCCTACGATTAACGGATTAAAGATATTAATATTTGAAAAAATGATGAAAGTTGGTTTTTATATTGTTGAGATTAATCTCATCCATTAGATCAAATAAAATGAAAGGTGGAGATTGATCCCCAGATGTAAATAATCTTTTGTCGTCTCAAACGATCTTATATCTAAAATTATAAATAGCTACACATAAAAATACGATAAAGATCATTCGGCGACAAAGATTATTTACATCTGTGATTAATCTCCACCATCCATTTTTATTCGATCTAATGGATGAGATTAATCCCAACAATTTTAAAACCCACTTTCATCATTTTTTCAAATATTAATATATTTCAAACCGCGCGAAAAAAATATATCATTATGACGAAGATTAATTATCTTTATAGATAAAGACTTTGATATACTTCGACAAAAAATTTTCCGTATTTTCACGTTTTTTTAAGTTTTTTCGTTTTTACGCATCGAAATTTGCATTGAAAAATCATATATGATAAACACTAATTGAATATCATACGTGATATTAGTGTAATATCATATATGATACGTAATATCACACGTGATATTAGTGCACTATCATATATGATATTACATATAATATCACACGTGATATTACATATCATATACGATTTAACATTAATATCACACGCGATATTCAATTTAGTGCTTTATCATATACGATTTTTTACGAAATTTCAAAGAACGTAAAAACGAAAAATAACGAAAAACGTGAAAAAATGAGTTTTTTTCTTTTTCGAAAGATATCAAAGTCACTCGCCTATGTAAAGATAATTAAACGCTTTGGTCGCGATACAGTAAATATTTTCATTTAACGATTAACGGTTTAAGAGATATTTAAATTATAAAAATAAGTGAAATAATAAAACGCTTTAATCTCAACCATCGATTTCTTTTAAATGGACTACAAGATGAGTCCCCAGATGTAAGAAAAGTTTGGTATGTAAAATAACTCTCCTCAAAAAATATTTATTGTAATTACAACTAGTGTTATAAAGCGAGCCCCATTAAAATTGAAATAATACCGGGTCCGAAAAGGATTGGCTACAACATGTGAACTGACAAAATATAAAAACGCATGAAAACAGTGACGTCTTGTGTTGTATTCCTATCACCACTACTTATGTTGCAAGGTTACTTCATGCTCCATATACAAATACACACTTGCACAACCACTACACAAACTATATAGCATACATATTTGCTTTTTACAGTTGTAACAGTATTACCACAATACAAATACAATATAAATAGTGCTAGTACAATTCAGCTTTTTACAGTTTTTAAGTTCATATACCACACAAATATCATGCTACTATAAGAGCTCTAGGTATCGTTTAGTGTCGTGGGTAATGCCATGAGAAAAAACGATGCCACTTCATCACTTTTTTCCCATAACACCAATTTTGGCAATGGCACCAAAACCCGTCTCCCTAGCATAACATCAGTTTTCTAATGCCATGACGCATAATTGTTTATTTATTTATTAATAAAACAAATCTTAAACACACAACTAACCAATCTTAAACAATCTTAAACACATAAAAAAAATTGGATATTACAAATATATAAGGCCCATCATACTGATACAAAAAACCATCAAAGGCTTTAAGGATAGCCTAAACAAATATAACAGCCCAAACACAATTAACCAATCTTATAAATATTAGGTCATCTTCTTCCATTTCTTTTAACAGTCTTCTTCCTTCAGCAGTTCAACCACCGCAAAACACACAAAAAAAAAAAAAAAAAAAAAAAAGAAGAAGCATATCACAAGATCACACAAACACAAACACATCACAAAAGAATAATAATAAATAAAGCTTGGCGTGAGCCACGGCGCCAAGACCCACCAAATTGGCCTCGGTGTGGTGTCTCGTACATAGGGTGGCAGCAAGGTGATGGCTGCCAACAAATTTCAGACCCAGTGCTCAAGAAATGAGAAATTAAACATGAGAGAATCACATTCACAAAACAAATTTATTAAAAGACCATATCTTAAAACTATAAATCCATATTAAAAACAAAATTTTGAATAAAAAATTCCAAAAAATCATAACTTAAAAATGGAGGTGACTATCCGGCGGTTGGCGATGGTGGTTACTCATTTAAAAATGAGGGCGGAACTCATACAAACGGTTGGCGATGGTGGTTATCCAATGAGGTTAACGGGGGTGACTATTCAGCGGGGTTAGCCAGTGGTGGTTGAATGGAGAGGTCCGAGAGGAGATTTAAAAGTTTATTTTGGGTAAGTGTAAATGTATTAAAAAAACAAGTGGTGTGTATCTGTGTGAGATTTTGGTTGAATGAAGAAGGGGAGAGAGAGAGAGAGAGAGAGAGAGAGAGAGAGAGAGAGAGAGAGAGTACGAAAAACAAATGGTGTGTGAAACATGCCCAAAATAATATGATTATAATGAAATACTATCTTGGATGTACGTTTATAATATGGTTTTTGACCAAGTTTGCAGACTTAGAGCATAAGGTATGAGGTGTCACTGGTGTGTCATTGGTGTGCTATTTGTGTGCCAACTATACCAGAGTATCGTATTATTCGTGAGCCAAACATTTTGAGCCAATACGATGGCTCAAGCCATTTGCATTCTTGTGTGTGGTTTATTATTATTATTATTATTATTATTATTATTATTAGTATTATTATTATTATTATTATTATTATTAGTATTATTATTATTATTATTAGTATTATTATTATTATCACATCACATCATTGCTATTGTCACACACCACCTCCTCCTCCCCCTCCTCCCACCACCTCCCACTACTCCCACTACTACTACTACTACTACTACTCCCACTACTACTACTACTACTACTACTACTACTACTACTACCTCCTCCTACTCCTACTACTATCCCCACTACTACTACTACTACTACTACTACCTACCACTACTACTACTACTACTACTACCTCCTCCCGCCGCTACTACTCCTCCTACTACTCCCACTACTACTCCCACTACTACCACTCCCACTACTACCACCACCACCACCACCACCTCCCACTACTACCTCCCACTACTCCTACTACTACTCCCACTCCCACTCCCACTCCCACTCCCACTCCCACCTCCCACTCCTCCCACCTACTACCACCACCACCACCACCACCACCACCACCACCACCACCACCACCTCCCACCACCCTCCCACCACCTCCCACTACTACTCCCACTACCATCCTACCACCCCACTACCACTCCCACTACCACTCCCACTACCACTCCCACTCCCACCTCCCACCTCCCACTACTACCACCACTACCACCACCACCACCACCACCACCACCACCACCACCACCACCACCACGACCACCACCACCACTACCACCACTACCACCACCGACCACCACCACCACCACCACCACCACCACCACCACCACCACCACCACCACCACCACCACCACCACCACCACCACCACCACCACCACCACCACCACCACCACCACCACCACCACCACCACCACCACCACCACCACCACCACCACCACCACCACCACCACCACCACCACCACCACCACCACCACCACCACCACCACCACCACCACCACCACCACCACCACCACCACCACCACCACCACCACCACCACCACCACCACCACCACCACCACCACCACCATCACCACCACCACTAATCACCACCACACTCACTACCACCACCACCACCACCACCACCACCACCACCACCACCAACCACCACCACCACCACCACCACCACCACCACCACCACCACCACCACCACCACCACCACCACCACCACCACCACCACCACCACCACCACCACCACCACCACCACCACCACCACCACCACCACCACCACCACCACCACCACCACCACCACCACCACCACCACCACCACCACCACCACCACCACCACACCACCACCACCACTACTACCACCACCACCACCACCACCACCACCACCACCACCACCACCACCACCACCACCACTACTACTACTTAAAAGTGTGAAGAATATTTCAAAATCAAAATCATCACACTTAAAAGTGTGAAGAATTATTTTAAAATCAAAATCATAACACTTAAAAGTGTGAAAAATTGTTTTAAAACCCTCAAACTTATAAGTGTGAAAAATGTTCATAAAGCTTTACATATAAAAGTGTGAAAATATTTGTTACACCTAATTGATTCACACGCATACTAGTGAACTTTTTAATTCTTCATACTTTAAAATATGGCTACATGCTCTAACAAGTGTGAGTATGTTAACATTTCTTAATCGCATGATATTTATATTTTCCAAGACAAAAAAAAAAAAAAAAAAAAAAAAAAAAAAAAACTTGTTAAATGAGACCTCAGATAATGTTCTTACATACTTATTGTTTGATATTTGAAAATTATGGGTGCCTTAAGAAACGTATTGCTCTATAAACTTCATTGTACATTACACTTATTTGACCCGCATGTGTAAAATATATATTTGAAAGAGGTAGGTTCAAGAGACACGCATATAATGGAGTTAGTTTATAGAGGTCGTTTTCTCACCAAGACATAATTTTACAACAAAGTTTTTATCAGTATCTCATATAGTCATATGTTCATTTTTTCGGATATTTAGTCGCTCTTTTGGAGCTATAGCTAGAAGTTCAATGGTAATATATTGGGTGTTCATGGTTTTGATTTAATTGGTAGTGTCATCTTTTGTGCTTCACGCTAGATTTATCTTTTAATAAAAAATTTGCCGCTTTACAAAAAACTAGCGAGTAGTAATATCACCATGATAGAAAAGTTCGGAATTTTTGTTAGTGAACGAGAATTATACTTGCAAAGCAAAGACCATAAGCGTTTGATCCTATAAATTCCTGGCTACAACCTTTCTTTGCTTATTAATTTGCTTCAAAGACGAGCAAGCAAGACCAAAAGACATAAGACTAAATGTAGTAGGAGCAAATCCAACGTGTCTAAGACCACAAGCACGCGTTTATCATATGACACCACCCGCCCGAAACAACGCGTCTTTGTCCAATACCTGGCACAACTTGATCAGTCAGATGACCGACTTTTTGTTTTTTTTTTCTCTTGAATATATTGTGGGGTATGTTTTGGTTGTGATGTTGGTTGTTTTATTACATAATGTTGGTGGTGAAGAAAAAAGCTCATATTACGTTGAATTATCAGTGATAGTTGATCACCACTACATTCAGTCTTGATTTTCTTTGAATATACCCTTTTTACGAGCAAAAGAAAAAAAATAATTCACTTAAGTAATAAAAAAAAGCCATTATAATTTCAAATCAGTAAAACGGACAAGTATATCTAGGGTTCTAAAAGGCGCGATATGGTGTCGCTAAGGCGCGAGGCGTGAAATCTACGTTACGAATAGCTTAAGGCGTCGGATATAGGCGTGGCGTGAAACGAGGCGTGAAAAAGGCTCGAAAAGGTGCGTTAAGGCGCGATGCGTGACATTTGCGTTATGAATAGCCCAAGGCGTCGGATCTAGGCGTGCCGTGAAAAGGCTTAATAAGGCGCGCTAAGACGCGATGCGTGACATCTGTTTTACGAATAGCCCAAGGCGTCGGATCTAGACGTGGCGTAAAATGATGCGTGAAAAGGCTCGATAAAACGCGAAGCGTGACACTTTTTTTGAATTTAACTCCGATGAATTAAATTTCTTTAAAAAAATGAAGAATATTACATTCAAAAATAGTTTCTTAACTTTATTTAATATGAAAAAGTATAGCATTTCTCAACAACTAAACATATCCTTTAAACATTTATAAGTAAACGGGTTTTTAGTTAAAGTTTGATTAAAAAAAAAAAAAAAAAAAAAAAAAATCCTTGACCAATGAAGGAAAAGAGAAACTATTAAAACATCAGAATGGAAAGTGTCACTCCTTTCGCTCCAAATTAAATGTTCATCTTTTCATTTTGCGATATTTCAAAATAAATGTTCGTGTTATCTTTTGTGCTTCACGCGAGGTTTATCTTTTAATAGAATTTTTGCCACTTTACAAAAAAACTAGTGAGTAGCAATATCACCATGATAGAAGAATCCGAAATTTTTGTTAGTGAACGAGAATTATACTTGCAAAGCAAAGTCCATAAGCGGTTGATCGTATAAATTTCTGGCTACAACCTTTCTTTGCTTATTAATTTGCTTCAAAGACGAGCAAGCAAGACCAAAAGACATAAGACTGAGTGTAGTAGGAGCAAATCCAACGTGTCTAAGACCACAAGTACGCGTTTATCATATTACACCACATGCCCGAAACAACGCGTCTTCGTCCAATACGTGTTTAAGGAATTGATATTCATTAAAGCTGTCCATGTTTTAAAATCAAGATAAAGGAATTGATAATAAAGATTAAAAAAAAAAAAAAAAAAAAAAAAAAAAAGGTTCCCATGGTGTTTTTCGAATACAAAACACTGGCCCGTTGATAGCTTGTTTGCATGTTAATTTTTTTTTTGAACGGCGGATATATAAAAACTAGCAAAAGCTAGGAAGGAAAATTACATAGTTAGTGTAGGGAAACGGTTACACTTTTATTAATAAAATTTGATCACCAAATAAAGATCAATAAAGAAGCACTAAAAGCCGAGGCACGTGTTTGACACGCTTCCCTTAAAACAGATTCGCCGTCTGCTTCCTGTGGTACAACAAACCAAAACAAGAAGTTGTCTTGTCGGACTTAACTAAACCGCCAGAATTTCATCTTAAGATATCGTATTCCATATGTTGGAAATCAATAATAACTATTGATTTGATGTGTGAAAACTTGTGGAATTAGGGTCTCTATTTATACACAATAGACTCCTCAAGTTTACTCATCCCATCGATGTGGGATTGAAAATAAACTATTTTTCTCTTTAGGCATGGCATCGAATGCCTAACTTTGAGACCCGATATCTCATTCACATCAACTCTATTTTGGACACATAAAGGCTTATTGCGAAGCTCTCTCGAGGAGAACGCGAACCTACAAACTATTACTCATATATGTGATACATACATATAGATAATTGTGTCCAAAGTTGGTCAAAAGTCACTTTGCCAACCAATTTTCCAACAATCCCCACATGAATGGAGATCGGTCGTAATACACAAAATTTACGATGAAATTCCAATAGTTGAATCTTGCAAAGGATAGGTAGGTGTGACCCTTTGAACCTTCCCTTGTGAAATGCACTTAGCCTCCTAGCTGTCGATGAGACGCGATGTCTTTGAACCGAGCTGCTTTATGTAGCGACAATACATTTCACACAAGACTCTCCCTAACATTGTTAAGCCCTCATAGTCATGTTCATTATGGTCCCGAACATTTGCACGGTTCTGCAAGAGCTCTTAGGATTTGCGCCCACAATTCCCTTCAAAGCGACCCCACTTCTCTCTCACATAGGTGATTTCATCTTGAATCATTAAAAACATATGTTTTGTGATTTCATCTTGAACCATTACGCTTTGTGATTTCATCCTGAATCATTAAAGCCATATGTTTAACCTCTCAATAAGTCACAATTGTTATAGGAATGGACTAGGAAGTTACAAAGTTAAGTAACTCTCCCATATTGACGTGACTTCCCCCACATTTATATGATTAGGTTGTCCTATTGAACCCAGATCTTGGGATCTCCAGTCAACTGGGTTAGGTTTTCCTTCATATAAACTCATTCCTTTAAGGGCTTTAGTCCCATTCCTTTAGACGACTTACTAACTAACTCTCGCTTAAGCCTTTCGTAAGCGGATCCGCGATGTTATCTATTGACTTTACGTAGTCAATCGTGATAACTCTAGTTGAGAGTAGTTGTCGCACCAATCAACGTCTATGATGGATATGTCTTGACTTACCGCTTTACATTGTGATATGAGCTGTCAATTTCCAATTGACTATCACACTTTATATAGATGGTCGTTACGGTCTACGCCATCTTGGTATGTCCTCTACGAATTAACGCAGATATCCGATATTCTATAAATTTATCTCAAATGATAAATTCAAAATTCCATCATAGATTTAGCTATAAAAGTCTGTTTGAAATACTTTCAAGATTTCCAAGACACGACTTCCCACGAGAGTCAATACATCCGCCTAGTGGATCTAGATTCTTTATGTAAGAATCCATATTTGCATTACTCTATCATTAGATAGCAGTTGGATATCTTCCAAAATGCAATATCGTAAATATCATAGTACTTGTGTAATATTATTCAAATGGTCATCACTTGAATTCGGTATATTTACTTAACTTGATTATAACTTCTAAATCGGGTCTTACACGTCATTAGACACATAAGACGCCCAATATTATCCGAGTATTCAAAATAGGCAACACCTCTACCTCTATTATTAATAGATTTAAAAGATGTCATTGGAGTTCTAGCTAGGCGGAATCCCACATTGAACCTCTCAAGAATATTGTCCTTATAGTGTTTTTGACTTCAAAACAAATCCATTTGGTTTCATATGATCTTAGTTCCAAGAATCATATCGAGCAGCCAATGTAGTTCATGTCAAATCTTGACTCCAACATTTCATTAGTGGATTTGATCATCTTGTTATCACTTTCAGTGATAAGTATACCATCCATGTATAGACACATGATTACATATATACCAACAATTATTTCTTTCCACAAACATCCGTTATTTTTAAATCCACATTCTGACATGACGTGAAAAAAAAAATTGATGTCATTGTTTGGGAGCTTGCTTTAAGCCATATAATGACTTAACAAGCCTACAAACTTTGTTCTCTTGTCTAGGAGCCATGAAACCCTCGGGTTGGTTCATGTAGATTTCTTCTTCTAAATCTCTGTTTAGAAATGCCGTTTTCACATCCATTTGGTGAACTTCCAAATTTCTTAAAGCGGCAATAGCAAGTATCATCCTAATCGAGGTTATTCGCGTAACAAGCGAATATGTATCAAAGTAATCAAGACCTTCTCGTTGTCTAAATCTTTTGATTACTAATCTTGCATTATACTTGTCAATGGTGCCATCGGCTTTCATCTTCTTCTTGAAGATCCATTTTCTTTCCATTGAGGCCCTTCTGAGGAAGTAACCGCCTCTCGGTATGAAGTAGATTCGTTTTCAACCATAAAAGAAACAAAATCGGGTCTAAACGATTTCTCGATTCTTGCCCTTTTGCTTCTTCTAGGTTCAACCTCTTCTTTCTCAGTTTGATCTTGTCTCTCATCTTGGAGATCATTATCAACTCCTTTGTTGTCTCTTATCACGAACAACATTCTCATCTTGATGTCTCTCATCATGAAGGACTTCATCATTTAGTTGCCTCTCATCATGGACAACTTTACCGCCAAGCCTAGATGAACATCCATTCTCCTCTAATAATCAAGGAAACACGGTTTCATACAATGAAAGTTTTCCTTAATTCGTTATCGTATCTTTGTGTATATTTATCGCTTCCGAATCACATACAAAGAAATGATAAGCGCATCATATGAGCATATCCATAATTATGCAAACCACGCTTTAGGTCCAATATTTTGAACCTTGGGTGTCGATCTGAGATAGACACCCCCACATTCGTAAGTACTTATAGGATGGTTTCTTCCCATCCATAGTTCATAAAACTATCTTCTTTTCCTTACATGGGATCTTATCTAAAGATAAGTAGCCAATAAAACCGCTTTCCCCACATGCCATGGCTTAAACCATGACTTTAACAACATGGCATAACCATATCTTTAAGGCACAGCTCTTTCCTATCAACAATTATGTTGTGGTGTATAAGGAGCAATAAATTTATGTCTTATTCCATGTTTAGCACATACATGAACTGAAGACACATATTTACCTCCAATATCACTTCGAACCGCCTTGTTTTCGATAATAAGTTGATCCTCAAATTATTTCTATAGATCAATCTTGTCTATTTTCTTACTCTCAAGTAAGTAAAAGTCGCAATATTTTGTACTACCATCAACAATTATGATGATGTACCTAATTGCTACCTTTGTAGGTATCGATTCCAAATCACATAAAACTATGTGAATCAAGGGTTCGGTTAATTTTTTTTTTATAAACCGAGTGAAAAGACAATCTTGTCAATTTGGCTTCAACATAAGTTTTACTTTTGTAATCCGTGTTCGTTTATTTAATTAAACAACGTATTGAGTTAAAATTAACATGTCCGAGTTGGCCATGCTATACATTCAAAGGATCAAATAAGCTGAATTCATACTCATTTTTATTAAAAAAAAATCAGCTTAAACATTTAATGAAGGGCATAACCCGTACCGACCAAAATTTTATTCAATGTTAACTCAATTTTATTTGATTAAAATAAAAATAAAGCCAAATTTATTAAGCAACCATCCAAATACAAGATTCCTACGAATCTCTGGCACATACAACATGTTGGTTCACTTAAGCTCTTTTCCACATGTGAATTTCAACATCACATTTCTTTTCCCTTGCTATTAGCAGTTATAGAGTTGCCCATAGATTGCATCTCTCCATTTTACGCTACTTTGAAAGAGTTAACCAAACTCTTATCATCATACTCATGACATGATGCCCAGTGTTAATCCACCATTTTCTAATGTTGGATCCCGCCTTGGCAACAATTTTCATTTCATTCAAGCCATTTAACCCATAGTTATGGCACATAAAATCTGAATGTTTTAAAGCATCTACCGTACACATAACTCGAGTATCGGTCTCCCTTTCATCAAGTTCGGGAGCGATTTTTAGATGTCACTCATGACATTCGAACATTCTGTTAATATTCCGTTATTAGTGTAACACTAAATTTGGAATAATTAACAACTTGCTATATCACAAAGTGTTTCTTAACAAACACGATAACATCAAATTTTGTTTAAAACACTCTGTTTTGTAAGATCCATTATACAAAACCGCTTTTAAACAAGTCTTTCGATTAAACAATTAAACAATATCGCATATTACATAATGTTTTGAAACAAAACAAATTTGTAATATGATTTTGTTAATCATCATAACAATATCTTAATAGATCCGCATCACATGGTATAATTCTACAATGAAACTCGACAAGGTTTCAAAATAGATTTACTCTTTCAAAGAAATTCAACAAGGTTTCTATAGATCTACTTTCAAATGCATAAAGTGTCAAGAACTATATTTAGTTTATAATTAAACTCAACTTTGGTTTAAATAAGCTAAACAAGTCAAAGAAACTTTTCCACAAAATATGATAACAACTTCTATTATCGATTTTGTTTAAAACAAACTCATCTTGGTTTCAATAAACACGTTCTAGTAATCTAATAAAATAACAACTTGTATTTTATGAGATTTGTTTCAAAGAAACTCCACTTGGTTTCAATGAATCGATTTCATCATGATATTTAACCATGTTAGTAATTGGCGCACCAATTACATTCGCAAGATTCACTAGGTCACAAATTATGTTACCATCGTTAACTTGTGAATATATAAACACTAAAACAGTTAAAAAGCTGTTAAAACAATATGGTATCTAATAAACTCGACATGGTTTATGTAAACTTGTATCATATATGATTCCAGAAACACAAGCTTGGTTTCAATATCCGATTTAAACAATAACATATGCAATAAATCGGTTTGAAAAGAAACTCATCATGGTTTCAATATAAACCGATTCAATAAACTGCTTTAAAAATCGTTTATAAATTTGTTATACCAAATCATTAATTAAAATTTTGTTTAGTTATAAAGCGATTTTCAAAGAAACTCAATCTTGGTTTCAGTGAGAAAACAGTTTGTATAAAATCATTAATTATATAAATCGATTTTAATAAAAGTGTTTTAATTACATTACGTAACTGTTTTAAGATTGTAGGAAGCGGTTACACTTTTATTAATAAAATTTGATCACCAAATAAAGATCAATAAAGAAGCACTAAAAGCCGAGGCACGTGTTTGACACGCTTCCCTTAAAACAGTTCGCCGATCTGCTTCCTGTGGTACAATGACCAAAACAAGAAGTTGTCTTGTCGGACTTAACTAAACCGCCAGAATTTCATCTTAAGATATCGTATTCCATATGTTGGAAATCAATAATAACTATTGATTTGATGTGTGAAAAACTTGTGGAATTAGGGTCTCTATTTATACACAATAGACTCCTCTAAGTTTACTCATCCCACCGATGTGGGATTGAAAATAAACTATTTTTCTCTTTAGGCATGGTACCGAATGCCTAACTTTGAGACCCGATATCTCATTCACATCAACTCTATTTTGGACACATAAAGGCTTATTGCGAAGCTCTCTTCGAGGAGAACGCGAACCTACAAACTATTACTCATATATGTGATACATACATATAGATAATTGTGTCCAAAGTTGGTCAAAAGTCACTTTTGCCAACCAATTTTCCAACAGTTAGCAAACTAGCTATAGGACATTGTAACCAACCTAGCCAACTAACATTACATTTCGGATTTCTAGAGGAAATCCATAAGAAAGATTGTGAAACAATGAAATCCCATAAAGGAGTTTTCCTATGAGAAGGATTAGCAAAAAGAAGATGATTCCGGTGATTCCAAATAGCCCACATAAGCGTGCCCCCCACTCCTTCAAGAACCAAACGGATATAAGCATCAACTCGAGCATGATCAAGCCAAACAAACCAATCCTCAATATTAGAACAAAACGGAATATCCAAAGTCCACCGTTAGCCAAGTGAGACCAAAGATCTTTAGCAAACTCACAATTAAAGAAGGTATGGTTAACCGTTTCAACATCTTCAAGGCACATAGGACAAAGTAAAGAATCAACCTCAATACCTTTCCGATCAAGATTCACCTTAGTGGGAAGTTTATTTAAACGTAATCTCCAAAGAAACACATTTACTTTAATAGGAATATACCGAGCCCATCTTGTAGCCTCAAGGCTTGAGTCTAACGACTTATCGTCAACAAAAGACGTGTATTTGCAACCAAAAGCAGGAGCCAAGAGACCAAGACCATGAGTCGCATTGATTCGTAAGGGTAACATTCCGAGTTACATCAACAAGAGAGTGAATTGACAAAGCTTTGCACCCCTCTTGGAGGTCTTCAAGAACGAGCCTAAAAAGGAACTCTAGCGAAATGGGGCAATTCCTATCGGTTTCTAAATAAAAATGCGAGGAACCGGACCTTAAGAGGGAGTTGCCATACGGTATCTTCCCAAAACCGAGTAGAAAGACCATTGCCAAGCTTACGAGCAGAAAGATAAAAGATCAATACCTTTGTCTTTGAGCCGATGTCTGAGGTCAAAATAGCACCCACGTAGAGTTCTTGAACCGACCACGAGGTCATTGAAAATGCCACTGAAGGACCATGAATACACCGAATGATACGAGCCCATAAGTCCGATGGACGCGTGAGGAAACGCCAAACCCATTTGAACAAGAGACCAATATTGAGCCCAAGAATACTACCAATTCCAAGACCCCCTTTCTTTATACTTGACAAACATTTCTCCCACTTAACCCAAGCCATTTTACTTTCATTAATATCAGCACCTCTAAAGAACTTGCTACGAATCGATTCAAGTTTGGAACGAATAGAAGCAGGCATCAAATATATAGACATATAATAAGTAGGAAGATTACCAAGCACCGCCTTAATAAGCGATAACCGCCCACCCACGGATAGAAGTTTAGCTTTCCAAGAGGAGAGCTTGGAAATGAAGACATTAACAACAGTACTCAATTAGCACATCGATTCATACTACAACCAACTGGCACACCCAAATATTTAAATGGGAACTTCGAAATCCCACAACCAATGATATGCGCCATGTGAGAGATCTCATCATCCGAGACACCCACGCCAAGAACTTTGCTTTTATGAACATTAATCTTTAACCCTGAAATAAGATAAAAACAACGAAGCATACTAATAAGATTTTGAGCATTAGCCCAAGACCATTCACCAAAGAAAATCACGTCATCAGCGTACATAAGGTGTGATATATTTATGTTGCCATCCCCGACACAAACACCTTTAAAAAGACCCTGTTCTTCAGCCTTACGAGTGAGAGAATGAAGGCCTTCCATTGCCAAAATGAAAAGAAAAGGAGATAGAGGGTCTCCCTGCCGAAGACCTTTAGAAAGCTCGAATTCGCTTGTCGGGGAGCCATTAACAAGAATAGAGGAGCGTGCATTATGAAGACAGCCTGATATCCAAGAACGCCATTTAACACCAAATCCCATCTTTTCCATAACCGCGTCTAAATAATCCCAACGAACCGAATCAAAGGCTTTTTCAAAATCAACTTTAAAAAGAAGCTGCTTTTTCTTTAAATTCCGACAATTAGCCAAGACCTCATTTAAAATAAGGGGACCATCAAGAATAAACCTCCCTTTAATGAAAGCCGATTGAACAGGAGAAACACAATCGGCAATAACATTACAAAGACGATTAGCTAAAAGCTTACCAATAATCTTATATTGGCAACCTATGAGACTTATAGGACGAAAGTCCGAAACAAGCTTGGCATTATGAGATTTTGGAATTAAAGCAATGAAAGACGGATTGCAACCTTTGGGAATTTCATGCGAGGTAGCAAACTCTTGAACAAAACGAACCACATCCTCCTCTATAGTGTCCCAAAAAGTAGTGAAGAACCGAAAGGTAAAACCATCCGGCCCAGGAGCACGGTCTCTACCACAATCCCAAACAGCCCTTTTAATTTCGTCACGAGAAAAAGGAAACTCCAAATAATCACAATGCGCTTGTGAAATGGTATTAAAGTCCAGCGAATCAATACCTATCGACGAAGCATTATGACACTTGAAACGATCACGAAAGTGGGAAAAAAATTCCTCTTTAACAAGATCCGGCCTATCAATCCAATCGCCATTTTTTTGAACACCTCGAATCGCAAGCTGGCTTCTTTTTTTCTTAAGAGTACCATGAAAGAATTTAGTATTTTCATCTCCTTCAAGAGCCCATTTGATTCTAGCTTTTTGAGCCAAATCTTTGGCCTCAAGGCGATCTAAATCACCCAAAATAGCAATAGAATTTTTGCGCATCTTAAAGTCCTCTTCACTAGCACAACCTTGATCAATTTTGGAATCGATAGAAGAAAGCTTTTGTTGGTGGTCTTTTTTAATTGCATGAGCATCTGCCTTCCAATTAGAAATCCATGTCCGAATGGCTTTCTTTAAATTTTGAAGCTTCTTTTTAAACAAAACAAAACCGTTCCCATCTATGATGCCATCATTCTTCCAAGTCTGAATAACCATATCTTGAAAACCCTCTATATCCAACCAAGAGTGAAAAAATCGGAATGGAATGGGACCATAATCGACAAAAGCTTCTTTTAGGAGAATAGGACGATGATCCGGAGTGCCCTTTTCCAAGACGAGACCAGTAGCGTGAGGGAACATCTCAAAAAAACTATCAGAAACCAAAAACCGATCCAATCTACTCATTTTAGATCCCCATTTATTTGTCCAAGTAAAAGTAAAGCCTCCCATAGAAACGTCATTGAGAGAATTATTAGCAATGAAGTCATTGAAGTACCTCGCTTGTCTATCACAATAAACCGAGCCATACCTTTCACCTTCATTCCTAACCTCATTAAAGTCACCCATGATGATAGAAATGCCATCCCAATTATTAAGCAAATTACCCAACGAATTCCAAAGAGTAATTTTGTGTGAAAGATTTTGGGGAGCATATACGACAATCCACCTGATACGAACATCACTAGGAATCCAAACGCCATCTATGACGACATAATTATTGTTACATAAAATATGAGATTTGCGAAAGACAAGAGAGTTCCAAATACAAACGATACCACCTGACATTCCACGAGCAGAGGTAGAAGCAAAATCAAAGTGAACATTCCCCCAAATTTGTCTAAGCATCCAAATATCAACTTGAAGCATCTTAGTCTCTTGAATAGCTAAGAAATTAACATTATTAACATGACATAAATCACGAAGCCATCTCCGCTTATTAAGGTCTCCAAGACCTTGAGAGTTTATGGAGATGCAATTCATTTATGCAAGTCCTTATCTCCTATCTCATGAATAAGTGAAGCAAGAGTCTTTTCGCACCCTTCCATATCAAGCCCTAAAGCTAAACCCACTTTGATAGTTTCCTCCAAGCGTTCTAGCATTGAAAACCGGGATGTTTACCGAATCACCCAGAGGAATTGTGTGCGAATTATGCACTTCAACAGAGCTAGCATGCACATTATAATGAGACGGAGAAAAACACGGAGGGTGTTCAGAGTTCTGATTGCATGACTTTTGTGGTTTGCTACTCTTTTAATAAGTTCATCAAGTTCAAACGGGTCACTAATAGGAGATTCCATGACCTTACTATCAGATTTGGGAGTAGTAAAATTTTCTTCAAGAACCTGATCATCAACTTTCTGATCAATAACTAAATCTTCCAACGCTTTGTCAACAATAGGAATCGAATCCGCTTCAAAACCACCCTCTTCTTGATCCGCGTCAAATTCAGAGCCAACATCTCCATTAGAATCGTTATCAGACTTGTCATAAGCACCAAAAGAAGTATCTTCATCACTATCATTATCAAGCGAAGCAAAAGTAGGCGTCCAACTACATAATTCTCTAACCCGAATGGAATAATTAACTTTGTTCAAGGTTACCATGATGGAGACAAAAATCAAATCCGCATGAGTTGACTTAATGCAAAGCCTTTTGCTAAGTCGATTGCACACATCAGAGTCATCAATAAATATGATTTCCCCCCATCTATTACATATCTTAGTGAAGACTTCATTATCCCAAGCACGAATAGGTACACCTTCAATTTCAAGCCATACAAGACGTTCATCCACCACAAATTCATTATACCACGGTTTCAATATAGAAAACCAATTCAGAATACCTTTATGAGAAAGGAATTTATTCTTGGCTTCCACTGAATCAAAGTTAAAAAGAACCCACAAACCACCCAAATATTTGAAATCAACATTCAAAAAACCTTCATTGTGACACATGCTTTTGGTACTAGCAATAGCCCGAAAATCCTTGTAACAACCAAGCAGGCCTAGTGGAAAAGCATTTGTATTGTCATGTGTCAAGATAATGGAGGGAGTATGAGAACCAGATCCTGCATGAGCAGTACTACAAGTTTTAGCTTCACCATTAGGTTGACTCTTGGCAGCATTAACATAAGATGAAGCCAACGACGCCTTAGGCATGGGCATAGTCTTAGGAGCCACAGGTTTGGGATCTTGTACCCTGGTAAAGGGAGGCTTACCCCCCAATTTCCTATCATGCTTAGCTACACTTGCGTATAGACGCAACTTACCAATCCAAATCTTGCAAAGAGAGTTAATGAGACTATCCTGATTAGTTACCTTAATAAACCGGCAAAATCCAAACATCTGCCCTAAAGCGTTTTTATGCTTGGCAATATAAACATCCACCAACGTCCCAGCCTTACCACAAATGTTCTGAAGCTCTCTAACGGTAAGATGAGAGGGGAAATTGGACACATAAACAGATAGAGAAATCCTCGCTAAATCATCCATCATAGACCTGTTGGAAATCGGGAACTTAAGTCTATCGAACACAGAACCAAGTCCTTTCCTCCTAACCTCAGTCCAAGCGTTATCCCCCATTAGAATGGTGTGGTGGGGGTTTGGTGTGGGTGGTTGATGGCGAATGAAAAGAATAGAAAAGTGGAGAGTAGCAGATCGGAAAAAAGTTTTAGAGTTTTGATTTGTTGCCGGAAATCGCCAATAGATAAGAAAAGGGTTTAAAGATTAAAGATCGGAAAAAGGTTTTAAGGATTAAAGTAATAAAAGATTTTAGATCAGGAAAAAGTTTTATGGATTAAAGAGTTTAAAGGTATATGATTGGAAAAGGTTTTGGATCGGAAATCGCCATTTGCCGGAAAAGGTTTTTAATTTGGTGGGTTTAATTTGTAACCGTGTGATATGTTCTGTGGGACAAAATCAACTTAAAAGCAGAAAACAAGTTGACCAAATAACAAAAAATAGGTTTTATAGTGATAAAATCCGGTGATCTCACCACTCATTCTATGTTATTTAAGATTCTACTCCAATTTCGTATATTATTTAAGGTAAGATTGTAAGATCGTACGATTTTATAATCATGATCACGATTTTGATAACCATAATTTTAACTAGCATATATGATTTACTTGTTACATTTGTTTACAGGCACATTTTACTTTATGCTTTTTGTTTATATCATTTCACTTTTTAGGTCCTATAGGGAAACAAAAGATTTACAGTCATTACTCTAATAAGTATATGATTAAAAAAAATCTTTATGAAACATACAATACGTAAGTAGCTAGCAATGACAATTTTATTCCTTGTATTATGTTTTTGTTTTTCTTTTTCTTTTAAATAAAGTATCACTTAACAATTTGATTCTTTGAACTCAATTTTTGTATATATATTTCTAAACACATTTTTGGCTCATTAACGAGGGGAACTTATTCATTGTATTGCATATATGATTCTTCCAAACACTCACATCATTTGAATCGAGTCAATTGGTACAATGAGGTGGTTTTACGTTTGGCGTCACCAAATTTACATTTTCTAGTAACGTACTAAGGTAAACACAAAAACAAAATTTATGCGTTGAATCAGACCTCAGACCTCATATAATGGTTAATCTACTTTCGTTTAGTTTTTTTGTTTATTCACTTGCTTCAAAGACGAGTTAGCAGGACTAAAAGGCATAGGGCCTTTGTCGATACTCTCTTTCTATAAGTAAATTAAAGTCTACTTTAGTAATAAAAAAGCCATTATAATTTGTATATCCATAAGCTAGATTGCATATGCATTTTCACTAGTTGCAAACATACAATGTTTAATAGCCCAAGGCGTCAGATCTAGACGTGGCGTAAAATGAGGCGTGAAAAGGCTCGATAAGACGCGAAGCGTAACGCCGTTTTTGAATTTAACCCCGATGAATTAAATTTCTTTAAAAAAATGAAAAATATTACATTCACAAATAGATTCTTAACTTTATTTATTATGAAAAAGTATAACATTTCTCAACAACTAAACATATCCTTTAAACATTTGTAAGTAAACGGATTTTTAGTTAAAGTTTTATAAAAAAAAATGAAAAAAAAAAAATCCTTGACTAATGAAGGAAAAGAGAAACTATTAAAACATCAGAATGGAAAGTGTCACTCCTTTTGCTCCAAATTAAATGTTCATCTTTTCATTTTGCGATATTTCAAAATAAATGTTCGTGTTATGATGAATAAAAAATGATTTTCATAAGTAGAGATGATATTTGATTAGAGAGCTCAATATGGGGAATTTTCATCCGCCAAAGCAAAAAACAACGGACGAACAACGTGTCATAGTGGACCGCCCATCTTGTTATTCCTCCGCCGTTTGTCACTTGATTCCAGTCACATGTGCCATTTGTTATTTTTTTATTTTCTTATGAGTGAGTGAGTATTTTTGATTGTTTGTTTTGTGCGACTTACATGCACCAATAACTTTATTTTATTATTTTTACTTTTTATGAAAAATATTTTTATTGTTGGTGTGTTATTGAAAAAGTGATGATGTGAGAAATGAATAACATGGTATTTATCACTACTCTTAGTGAAGAGTATAGTTTGTGATACTTTTATGAAAATATAATTGATAAATCGAAAACATATTGAGTGAGATTGTGGCGGTGTGTGCACAAAATTTATTAAATTTAAAAACTACTCCAGTAAAATAGAAAGTTGTCACAGGGAACGGGTGCAAAATGCATGTAACAAAATGGCCCTACCAAACTAAAAATGATTAAGGGTGTGTTGAGAACCATTGATTTGGACACGATTCGAAATTGATCAACGGATGAAATTGGACAAGGTGATCTATAAATACTTCAAATCCACACTCACTCACTCTCACTTCCACACCTTCTTCTTCTTCAATACCAAAAACTAAAAAAATCATCATCATCATCATCATGGTGAGACCAGAGTTCAAAAAGAAAAACAAATACGTACCGTGGAAAAAATGCTCGTATTGTCCTACCAGATGTCATCCCTCAAAGATCTGGAAACATGAATATAACTGTGAGTAGTTGTTTACTTGGAAAACTTTTTGTAACCAGGAAGCTTTCATACATTACAATTTGTCTCCATTCCATAGGTGATTTCTTGTTAGCAGTCACTAAATCTGTGCATCAAAGATTAGGAAAATTTAATGTAGTCAAAACATAAGAACGTTAGTTCAAGATTAAGATACCAAACATGATCAAGAAAGAAATTAACTAGTTACAACTAATGCATTCGTCGATGGAAGCTATTAATCGAATAAATATCTCCCTTAATCGTCTTTCCTGAAAATGTTACTTGCTAGGGTAATGTTAGCCAACTTCGGATGGTAATGGATACTGTTGGTATGCGGAGCTATTAAGGGACCGGGAAGGGTCCCGGCCCCCTAGGCCTAAATTCGTTAGTGTATTTTTTCGCGATTTCATGTGTATTTTCGGAAAAAAATTTATTTCGGCCCTCCCATTTAATGTATTTCTCGAAAAAAAGTTGTTTCGGCCCTCCCACGAAAAATTTTCTAGCTCCGCCATTTATTATGGTAATGAGATCAGTAAGGAGTATAATATTTGGATTTATCTTGGTTACATTCGTATGATTTTTGTCTACAGTATGAAAGATGAATACTCAGTTTGGGCTTAAGATGGAAATGCATGATATGAATGAGAGCTCGTTTGGTACGCTTTCAACCTTACTATCAAGTATCGTATGAATCAAAAGTTGGCTATTCTTTTTAAGGACAACGTCGAGCCAATGTCCGAAACATGTTTTTCTGAATTTTTCAACTTGGGCATCGGTCAGAGCTACAAGTATGTCCGAAACAATCGTAATTTTGGCCTTAATCGTTATGTTTGGCTGGTTAAGAAAGGAAAAAAAAAACAAATGTCTTAGCAATCATAATTCACAGCTTATATCAGTCATAAAAACCTAACTACGATCACATATCAGTCACGAACCCCAAATTTTCATAAGTAACCCTAATTGGGAAAAACCCCCAATTTGAAAAAATTGTCCAATTCAAACAAAACCCTAATTAGAAAAACAATAAAGATAATTCGAATACTAATATAATTTTTGCACGATTAAAACTTACCGGAATCGAATCTTTATTCATGATCTGATATAAATTTTTGAACGATTAAACCTTCAATTCGAATAGTTTTGGGGCTTTTCTTCAATTCGCAAATTTTTTTTTGGGGGGTGGGGGGTGTTTGCGATATCTCTTCAAATCGAAGGTTGGGAGGTTTTTTTCAATTCGCGTCGTTGGGGGGAGAAGACCGATAAGTTTTGCGATTTGGCATGGGTGAGTTTTAGTTTTATAAAAATATCGAATTTTTGATATTTTTAAGAAATTTTGCAAATCTTGCGATTTTTCTTAAAAATATCGAAAATTTTCAATATTTCTCAAAAAAACTCACAAATTTGCGATTTTTCTCAAAAAACTTGAGGATTTTTTTTTTGGTATTTTGGGTTTTTAAGTATAAAATGAGGTATTTTGTGAAGTAGGTTTGAAAAATTAGGTATTTTTGTCATTATCCCTTTTTTTTTTATCTCTATCTCTCTCCTCATTAAATATTATAAAGTATATATTAATTTATAAAAATAATTATTTATTTAGCTAAATACATTTTTTATTATTTTTTAATTTTCTTGTTCTCTCTTACATCAAATCAAAATCCTAATTCAAATCCAAATTATAATCCAAATCCAAATCCTAATCCTAAACCCACCTACAAACCAAATTATACAGCAAAGCATTACAAGTATGGTTTTAGTCATAACAATTTGACTGAACAATATGGCCAATGTATACATAAAAAGGCGTTGACTAGTCAAACAAATTGACTTTTTATTAAACATACAAGTGACAAAAATCACAAACATGGCACATAATATTTCACTCAACATGTACCATAATTATAAACACACGCACGAGAACAAGACATTTACATCCTACTGACTAGCTTTTATCAGATACCAGGTGTGTTTGTTAAAAATAGCTATGAGTATTAGCAGTGAGCTGTGAAGTACCGTTAGAAAAATAAGCATTTCTAAAAAATAGCAAAGTTCACCCCTCTTTATCAAACGAACACAAAAAACCCAAAAACTCATTGCTTACCGCTCATTACCTCAAAAATCTCTAAAAAGCTCTGCGCCAAACATAGCCCCCACTCGTCGCCGGCAAAGCTACCTCTACCACCGGCAAACGGAGGACTAGTGGTTATCAAAAAGAGATTATTTTTTCTTACAAACTAGAGCGAAAATCAAAAAATCACTCTGGCCCTTTTGAACATGTTTTAATACTGCCTTTTAATTCTCATAACTACAAATCTTCTAAGGAAATATGCAAGAAAACAACTCATTGCTGATAGGTGCTGAAAGAATGATGTCTATGAATATATATAATGTACCATAAAAATAACAAGAACAACAATAATAATACAGTTAAACTAAGACCAACTTGGTTCAATCCAAGTATTGTGTGGGACATGGCTCATTGTTCCAAAGAAATCCCCAAAACTTTCATGGATATCAATACCATTGCCTGTGTGAAACTTGCATGTTTCGAGAGAATAAAACACTATCTTCTCGGAACACAATCTTGGAAAATATATCTTATTCTCCATCCCTGGTGCTTTGGCTTCCATGCAAAGAGATGTTTTATCACCTATATAAATCATGTGCATTCCTATATCATCTATTTTCTCCCATTTACCATCATCCTTATTTGGTATGAATATCTCAATAGATTCTCCATACTCACCCACAATAAGTAGTAAAAGATGTCGATCACATTTATAATCATGATCACATTTAACTAGGAAATAATGTGGAGTTGATGTGCAACAACTCGCTGGGGCTTCCTTTACAACAAAGTCCTGAGTGTAATTTTCATCGACCAATTCTTTGAATACATCAAGTCCTTTCTCGTCACGCAATGCGTAAACATCTCGACCATAGAACACTGGATAACGATAAAAATATGGATCGTCGTCACCAAAATTTAGAGTAAATCTACGCCAGGATGATTCACGACCTAGAAAGTGGATGTGAACGTGCCATTCAAACCTTGATGTAAATCCAACCACCATGCAATCAGGAGAAGTGGGCGGCGCTGATAAACCAAAGCTGTCTAAATAAGGATCCTGTGGAAGTTTGAGTGTATCACTTGTGAAGGGGTTAAAGAGAATAAGGGGTTCCTCGTAAAATTTACGCATCAACAGCCAGCCATACCTTGAACAATGTATTTTCAATTCACCAATCAATTCTAATTCTCGAGGTGTTTTTATAAAGTACTTGTCACCAAACAGCGGATCAATAAAAGTGATTGTTTGCTTTCCAATAACCATTAGCCAAGGTGAAACTAATGAATATGCCTGCAACTGCAGCCTCTTTAATGTTGTTTTGTTGCTCCATTGTATTATAGGTGCTGCTAAATGACATAGTTTGCATGAAGCACGAAAGTTCATGTATTCGACACCAACACTGAATTCCATAATCATCTTCATAACATCAAACGGAAGATTGAGCAAGCGTGAATCATCTACCGTGCCATTAATATCAGCCTCGTCGCTCTTAACTTTACTTACCACTATCGTATCATTCTTGTCCTCTTCTTGTTTAACATCACCTTTTAACAACCTATACAAAAAAATAATTTGATAAAAGACATTTTCCTGCTACAAGTAAAAAACAAGAGTAGATTACAAAATCATCCTTGTGGTTTGGTGATAAAACCAAAATTGTTCCTTGATGATACTAATCGCAAAAAAGTGGCCCCTAATTGTAGCGGTTAAGGACGAAAAGCAAAACTAAGTAGAGGAACAATTTCAGTTATTTTAACTAATTAAAGGAACGATTTGTGTAATTTACTGTAAAAACAATGTTTAATAAATAAATGATAGCAATACAATACCATACCTATTGCATTCAGGCATTGTCCATGCACACACATGGCTTGTTCTCGCCAAACAAGGCATTGATGATAAGGCGATGGTTTTATCTTTGACGTGATACGAGTTTATTATTTTCCCCTTTTCGCCAAGAATATGTATATAACCCCCCGGCTCTGACCTAACTGGAGGGTAAAGATAACCATCAAGTTCCAATGAAAAAGTTGCGCCTTTGAGGTCTTCCATTTCTTCCCACGTCTTACTACTCATGTTAAGTTTGAACAGATACACATAACCAATGGCTGACGTAACCATATCAAAACCTATTAGAATGCAAAATAAATCTGTACAAGATCCAACAATAAAGGAAGTTGCTCACAATCATTTAAGGAAGGAGTGGGAAGCTTCAATAATGACAACAGATTTATCGCAACTTGTGTATCCTTAACCACAATGTTTAACTCTACAACATGAGAGCTGTCTCTCGCAAAGGCATATACTTTACCATTGGAACAAGTTAGACAATGCAGAATGTCATCGTCACCGGTTACTCTAGTGACTTGTTTGGCGTATGACATTTCAGTCCAACTTAATTTCCTTTTTTTTGGGTGTAGTCTACAAAACACAAAATTTGGTTTTTCGGAAATTGTCATTAGAAGAATTGAATTGGGATCATCAGGAGGGGAAGACAAACAAAAAGATCCTATATAGTCGTCATCATCATCGGAATCTGATTGTTTATGAATCAAAGGTGGGAGAATGATAAACTTTGATGTAAGAGGGTTCCAAAGGGACCACATGTCGCTGCGTGGATGGTTTGAGAGAACCACCCAGCCATAGAAACACCCTTGGATATGCTTCCCAAGCAACTCAGGGATACGGCATCGATAATGGCAAAGCGGACTATTTATATTGTAGAAGATCTGGACCTCATCGTTGTCTTCTTCGGCTACAAGCTTATGAGCAACAAGCCACACATGCTTTGGAGATAGGGGAGGTATTTTATCGTATACAGAACCACAACATATCTGATTTTGTTCCATCCTAAGATGTTTTTTCCTGGATCAAAATACACCTTGGTAGATGTCAACAACCAAGATAAACAGAAATTCTCGTTTTAATACATATAAACCACTGGTCGATTTTATCGAACCAATGCATATAGGAAGCAACCATGGTTGATTATAAAGTTAATAAATCATTACAAAATACACATTTATTTTTTTTTAAAAGAGGAGAAAATATAACCTTTTAATTATGACATAGAGTTTAAAAAGAGTTTCTTAACTTATTAATCTAACTTGTCATACAGTTATGCAGCTTTCAACTACAAAACCTTAAATTAACAAATAATGCAATTATAACCAAGAATGTTAGACGAAATCATCAGTTGACATAAGCTTCAAGCTCTAAACTTTAAACCTTAAAAAACATCAATTTAAGATCAGATTTTAAGGATAATGATCAGTAATTTAAGCTTCAAGATCAAAACTTTAAGGCTTAAAAATCATCAATTTAAGACTAAAACGTAAAATTCATAACTTAACTTAACTTAACATATAATGCTAATTAGAACTTTCAAAAATAATAATACATCAAACTCTTAAGGTTCAAGATCGAAACTTTAAATCTTAAAAGGCATCAGAATTCGTACCTGATAAAAATCGCTGCTTTTAATAATTATTGGTGGGTTATCCTTTTCCTTGGGCAAAAATCAATTGTCATATATTTATATGGATTAAACTCCGAATCCGGTTGCTACTCAGTTTCCTAATTTTAATATTTATAAAAGTTTCCTCTTTATAATTTTACATACAGGCCCATTTAGTTTCCTAATTTCTAAGCAATACCCGTTTTGACTTTTACACTAATATTAAAAGTTTGAAATATTGTAAAGATTCAAATACAAAGCATGGCATGGCATTGATTGGCACACACAAGAGAAAGTTACAGCAATAATATAAGAAGGCTCAAAAACTAGCATCATGCTCATGACAAAAATGGCATATAAGTTGACCACCATAACTTAACCATCAAAATCAAAATCTCAGGCACAAACAAAAAGCACCAAGGCTTTGCTTCGCAATGTATTAGGGGATGATAGACCAACAAAAACCCCATATATTTAAACCATAACTTAAAGTCTGCATAACCAAGTACCATCAAAATGCCCCAAAAGTTTTAAGGCTCAAAAACGCCGTCACGCCAACCTAACAGTAGAACATAACACTCTTCACATTGTCATGAATAACGGGAAGAGGATGCACTTCAGCCACACGATCTCTTGTTGCACGTTGACCACGCGAACTGGTGTCTGACTGATCCTCCTCCATGTATGAACGAGCTCTGAATGCCGCTAGATGAGCATAGTATGCGGGTGGAACTGCAAACACAAGTTTCAGTTAGGAATGATGTATGAAATACAAAAGAGTTTTACAGTCGGTCGATGATGTCTGATAAAAAGATGGAAAGATGAATACAGAAGTATAGGGCATACCAATGGAAACGGAGCGGGTGCACCTAGCATACCTGAAAGTTGAAATGCAATTAAGTTAGGTTTATGACAAAGCAAGTTTTTTAGAAACTTATGAAATGATAACAGGCGGGTTAGTAGTTGTATTACGTGTAGCAAAAGCTGTTTGTGAGCATCTGCAAGCCATCAGCAGTGAACTTGTTCTCATCATAGAGAACATGGTAGTGAGTGGGGCGACTCGTTCCCTGCAAAGAGACAACCAAATTAGATTAGCCACAAAATGAAGGCTTATTTTACTCGATAATAAATTACTTTGCAAAGGAGATATATGAAAAAACTATATAGTAAAAAGGGTTCACCTGAATGCCAGCATGGCTGCAGAGATAGAAATCGAACTCAGAAGGATGACAAATCTTAGTATCCACCACAGTACCTGTGATAATTTAATCCAGCAGGAAATATTTGTAAAAAAACAATCAGTATGTATAACAACTAGCGAAAAAATATACTGTATATAACAACCTGGAAGGATTTTGCCACTCCTGTCAGCGCTACCCCTATCACCATGCCTCACAGGAAAGAAACGAGTATGGTGCCTTTTCTGAACCACAATGAACGTCACAGGAGGCATGTAGTTCTCCTCCAACGAAATACACGCCTGAAACATCAACATTATCTTTTGAAAGGGGGAAGAGACAGAGCTTAAAAGTTCTAAAACAAGAAAGGAAAGTACCTTGCGGATCTTGTCCATCTCATTCAACAACACCTCACTGAATTGGCCCTCGCTAACTCCATCTCTGTAATACCAGTAGCGTGTTAGAATTGTCATGATGACAGAATAGGAAACCAATTAAAGGGTAGGAGAAAGATAGGAAATGTAATGAGTTGCACACCTGTAGAATATTAGGCGGTGTGGCTTATGTCCAGTTGCCTTCTTGAAGGATATCAAAAGCTCCCTGCAGAACCAAGTAAAAGATGAGAAAAATATATAGAAATGACACGAGTCCCTTTATCCTTAACTAATTGTCTAGTTGGTGTGTTTTGATAAGAGATATAAGGTAGTTTTGACTTTTGGGGGCTGTTTGAGATTGCCTATCCAGTCTGGCTATTTAAGCGAATGAAATAAACTTTATTGCGGGTGAATTAAGCTGTTTATCTTTCTGATTGTATGCGAGTGAGATAAGCTATTCTAAGGTGTTTTTGCTAAGCTCCTCACCTCTAGCTTTTTAGCTTATTAGCAACTTTACCCTCTTATATGGTTCTAAATAAGTTTTCAGATATGTAATGCATTAGTTATTTATCAGAAAAAAATTTAATAAAATGGACGAAAAGTCGCCCTTTTCAACCCATACGTGTTTTGACCCATTACTCAACCCGCCCATGTTACTGTCTCTGGTTTATATGTATCAGGCTATCAGTCATGTTTAACTAGGAGGCTTTTTGGATTCTTCAACTGTTATTTATGAGGGGTTAACTCTTTACCTGATCAAACCTCATGATTTCTTGCCTATGTGGCTGTGCAGATACGAGGGCCTTGTAATTTGTGACTTGAGGCCAGTCCATAGAAGCAACGACCTGTACAATAATAAAGAAATTAAACTTTAAGAACATCCTGAATACAAAAAGGGGTCAAAATGGGTGGGTCATGTTACGCGTCAAAGTGGTCAAATAATACAGAATATATTGGCCACTCATCTTCATGACATGTTGTGGCTTAGCACTGAGATACGATTCCCAACTCAGTTTCACATACCCGGTTGATCCTTGCTGAGAAACAAAAGTTGCAAATGTTTGCCACAAATATGTTTGTAGACTATCAAACACTTACTTTTAGGTATCTAAAAAAGCAAACTTACGGTAAGTTCCTTTAGTTTCAGGAAGCATCACAAACAGCATCTGCAAAGGATGTCCAGGTGCAACTCGTGCTAGCTGTGCTGAAGCCTCAGACTGGAGATCAACAAGAGCTTTCTCAATGTTGTGGGGCATGGCTGAACGCATTGGAATCAGCGGTTGGGGATTGAAAACCTTTGACAGAAAGGGAAAAAATGTTAGAATGATTTACTTATACATTAATATGGTGAAATAAAGAAACATAGTGAAAGTGTAAGATACATACGATGCCTTTAGTCTGACACATGGAAACAAGTCCATGAACAAAGCGGCCAACGGCCTGATCGTTGTGCCTTGAAAAGTTAATTATGGCCCAGTAGTTAACAGTTCCACCATTGATGACTTTCTGTATAGAATAAAATATGAGTCATTTTAGAAAAGTCAGATAGAACATCAGAATATGTTCAAAATTGTAAAATGGTTAATGAAGAGAAATTCACCAGATCAGTCATGTTCCACTGACCAACAGATGGATTAACCTCAGATGTACGCACGCCCTGACTCATGATAACGCAGCTGAAAATGAAACCAAAGAGTAATTTAATATGGATATCAGGAATAATTAACGTTACTACAATTAAGCACCTAAAGAGTGTGAACTTACAGGTGGCGGTGGTAAAACTCAGGCCTCAATGGAGGTGAGCAGCTCTCTTACATTCATTTCAAAATCCTTGCTTACTAGAGGATCCTTGTTGTACTTGTTTTTTTTCATTGTCTGCAAACACCAACGAACAAGTAAACAGAAAGTATTCATATTGAAATGAAAAATTGAAAACGTTATAGAGTGTTAGTTCATGAAATGTTTCACAAAACATCAGAATGTTTCACAAAACATGTACATAAGTAATAAGTTATAAAGCATTATTCACGACCATCCAAAAAGTATATTTCAAAATCTCACGTAACATGTACATTTTCATAATCTCTTAGACAATTTACAAACTCACTCATTAATACAAACAGTTTTCAATCTTTGCGGACTTAGATATTTGACAATCATGTAAGATGAAACACAACATAAACAGAACTCAAGAAACATGTATTGGCACAAGTTTTTTCAATCAAAATTTAGTACATGAAACACACACTAAAACACACACGGAACTCACTCATTGTAAAACTGACACTGTAAATTAAAGGAAAACCTCAGCGTATATAGATTTCCACAAGATATCACCATTCTTTTTTATCTAAACTAAACACACAAAGAACAATATAACATGAAACACAGAGTAAGATACTGAACAGCACCGAGTTTTTTATGCCCAAATTAATTCTATACATAAGTCCACAGAAAGTGAAAGAACAACAAAAACAATTAGTTGGTTGCAAGATTAAAAGGTATTGACTATAAGAATATACAAGTTAGTACACAAAATCAGTTATGTGAAATTCATCCAGAAATGAAATGACCATTTTGCAAAATCACATCTACTTATCCTAGATTGTGAGATCCCAAATACACTATCAAATGTTTTATATCTTTAGCACTTTCTTCAACATGAACATACGCAGAAACACAATAAACAATGCACAAACACCATACAGACTATAAAAACATACAAGTCACTACACAAAAATAAAAACATACAAGTCACCACACAAAAATAGTTATGTAACATCATAATATTCATCAAGAAAGGAAACGATAATTACATAATATTGCCTAATCAAAGTCACTCTGCATATCACATAGTATTTCACCTGACATGTACATTTGCATAACCACTATAGACATTTTACAAATTCACTCATTAATACAAACAGTTTTCAATCTTTGCCGACTTAGATATCTGAGAATCATTAATAGCATACAGATATAAATGCAACTTAAAACCCCTTTTGAAAACCACAGAAGACCTATTCGATATTTACTAAGCAAACTCAAGTTATCAAAATAAACAGAACACAACACATATGTACTAAGTCGGCTGACACAAGTTTTTTCAATCAAAATTAAGCACATGAATAACCTAAACCTCAGAAAAAGAACAGTAATCATTATTGTATCAAGTACTCCGTATTACAGAAAATGATGATTACATGCATCTTAAAAAACACACTGAACAATAACAATCCGCAACAAGACATAATATATCCATTATGTAACGCCATAGTATGAAGTAAAATGTAACTAAGCAAGCAAACCAATCAGTCAATTCCAAGAGACAAATAGACTATGAAAATATACTAGTGAGTCACTACACATAATCAGTTATGTATTAAGCAAAAACATTACAAAATGGCATCTACTTATCATTTGATTAACTTTTCACCTATTAACATGTACATTAGCATAAACACTAAAGAAAATTTACAAATTAAACCCATTTGAAAACCATATACCATGAAACTTAACATTAACAACTTCAGATTCCAAAAAACTATTGTTCATATGCGTATAAAACAAATAGAGTAGATAAATACAAAGTATCTTAAAATCTTTGTGAAAACTGATTATGAAGAAAACTTGAAACCCCTTTTGAAAAATTTTGAACACATGATAAACAATATGAACCTCCATTTTTGGCCTTTCAAAAAAGAAATATATGAACCTCCAATAAAAGTATTATTTTGATTTTTTATAATTTAAATGCCTAAAACTCTCACAAAAGCACAGTATATTTTACAAAATAACATTATAAGCCTCACAATAAGCAGAGTATAAACCATCAATATAACACACATAGGAAAGCACAGAGTTGTTCACCATCTTTTAAGATAAAAAATTGAACACAAGTCTCCAATAAAACCATTAATAAACCCTCTTTTATTATTGACTTCCTAAACAAACACAATACTACTTTTTGCAACATAAACTAGAAAACACACGGTAAAAACAGAGTAAAATCATTTTAAAACTTCACACTAAACCTTATGTAAAATCTAAACTCACCCTATTAAAAACAGAGTATCTATATTAAATCCGTTTTTTAAAACCCTCACAACCCTTGGACAAAACACGCACTAAAAGGTGTAAAAAACACACAGTGAAGCATAAAAAGAAGAAGACATACATCATATTGATGAGGGTCTCTGTTCCCAACACCAACCAAGAAATGGTTTGCTTTTATGAAAACCTTCCTCCCAACCGACCCGACCCCACTCCTCGCCGGAGTCCGAAGCTTCTTCGCCGCCGACGGCACCAACGACGGCGGCGCCGGAGTCACCAACGACAGTTTATCGAGCTCTTTCACCGGGGGAGCGTTGACCGGCGGAGGTGCGGTGGTTTGACCACCGAGACCAGACATTGTTGTTGGTTTTTTTTTGTTCTTTTAGAAAGAGAGAGAGAAAGTGTGTGTGTGTGTGTTTTTGGAGGTGTGAACAGTGTGTGTGAAAATGGTGACACTGGTGAGTGGGTTTATAAAGGGAAGGTGGAAGGTGAAGGGTAGAAATGGTAAGGAGTGGTTAAAATTTTGCTTTTTTACAAAGAGGTGAGGTTGCTTTTGAATTTTTGGGACTTTTTTGCCCTTATTTTGTCTCTATATACGGTACAAGATATTTTTACCATGTATTTCGCTTTTATCTCTATCATTTTTGAAACAAGTGAAAAAAAGAAATGAGAAGAAATCAAAATAAATTTGTGTTAGTTTTTTTCAATAAAGAAGATAAGGCTACCCCCAATGAGGTAAATCGTTGTCGATCGTCCTTGTATTCGATCGATTAGTATGTCGATCGCCCCACTGCAAGACCATGTCGATCGCCTCCCATTTTCACCAATTCGATCGTCCCACCGATCGACAATTCCAAAGCTATCCTCTTGTTTCCGTTGCAATCCAAAACAAAAAAAAAAAAAAAACTTTTTACCCTATAAATACAACTACAATCTCATCACAAATCTCACAACATCTTACACACTAAAACTCAAAAATCTCACAATCATCTCTATCAAAAATCTCACAATCCTCTTTATTAAAAATGTCTAAGAAAACACCACCAACCAAAGGCCGAAAATCCCGTTTGTCACCAAACGTCCCGCATATTTTAACACCGGATCCGAATTTCCGGTTAACCGGTGTCTCACCAATAATCAATTTCCAACCCCGGTTTGAATATCCATCCCAACAAGCTCCACAACAACACCCTAACAATCCATTTAGTATGAATCGTCCATTTGTTCCACCGCAACAAAACATCCACCACCAACAACAACAACAAAGCTACTCCCGTCGAAGCAACCAATCTATGTATGGGTCACACGAATCTGTGTACCGTCCAACAATGGATTCATCAACGTCTTCATATTCAAACTATCAAGAATATTCTCCGGTTAACCGTATTAATCTTGAGGGTTTTGATTTTGATGACCAATTGTACAACAATCCTAATTTTTATGCTGGAACCGGATCGGGTTATCCGGCTCAAGAGTATCACGGTTGGTGCACGGTTACGCTCATGGATCGTATCACGATTCGATCAACCTTGATGGCGTAGAAGAAGAAGAATGTCGAGAAGAGGCGTCACGGTTAAACCAAAGAAACGAGCTACTAAAGGCGAAGAAGAAGGCGTCGAGAAAGAAGGCAAGAATGATTGATTGCCTTGGACCAAAGAAGATGAGATCGCCTTGCAACGCTTGGTGTGATGTATCCGAGAATAGTGTAAGGAAACAACCAAAATGCTAGAGGATTTTGGTGAAAGTCATTGATTACTTTGAGAAGGAGGTTGGTGCGGAAAGAGCGTACAACTCTATCGTTACAAAGTGGAAAAATAGGGTTAAATCCTAGAGTTGGTCAATTTGTGCCATTTACAACAATCTTTGTCGGGAATTACGGAGTGGTGAGAATGACCTCACCGTTTATACACGAGCGTGTGATGAATACCAAGTAGTGTGTGGTCATCCGTTTGTTTTGGAGCATTGTTGGAAGATTTTGAGGACCATTCGCTTGGAAGGATAATGAGATGCGGTTTTAAGCGAGATGAGGGACACAAAAAGCAAGGACTTCAACCGACTCGGATGTGCACTCGGATGTGCCTTCGTTTGTGCCTAATAGACCAACCGGTCGTGATGCATAAAGAAGAATAAAAGAAATCTTGAGTCTTGAAGATAGGATTATGGAAGGTGTTGCCGAAGTGGGGCAAGATCAAGTCCGTGGCATTCAAGGAAGAAGGAGGTGGCAGACTGCACTATGGTTTGAAGAAAAGAGCTAGAACAACGGCAAATCGAGTTGGAGCTACAAGAACAAAGAGAAGCAAGGGAAGACAAAAGGTTGGCACTAGAAGAGCGAAAAGTTGAATTAGAGGCTCAAAGAAATATGATGCGGATCTCATGTTCTATTGCACGCTAATCGACCCATCTTTGCCCCATGATAACGCCAAACAATGCAGAAACTCAAAGAGGCGATCAAGGCACGCCACAACCTTGAATAAAGTGTTGTAATGTTTTAATAAGTTTCGTAATGGTTTAATTTTATTTGAATTATGTAACGTTTTAATTATTAATGAAATTTTATTTTGTGTTAAAAATGTTTTTAAAAAAAAAAAAAAAAAAAAAAAAAAAAATTGAACTTGGTCGCCCTTACTGGGCACCTAATCGCTGAAGGTCGTCGGAGAGAGAAAGGCGGCGTGGCGGGAAAAAGGGGATTGAATCCCTCATTGGGCTAACTAAGAGAATAGGAGAGGAAATTTGGCTAAACTTCTCTCCAAAATTTTTTTCCCAAAAGTGGGATGATTTGGAAAGAAGTTATTTTAGAAAGATTTCAATAAATGTAATTACCTAAATGACCCAATATAAATCATAACTTTTATATATAATAAAGGGTATAATTGTAAAAACTTTCATAACTTTTATATATAATAAAGGGTATAAAATTTCATTCATCTTCTCTTCCTTTCTGTCCATTTTTAACTCTTCTCTTCTTTTTTTTCATTTAAAAACTTGGGAACAGAAATGGAGGTTAATCTCTTCATCGCTGTCACATCAGCGCCACATCAGCATCCCACTTCTCCACAACTAACTACAACAAACCACCCTCCCTCATAACAAACCTCAACCTCTTCATTTGGGGCCCACCACTACCACTTTATTTTTTTTATTCAATTTTCCAAATAAACTAAATTCATTTCTTTCAAAATAAAAATACATTAACATTTTTTATAAAAAATATAAATAACATTTTTTATAAAAAAAATTAAAAAAAAAATAACAATTAAAACATATTCAAACACACACATTTCCAGCCCATTTCCAACCTAAAAAAAAAGAAAAAGAAAAAAAGAAGCATCTTCATCTTACTGCACACACATATTCACACACACACACAGAGTTTACATAATATATATATATCGAAAAAGAAAATAAAAGAAAAAACAACGGATAGATCTGTTGGTTTGTGGTGGGTTTTTCAGAGCACATCTTCGTCGTCACCATGGCGAGCAGCTCCACGGCGAGGGATGGCGAAGCACCCCGGTGTGGCGGCGGCCCACGGCGAAGTGCCAGCTAGGCTCACGGCGAGCCACGATCTCCCCACACCTTCCGCTCTTATAACACATTCACACACCACAATATCACATCATATATATATATATATATATATATATATATATATATATATATATATATATATATATATATATATATATATATATATATATATATATATATATATATATATATATATATATATATATATATATATATATATATATATATATATATATATAGGGGAAGGTTAATGTGAGATCAAGCTTAAAGTTGTAAAAATAAGATCAAATCTAAAAACCACTAAAACATTTATAAATAACAATTTTAGCAATCATACACAAAAAAATTATATTTTAATACAAATTAACATTTTAGCAACTAATAACCAAATGATACATGCGTTTGGATGAGTGATACACGATACACATTACACTAATAAATATTCCAAAACTCGACACATACAAAACACGATACACATTAAACTTCTAATCAAAGTGTATCACCTAGGTTTCATAAATTTTAAAAGAAATCTATCGAAACTTTAAAAATTTTAGTTGTAGTAAATAAAAAATTATTTTTATTGTAAGGAGAGTATCTCTTGTCAAATTTTAGTTTGATCTCATTTAACAACTTTAAGTATGATCTTATTTGATCTAGATTATATATATATATATATATATATATATATATATATATATATATATATATATATATATATATATATATATATATATATATATATATATATATATATATATATATATATATGTATGGGTAGGTTTTTGAGAACTAAAGGTCGAGAATCTGAGAACCAGCATCAATCAATCAAATTTTTAGGATAATTATTTTTATTATTTAATTTAAAAGGGTATAATAGTAAAATTACATTTTTTATTTTCTTTTTATTTTTTTTAATAAAAAACGTTTTCCTATTTCCTAAATTTTAGGAATTTTTTCTTGAAATATTTAATTTTTCCATAATTTCATAACATAAGATGCACATGTGTTTTTTTTTCCATATAATGTAAATTTACATATTTTTAGTGCTCAATTGCTTGAATCTCTAATGAGCTTTGGTCACAAATATTTACACAAGTGCATGATCATTTCAAAACAAAAACATTATACACAAAATCAAAAATCATGTGATATACAATTCAAATACAAAATTCTAAAAGTAAAGAATAAATGAAAGTTTCATTGATGTATAGGCGTGTCTACTAATCTGACATATGTGCACACGTTTTGTTATCGACATTTTTAGAAGGCGAACACATATGCACACGTATCTCTTGATTAAAAGTACACAAAAACACATATGCACTAATTGTATCTTTTGGTCTTCACTTCTAGGTGCATCCACTTCTAGGTCCTTCAATGATAGCATCATCTTCATCCATCTATACAAGTACACAAATACAATTAAACCACAAACAAATAGGGAACAAACTTTTTAATTATAACTAGTATAACACATGTGCACATGCTCTGTCTATTTCAAATAAATAACATAAACTTATGTTTTATGATAAACAAATAGCAAACACATATGCATAATTTAAAACATATATGCATAACTCTTTACTTGATTTTATATCAACCTTAAAATACATATGCACACAATTTTCATTGATTTTATACCAACTATAAAACATATATGCATCATTTTATTGATTTTGTATTAACCTTGAAACACATATGCACCGTTGCATTTTTGTATTAACGTTAAAACAAATATACACTCATTTCTATTGATTTCATATTAACCATAAAAGATATATGCATGCCTATTTCCACTATTACTTTTGTAAAAACAACAAATTGTAAAAACAAGAACTTTATCATCATTGTTCCCAACACCCTCAAACAAACACCAACAAGAATTGCGGAACAGTCAAATTAAACCCATTATAAGCCAACTTAGGAAACGCTTTATCAGTAACAGGTCAGATAAAAAACTAGTTAATGGGTTGAAAATTGCCTATGTGTTTTCATGACAGCCCTCCATAAATTGCTTAATTGTTAAAAAACTAAAATTATTATCATAATAACATAGTTTTATAATCATACTAAATATATTAACTATTTATAAAGAATGGGCAAAAAGAAGTTTTGTGAGTCTACCCTACCTGTTTATTTTGCACCTCTAGGCACATCAAATGAAATATTTACTGAATTCAAAATACCTGCATCTGGACAAAAAAAAAAGCTCGGTTTTGATACGACGAGAAGCTTCTCTCTCATTGCCTTCACCACGTTGTCCAACCAAAGAGTCTATTTCATCAATGAATATAATCGAAGGGGCACTCTTTCGAGCCATTTGAAAAAGAATTCGACACCAACTTTTCACTTTCTCCCATCCATTTTGAGACCAAGTCTGATAAAGAAATGCCAAATAAACACAAATATTCATGATTAATACATGTCAACGAATACCTCATATGAATGTGGTCAAATAGCATATAAACCCGAACGGCTAATTTAAGCTAGCAGAATTAACGAGGAATAAAGATCAAGTAGAATCACGAGGAAAGAAACAACAAACCTTTGCATCCTTGTTAAGTAAAAGTTGTTTGAACCCCTACCTGTTGCCGTTTGAAAGCAAAAGAAGTAATAGGAATGATGCCCCTCTCTGTTATCATTCAGAAGAAAGAAAAAAAAATACGTGATCAAAAAAAGGAGAACCGACGATGTAAAGAGGAATTAGGGTTTGAGTGAGTAGACGACAGTTTTTAAAAGATGAGATCTGATGAAATTTCATTTCATCTCAATCCCGTCTATTATGGAAATCATGAAACGGTTTTGTGGGAGAAAAAATTAGAAATTCCATTTTATCCTTTTTATCTTATAAAATGTTGCCCCATCTTTCCTTTATTTACATTTGCCACTCTACATTTTATCCGTTGATCTATATATATATATATATATATATATATATATATATATATATATATATATATATATATATATATATATATATATATATATATATATATATATATATATATATATATATATATATATATATATATATATATATATATATATATAGGGATATCTTGGCTACAATCCTCCACAAAAAATACACAATAAATTAATCGAGACCCATAAAAATAACTCGGGACCCACAAAAGGAGAGGAACCCACAGTTTGAAGCACAATATTGTAGCTAATTAGCTACAAAATATTGTAGCTAATATATTCCATATATATATATATATATATATATATATATATATATATATATATATATATATATATATATATATATATATATAGTGTTGTATTCTATGCAGTACTAATATTAGATACAGTACTTTACAGTACCATTCTTGACCAATCAGAATTTAATAAATTAGTTTCCATTTATTTAATTCATTTTATTATCCAAGGCTATTTATGGTAATTTACATTAGCATAAAAGTCATCCATCTTTTTAGGAAACTGATTTAGAGAATCAGTTATATTTTATATCTCCTTCAAACTCACACACATCTCTTCTTGAAACCCTAATCTCTCTCTTCCAATCTTTAAAGCCTATCCATCCCTTTCACAGCCTCTATCCACGAAATCCGGATCCAAAACTAATATATAATCATGCACTCCATTTCAATTAAAAGAAGACCACGAAAACAAAACCATGGAATCAATCTCTTCAATTGAAAAGAACATCACGAAAATAAAATGATGGCATCAATCTCATCTTCATCGATTGTTGGTCTTTTGTAATGGTTGATTGGGTTTTAATTGTCTTTTATACAAATAGGTAAGTACTATATTAATTTGTTATATTTTATACATAACGTTTGTTTGTAAAAATGGTGGCACAATTAAAGCTTTTAAATAGTATTTTAGATGATGATGATTGTTTTGTTTAATCCGGTTGTTTGGATTGGTTATTTTTAATAAGATAGTGGTAGGATATTGGGTAGTGTGTTCATATGTAGTTTGTGACATAAACCTTTTTATTGTTAATATCTTGTTAGTAATAGTACATGATGGACTTTTTGTTATGAATATATTTTTTTTTTGATGTATTATTAACCAGTTGGAGTTATTTCCTTTACTTACTCTAGAGTTCTATACACATGGGGTCATATATCTGTTTGTTAAGTGGTGGTAGGATTTTTATTGCTCGACTTTGGATCATTACAAATTTTTATTGCTCAATTGGTCTTTGTCTTTGGTTTTTAATTTGCCATTTGGTATGAATTGAATTTATCATTTTGATAACTATATTTTTGGTACGATGTGAATTCATGTATGCCTTACACTAAAATCATGTTAGTAGTTGCTAAAGGTCATGTTTTAGTTTTGGTTTACCTTTATTAGCAAATGGTGCATATGTGTTTTGTGGCTTGTGTAAATAGTGAAAATAGTGTGCATACATGTTTTAACGTTGATATGAAATCAAAGAAATAGGTATGCATAGATGTTTTAATTTGTGCACATGTGTTTAGATTGTGGATATGTGTTTGCTACTTGTTAAAAAAAAAAAAAAAAAAAAAAAAAAAAAAAAAGGTCGATATGAATGTCAATAAGTGGAATGAATTGGCATGTATTGATAGACTAAAGGCTAGAAACAATAATGTTAGCTTAGGGAGGGAGTCGGCGTTCGAACCAAAGGATTCACCAGATGGTCAAATTACTGCTAAAATGTTCGCTAATAATTTCAGGCCTGATTGCTTCTTAGGGGAGGGTGTTTTTGGTTGTGTATATGGACTATTATAGAGGACGTCTTTAGAGTAGTGTTCAGGTAATCTCTTGTCCTTTGCATTCGGGTAACCAACACATGTCATGTGATTTTAAATGGTATTTGGGTAGTGATGTGTCGATCTTATGCTTTGCGAAACAAAACTTAAATTCTAATAGCATAATTAAATTATATGTTTGGCATAATTTAACTATTAGGATTGGATTATAAAACATGATTTTTTAAAGATAACACATGAGCTTACAGTATGTCTTGTTTGGTTTTAGGTTTTTAAAGTCTGCATTGATTTACTTAGCATATATATAGTCATGTACTTATGTAGTGTGACTTTAGTTAAAAATTTTAATGGCGATAGCTTCTGTAATGAGGAATGTCATTCTGACTAACCGTTTGTTGCTGAAACAAATACTATTTTTTCTATTTTTCTGGATTTAATTAGTATATATCCATAAAACTGTGATCTATCTTAGGGCCAACCAAGTCTAATTTTTTTGTACATGTGTTTTAAGTATTATTGTTATGGGGTTGTTTCTTTTATTCTTGTCATATTGTTCGATTATTCTTGCCCAAGTTGTTATTTTGAAGCCACTGATCACAAATTTTGGTTTAGAACATACATGTTTTTTTGTTTATTTTTTTATTCTATTCACTATTTGTCTAGATAATTTAATGGATATGCATCATTAAGCAACAATATTTTGTTAATAATTGTATAACTTTGATTTCTTAGTAAAAGTTGATGCAAATAATAGATTGCCAATAAATGTGCATATGTGTTCGCTAGTTATGGTTAATTCGTTCTTACGTAATTAAATATAAGCAAAGAATGTGCAAACATGTTATACTAATTCTTGCGTTTTAAAAACAAGTTTGTATAATCTAATATAAGTAGAGATTGTGCATATCTAATTGTTTTGATTAGAAGTTCATGGGAAAATATGCGCACATGTGCTATGATAGTTCTTACCATTATAAAATTTATTTACATCATTCATTTGATATAGATAAAGATTGTGCATATGTGTTTTGCTAGTTGTTCTGATTTCAAAATTCGTTTACTCATTTTTTTGCGGTTTAATTATATTTGAACATGTTTGTATCAAGATTTGAAGATGATTATGACATTCAAGACCTATGAGATGATAAGGATGATATTGAAGGAATCTAGACGAATGCATAATGCATACAAGAGGATAATTTGCGGAAGCAATACAATTATTACTTATGTGTTTTTTTAGCGCGAGCGCACAAACGAATTTCATCAAGAAACACAAGTATTGCACAAGTGTTTTTTTTACTTGTAATCAAATGAAATGTAATGTAAAGTATATGATTTATGAATTATTACAGAGGTTTGATTCTCTAGTTTTTGTTTAAAACTTCAAAAGTATAAATGTAATGTATATGTTAACAAAGATTGGTTGATTGAAAATTAGTAATTTGAGCAATATAGACTAAGCAATTCTGCACCAAAAACACATATTATATAGGAAAACATATATGCACCAGCGTTATTTAAAACATGTTTGCTAAAACTAATATTAAAAAAAAAAAAAAAAAAAAAAAAAAAGTTAAACTAAATTTTTAAAATCCGGGTTAAAAAAACGTTTTTAATAAAAATATTCAAAAATAAAATAAAATGTCTTTTACCAATATGCCCTTTTAAATTAAATAAAAGTTTTAATATTTACATAAATGTCATCATGCATTACTAACCATTGATGAAAAATTCAAGGGTCTAGATTGATTTAAAAGAGTACTGTAAAGTCTCGTATCTAATAAGATCTTGCATATAATATATATATATATATATATATATATATATATATATATATATATATATATATATATATATATATATATATATATATATATATATATATATATATATATATATATATAGGAAGGGTTCTTTCAAAACCATAAAAAGGTCGAGAACTGCGAGAAACACCATCAACCAATCAGATTTTTTTTTATATTAACTTTTATTATTTAATTCAAAAGGGTATAATAGTAAAGGTACATTCTTATATCAAATGATGCAGTTACTAATACATATGCACAGTCCTTTCTTATATCAAATGATGCAGTTACTAATACATGTGCATCATATCTTTATAAGACATATAGAGTTATAGTGTACTCATAACTAACACTTACATAACACGTAACGAAACTATTCCATTTACAACGAAAGCCATGGCAACACATTCAATTATATTTTGTATATTTTGAAAAAAAAACAATTATAACAACCTCGTATTCTTTTACAACTAATCTTTTAGAGAATTAAATATCATAATCCTACTATGTGAACAATTTTGAATACTGAATCACAACTGGTTTTTGGACAACCACAACTTCAACCAAACGTCATCAATTTCTAATCACTTAATTTGGATAATCAAATTACAATTTGGAAAACCAGATTTCTAACATGAAACCAATAGTAAAACAAGAATACATCTCATGATGTGTGCTACAATCGATTTAAAGATCAAGCAAATAGAACTAAGAAATGTGACATCAAACAACCAAATAGCTCAAAAATCTAACATGTATATATAATTATTTATGAGCCGATTGCCCTTTCAAAATGGGTCCAACCTAAACAATTAAAAAGTTAAAAGTGAAGAAAAACACAAAATCAAACTTTAATTCCGAAAATGAAAATACCAATTAAAAGATGGTTTCAATCATATATCCAAGAAGGTTAAAATGATTTTCAAAAGATTAAAGAGAAAACAATCTGAACAAACAATTTCAAATAAGAGAGAGCACTGATCTCGATTTACTATAGCCTAATCTACAAACCATGAAAAAACTAAAAAAAATCTAACAATCCAATATTATAAACTTCAATTAATTAAATATTATCACCTTCTTCGTTGAAATTTTAAGCCGTCCACATGCTACAAATATCATCGGATTAGAAGGAAATGACGGCAAGTAGGTCAAACCATGAGATATTAAGAATAAAATGAAATTATTTTAATTTGAAAATGATTCATCCAATCTCAAATATTAGTGGACGGTTACTTGAAAAGGTTAATATGCAATTCCGCTTTTACCCCTCAATCAGTTATAAAACACTCCTTAATATTCATTTAATTTACAAAAATGACACAAATCATTTTAGCCATTGATCAAATATTTAATGGTCAAGATGGGTTCTCGCAGTTCTCGACCTTTTTTCAGTTCTGAAAATAACCCTTCACTATATATATATATATAGTGTAGGGTTATTTTCAGAACCAAGAAAAGGTCGAGAACTGCGAGAACCGATCTGATCCATTCATTTTTTGATCAATGGCTAAAAACATTAGTGGCATAACTGTAATAAATTTAAATATCAAGTTACATTTTATAAAGGATAGAAGGGCAATTATGTAATCTTGTATCACCCTAAAAAACTGCTCAATTCTTTTTATTCATAAATTACAGCATCTCTTCCATTTTAACCTAGTAACTGCATCCTCTCATTAACCTAAATGTTTGCCGCCACCCTTAACATCCCCTCCTGCGATTCTTGATCAATCCACAAATGACGAGCAAAAACCTGAAGATGATGTTATCTCTAATTTTTTCGAATCGGATCCATCACATACTTAGTTTTTTCATCCCCTCCCCTCTTTCGAATCGGATCCACCAGTTTCTTTATTAAAGAAAACAATAGTGATGCTTGAAAAGATATCAAATGAACACGGTTCGTTTGGTAGTATCCTTCCTAACAAATTTGTTAAAAGGTGCAACCGAAAGATTGAAAGAAGTTGTGGGCTCTAAACATTTTGAAGTTGGGTATGTTTTTAATAGTCTTGGGGACCACTATATGAAACTAAAAATGCCTAAGTATGCGGCACAATTTTTTTCATTGGCTGAGACTATTATGAATACAGTTCTTGGGCCTCACCAACTTGTCTCAATTGAAGCATGTCAAAATCTTTCAAGAGCATATAGCGCAATGGGAAGGTACGTAACTTGAATTTGTATGTTAATAGTTTGAATTTGTATGTTAATATTCAAGGGGGTGTTTGGATTTGTGTTTTGGAACTGTCTAATAGATTATGTGCATATGTGTTATAATTAGTTGAATGTATTTCAAGGGATGTGCATATGTGTTTTTAGGCGTGATGCATATTTGTTTTATGGTCTGTATAAATTCAATGAAAATACATGTGTACAATGGTTGAAAATACATGTGCACATGTCATACATAACTACACAAATAATATAATACAACAATCTGTTAGATAACTTTGAATCATATTATTGTTAATGTTAGATTTCATGACGGTTTTGTGTTATATTTTTTATGTTTATAATTGATTGCGAGTGTTTTTCTCATAACATGTTTGCAGGTGATAAAAAGGATAATAAACTTTCGGGGTGAATTTTAAGTGCTAGGCCTTGAACAAGTTTGGTAAAGATGAAGACGATGACTAACGCTAGAGTGCACATGTGTTTTTAGCGAGTATGATGAGAGATTGATTATGATAAAGATATAAAGAAACAAGTGCATACATGAAATACACGTGCACATGGACGGACTTGAATACGTAGACACAAGTGCACACGTGTTTTGAGCATGTTTGATGAAGATGATGGTGATTACCAATATGAAGAGTGCACATATGTTTTGAACAAGTACGGAAAAAAGTTGATCATGATAAGATATAATTGGAATACGAATGCAAGAGCAAGATGTAATCATAAATTGAATGTCATGTATATTTTGAAAACTAATGTAACTCGTAATGTCCAAATGCTTATAATAAATGCATATCAGGTATGCACGAATGCATTTATATGTATATTTTTTAAACAATTTGTTAAAAAATTGCTTCATGATTTTAATTCCAATAACGTTAATAATTCGATATAACAGTTAGATGTTTAAGCAATTAAACACTAAAAAAACATGTAAATATATATTTCTTCAAAAAGAATACATATGCACCTTACCAAAAATGTATGAAAAAAAAAAAAAAAAAAAAAAAAAAAAAAACTATTATTCTAATAAAAAAAATTAAATTCCTAATATTTAGGGGAAACACGTTTTTTTATTAAAAAAAATTAAAAAGAAACTAAAAATGTACTTTTACTATTATACCCTTTTAAATTAAATAATAAAAATTAATATCCAAAAAAATCTGATTGGTTGATGGTGGTTCTCGCAGTTCTCGACCTTTTTATGGTTCTGAAAAGAACCCTTCCCTATAAATATAATATATAATTATGGTGTGTGCATCAATTTATATAATATAATTGTCAACGCCTTTTTTTTACCATGTATATCCGTTTATCTTTATATACAGTAAGATTAAAAAAAATGCAAAGTACCATAAAAACAAAAAATTACCCCATATCATAACATCTCATTAACACCACATTTTGGGACTCACATTCTTTTTCTTTTTCATTTATTTAATAAACTGAGACATTTAATTAATTAAATCAAGACCAAATATAAAAAAGAATGAAGCACACTTTCAAAAAGGATATTACCCGTCCCAACCTCGTTTTTTTAAAGCTGTAACCTCACTTTCTCTTTTACAGACGAACACCACTTTCTCTTTTGCAGACCCTTGCTTTCTTCTTCCTCCCTCGACACACGCTAAAAAAAAGTCGACACATACACACACTACAAAACCATGTAAAACTAAAAAAAATAAAAAATAATAAAAATAAAAAAATATACTCGCGTTTCACTCCATGTTGCTGGAGTAACTCCCAGCATAATGTCGTTGCAAAAACGTCCTCCTCGGTATCATAACGCCGCACAACGCAACGCCGCGTGGGCATAATGCCACCTTGGGCGTTATGATAAAGTGCCCTTTAAGGCCTGGTGCAATTGCCATTCGGCCATCACCTTCATATCATCTTTTTAACACATTATCTAAATTACCATTTAACAACTGTAATTGTAACCACTTAACCAAACACATAAAAAAAATTATTTTATACAAACATCACCCAAAATATATCACACGCTAACAAACAGAAAATAATAATAATAACAACAACACCTTTTCCTTTCTTTCGTTAGATGAAGAAATTCACCAAACCAGCTCCAAAACAACCCTCCGCTTGCCAAAACAACCCCTCCGTCATCGGCTTCACGTGCCATGGATGGCCTTTGCGTGTGGTCGAATTTCACGATAACGCCCCGCCTAAGCAGTCTTATGTATGATCCTAAAAAATATGACTATTTACATCTGACTTTTCTCATACCATTTGTGATGACTTTTATCATGCACTACTTCTAACATGATTCTTTATTATTATCGTTGTTAGTGTGTTTATACTTATATAAATTATTCTTTTAAGAACACTTTTTAGGAGACACAAAACTTGTTCCAAATTGTTGAGACCGTGAATTTAACTCAAAGGTAATGGCTTGATTATCTATAATAGCATTCTCATACTTCATTCACGCGTGATTGTTGTTTTTGTTGTTGTATGTGTGTATAATATCATGTTTCGTGTGTGATATGAAAATAAACTAATCTTTAGTCAGAAGCGAACTTCCAGACCGGAAAGGAGCCAAAAAAAGGTGAGCGCCCCTGCATGAGCCTTATTGAAAACTAAAGCAAGGCATCGACCAATTTATGATGTCCGCGATGATGACGTTCGTCAAGCAGGCCACGTGGATTGGTCGGGTCTTCTTCAGCTAATGAGACCTCAATCCCGAAGCCTTCGGAGTATTTTTTTTAATAGGCACCTCTATTTGTATGGTGAATTCCCTCATGATAGATCTCGCCTAGTCTCCATCTCTTTCCCCCGCCACCTTCCGACCCGTGAGAGTATACAATGAAAACTTCCGGACACTTATGTCTGATCGCGAGATTGCTTGTTGGACGTCCGATGAAACCTACTTAAAAAATATTCTCCATCCTTATAACATGTTATAAGTTCTCGTGGGTCCTTGAAAAATGCCTTTTAATTTAAATTGCTGAGTTCATGGGGTTCGGTCTAAGATTGCAGGTTTCATTAACTTTTTGCACAACAAGAATATCACCCCTCTTCCCACTCTCAAGAAGCAAGTAAATAATGGTAAAAGCACAAAGTTCTGGGCTGGTGTTTGGTTATGCGAAACCCCTCTCAAACAGAAGTTCCCTCGTCTATATCGGCTAGACATTTATCCTGATTGTACGGTGCATGATAAATGGAATTCGGGTTGGATTTGGTCGTGGTCAAGAAGTGTCAATGGTGGTGTCACTAAAGCTCAGCTAGATGATCTTTCTAGCCTTCTTGGTAATTTATTCCTCACAGACAAAGATGATTCTTGGATATGGTCTATTGGGAATTCCACTGTTTTTAATGCTAAAGACACTCGGAATCTTATAGATAACTCAATGCTTCCTGATTCACCCACTCATATTAGATGGTGCAGATTCATCCCGAATAAGGTTAACAATTTAATTTGGCGAACTCTTCGTGATCGTGTCCCAACGAGATGGAACTTGAGTAGAAAAGGTATAAAAATTGTTGGTGGTTATTCGTCCCAAAGCAGGGTGAAGATAATCAATTCAGCAGAAATGTGCAACTCTTCAGCAGAAACAAACAAACTGTTAATAGTAACAGATACCACTTGGTGGTTACCGGATATCACTTGGAATCGTGTGATCACTTTCCAAAGTAAACTATTCGACCCTAATGCCCGGGTATCACGAATATCTACTTGGGATAAGACCAAATGCAGTTAGAGAATTAGGCACAATTCTTTAACCCTTGCGCTTATAAGTGTTATGTGTTTTCGTGTGTCTTCATGCATGTTCGGATCTCCTATTTATAGGAGGTTACTCTTGACCGCTCCAATGGAATTATGAGTATTAATCGCCCATTAATAGCCTCATGATCATCCCCATTATAGCAGTTAGTGGTTACATGACCAATTAAACGTGGTCATAATGATGCGCTTGTAATCGTCATTTATCAAGACTTATTTCAAGATTTCATAGTGCTTTCGGTGGTTACACCGCTTAGTGGAAACGCCATCGCTTGGTGTAAACACAACTTCGGTGAGATACCACTCGGTGGAAACATCGATCCCGCTGGCATCGCGGTGGAAACACGATAATCGATGTTAACCACAACAAGATTTTCACCAAGCACTACCAATACATACCACTTTTAGAGTCGTGGTGTTCATGGACCTTATGGGTGTACACTCCTGCACCTCCTAACCCATTACAAGGTGTGAACCATCCCACAAGTGCACTAAATTTTCCAACAATCCTCCCAAATTTAGTCCACTCCCTTTGCATGAAAATAAACATCAATCAAAACATGTGCATAAACGAAAATGTCACGAGGATTGAATTTCCATCTTAGTAAATTACACGCTCAAATATTCGAGAATCGTGGTGTTCTAAGAATTGAACCTTCAACCCATTTGAATACCAAGATAAAATACACAAGTTTTCAAACACTTATGACTCCCGACACTATACAAGCCATGTGTCCATATCCAAATTCATAAATGTTGTAAAAGCTAAAAGTCCAAAGTTTCTGAGCGCAAAACTTCAACATTTACATAGGTGGTTCCTCTTTAGTCATGCTCCGCCAAGCACTTTTTCAAAGAAATTAACCATTAGAAGTAAAGACTTCATCCTCCTTTCAGAGTTACGAGCACAACCTTGGGATGTAAATAAAACATGTGCTCCATCCATCGAATGTTGACTTTCCACATTGAACTCGGCTCCCAAGTTTCCTTGGGAGGAGTCAGTGTCCTAGCATTCAGGTGACTAAGTTGGACTTAAACCCATCCCTTTAGAGACTTTAAAACCAAGTCTCTAGCCGCACCCTTCGTCAAGTGATTAGCTAAGTTCATTGAGATCTCACAAACTCTATAGATACCACCCCATTCATGATAAGCTCACGAATCATGCTATGCCCGACACCTAAGTGTCTAGACTTACCATTGTACATCGGCTATAAGCCTTAGCCAATGTAGTCGCACTATCACACCGATAGAAATAGGTGCTATAGGTTTAGCCACAATGGAATCTCAAGAAGCAAGTTTTTCAACCATTCGACTTCTTTACCAAAGAATGCTAGAGCCACAAATTGATTCCATTGTTGAACTGGTGATGCAAGTTTGTTTCTTGGATGCCCAAGAAATTGCACCTCCACTAAGTAGGAATACCCACCACCGGTAGACTAATTGTCTTCGAGTTATCGATCCAACTTGCATCGATGTAACCTTCCAACATCGATGGGTAACCATATATATGAGACTATAATCCATAGTTCTCTTCAAATACTTGATACCCTTTGAAGCGCTTGCGTTGATGAGCACTAGGATTACTAGTATACCGCTCAATTTTCCCACCGCAAAACCAATATCGGGTCTTGTACAAGTCATGGCATACATCGTGCAGCCAATTACCCTAGAATACTCAAGTTGAGATACGCCTTGCCATGATTGGGCATCGCCTTCACAAGTATCCATAGGTGTACTCATCGAGTACAATCAAAGTAATTGAATTTCTCAAGCCTTCTCAATATAATGAGACCGAGAGATAGAAATTCTATTACTTTCATGTTTAATCCTTATACCAAGGATAACATCGCCTCCCCATGTCTTTCATGGAGAACCTTGATGACAAAAATTCCTTTGTCAGTCAACCGATTTTGGTCGATGCCAAAGATCAACATGTCATCAACATATAGACAAATGATGACTCCTTTACCGATTCATCAAATTTGCTATATACACATTTGTCGCCTTGGTTAAGAACATAACCACTAGACAAAACCAATTCATCAAACTTTTGATGCCATTGCTTAGGTATCGCTTAAGTCCATAAAGAGACTTAATCGGTTTACACCTTGTTTTCATTGCCGTGCATGATGAAGCCCCGAGGTTGGTTCATATAAACCTCCTCTTCCAATTCACCATTCAAGAAAGTCGTTTTCACATCCATCCGATGAATAACGATTGTAAATAGATGTCATAGCAATCGCCAGCCTTATGGTAATCGATCACGAGCCATGGGGCATAAGTATCAAAATAGTCTATTCATGACTTTTGTTTAAAGCCCCGAATGACTAGTCTAGCCTTGAACTTTTCAATAGTTCCATCTACCTTCAATTTCCTTTTGAAAATCCATTTGCAACCCGTAGGTTTGCAACGAGGTAGATCAACCAACACCCAGTGTTGTTGCCCATGATGGAATTCATCTCATCATTGATTGCTTCTTTCCGTAAAGCAATGTCCGGGACTTCATTGCTTCTTCAAATGTTTTGGGGTCATCCTCAACAATGAAGCAATAGGAGTATTGGTCCGAGACCTCATCCCTAGTACCTTCAACTAAGTATAGTTGAAACTCGAGTCCAAATGACTTTGGAGTCCCGACCCTTTTGCTCTTCTTGAGCACGTGTTTAGGTTCTTTGAACCACAACCTCATCGTGGACCACCGATGGTTCATCATCGAGGACCTCGATACACCAGTGTCATGAGTTCCATTAGGAATCCTCGACTTGGTCTAGGGACCGATGAGAATCTATTCTCATCAAAGTCTCGCATCCTTGATTCAATTATTGAGTTAATCGAAACATGTTCATTAGGTTTAATAACATAGAACCTAAAAGCCTTGGAATGCTCAAGATATCCAACAAAGATGCGACATGCCTCTTTCACCCAAAGTCTTTTGCTTTGGATCGTGGAGTCTTACAATAGCCCTACAACCCCAAACCTTGAGATAATTCAGTTGGGTTTCTTTTAGTCCAAAGTTCATAAGGGGTAACCTTGTTCCTTTTGTTTGGAACCCTATTTAATAAATAGCAAGTTAACATAGCTTCACCCAGTAACCCTTGACTCATCCCGAATAGGACAACATTGAATTAACCATCTCCTTCAAGACCTGTTTTTCCTTTCGAAATACCATTTTGCCGAGGAGTATAAGGGCGCTTGTTTCATGGATCATTCCAACAGACCGAAAGTACCGAGTATCCATGTACTCACCTCCCTATCGCCCTTAATCTTTGATTAAAGACCCAAGTTGTAATTCAACTTCGCTTTAAACACTTTGAATTTATCTAATGCTTCATCCTTGGTATGTAAATGATAGACATAACAAAATCTAGAAGCATCATCAATAAATGTCACAAAGTACTTCTTATTCCCCAAAGAAGGAGTGGCATGCAAATCACATGTGTCATCGTGAATAAGCTCCAAGATCTTAGTCTCACGACTAATACCCGAAAGGGTTTCTTGGTTATCTTGGTCAACATGCAAGTTTTACACTTTTCGTTGTCCATGTCAAAAGCGTGGATTAAACCATCCCTAGACATATCTTGCATTCTTTATAGTGAACATGACCAAGTCTAGCATGCCAAATGTTAGAATCACCGATCATATGTGGTCATAAAAGTCAAATAACACCATCGGTGGTAATATTAAGCCTAAACATTTGATTACATAAATAACCAAAACCAATAAAACACCATGCTTAGAAAGCACAAATTTATCGATTCAATAACTTGTTTATACCCATGATTATTCAAAACACTACTTGAAACCAAGTTCTTCCCGATATCGTGAACATGAATAACATTAAACAAAGTTACAATCTTTCTGAACTAAACCTAAGATCTACACAACCACGATTATGCACCAAGGTCGTTGACTCATTTCCCATGTGAAGAATAGAACCATCATTCATGACTCATAAGTCTTGAACCGACTTCTATCTTTACACACATGAACTGTTGCACGAGTCAACCCACCACGCAACATCATCATCACCGCACATAAAAGATTCAGATACATATGTAACATAATAAATCGAAAAGACTTATTAAACATATTTCGACCTTTCGGTGAGTTGGTGAACCACCACTCCCCGAACCATTAGTGCTCGATCCATTGGCTTTACCACCAACTTTAACACCCTTGCGGTCCCTTTTAATGTGACCGGTCTTGCCACATTTCCAACAAGTAGGTGTTGCCTTCTTGTTAGGATCGCCTTGTGTTATCATGAAATTTCGTTTGCCTTTATTGTCATTGTACCGGTGGAGTTGTTATGCTCCACCATATTGACAACAGATGGTCCAAAGAAGATTGCTACTCTTTGGCTTGTCATTATCCCGCACTTTGAGAGATTCCTCAATGTGCGATGACCGCCCAACTCAACAAGAGTTAACTCCTCCTTCATATGTTTCAAGGTATGCTTGAAATCTTTCCATGAAGGAGGAGTTTATCAATGACACAAGAGACTTTGATAGCCTCATCCATGTTCATTTGGTGTTGTGTAAATCTTCCAAGTATTCCAAGAAGTTCATTGTATTGTTCCATAACCGGTCTTGAATCGGTCATTTTGTAATTTGTGAAATTACTAACAAGGAACTTCTTACTTGATGCATCCTCAACCATATATTTGGCATCCAAGGAATCCCACAGTTCTTTGAAGATTCAAAGTTCGATAAATATCAAACAAAGAATCGACATACCATTCGAATAAGACCTCTGATATGTAGTCATCATTCTCCCACTTGCTCCTCCTCCCGATCCGATCCACATTAGCATCATCACCATCATCAGAATTGGAGTAGTCAAGACATAGACCACACTCATACTGACGAAGAAGAAGTGCATCTTCTTCCGCCACCTCCTAAAGTCCACCCTTCAAACTTGTCCAGCTTAGCAAAGTTTGAAGCCATGTGTTTCATTGCAAAGAATTGCCATTGATTATCACTAAATAGTTTACTTTGATTGTTGGTGGTTATTCGTCCCAAAGCGGGGTGAAGATAATCAATTCAAAGAAATGTGCAACTCTTCAACAGAAACAAACAAAATGTTAGTAGTAACAGATACCACTGGTGGTTACCGGATATCACTGAATCGTGTGATCACTTTCCAAAGTAAACTATTCGACCCTAATGCCCGGGTATCACGAATATCTACTGGGATAAGACCAAATGCGTTAGAGAATTAGGCACAATTCTTTAACCCTTGCGCTTATAAGTGTTATGTGTTTTCGTGTGTCATGTTCAGATCTCCTATTTATAGGAGGTTACTCTTGACCGCTCCAATGGAATTATGAGTATTAATCGCCCATTAATAGCCTCATAATCATCCCCATTATAATGTTAGTGGTTACATGACCAATTAAACGTGGTCATAATGATGCGCTTGTAATCGCTATTTATCAAGATGCTTATTTCAAGCTTTCATAGTGCTTTCGGTGGTTACATTGCTTGATTGGAAACGCATAACGCTTGATGTAAACACAACTTCAGGTGAGATACCACTGAGCTGGAACATCGATCTCGCCAATCATTGCTTGCTGGAAACACTGATAATCAGTGTTAACCACAACAGTATTTTCACCAAGCACTACCAATACATACCACTTTTAGAGTCAGGGTGTTCATGGACCTTATGGGTGTACACTCCGTACCTCCTAACCCATTACAAGGTGTGAACCATCCCACAAGTGCACTAAATTTTCCAACAAAAATCAACTTTTTATTTTGTCCTAACTACGCAATTAGCCCGGAAACTACAAATCACTTATTTTGGGATTGTTCTCTTGCGACGGCCGTGTGGTCGAAGATCTTCAATTGGGTAGACCTTCTTCTTCCAAGATGTAACACTATTGAAGTGTTATACGATTGGCTTGATCACTTCACATAAGTTAATTATGGAAGCTATCATTGAAGTGGCTATTTGGGTTTTACGGAACTTCCGTAACGAGTCTATCTTTGGAGATCTACTTTATCTGAAAAAGTAGTTTATTATTATTTTTTGTGGTTTTCTAATAGAAGTAGAAAAGCCTCTAAGTCATGGAACAATTTGATTCAAAATCCTTTGCTTGTATCTCTTTTGTAATTGTTCTTCTTGCTAGTTTAATAATAACTCAGCCGTCCAAAAAAAATTAAAAGTTTGAAAAATAAAATAAAGCTAATTTTGTTTGTGGCACGGTTGTTATGAAACGAGTGGCGGTGTCGTGGACGACGTCACATGCATCGTTTTCTTCCTATATTGAGTCATACGACGCTTAACGCGTTATCACTCTAACAGCTATCATCGATGTAACATTTACACTTTTTGGAAACATATCACATTACCAGAAAATCATCGATATATAAAAATATATATACGTCGGATTAATAAGTGTACCCAATGAAAAATCTATCAAAACATTTTCTATTTTTAAGAAACGTAAAAAGGTATGCACATCATATTAAAATTATAAATAGCTACACATAAAATTGAAATTACCGGGTCCGAAAAGGATTGGCTACAACATGTGAACTGACAAAATATAAAAACACATGAAAACAGTGACGTCTTGTGTTGTATTCCTATCACCACAACTTATGTTGCAAGGCTACTTCTCCATATACAAATACACACTTGCACAACCACTACACAAACCATATAGCAGGCATATTTGCTTTTTACAGTTGTAACAGTACTACCACAATACAAGGGTCCTATTATTGGAACCCTCCCTATGGAGTCACATCCATAGGGAATATTCCTTTGTCTCCATTTTGTCAAGACAACGTTTTGTCGGCTTTATGTTCAGTATTTACGCGAGTTTTAAGCGTTTGGCTTATTAAACTTTATATTTGATTCCGCGATTTTCGGGTTTATAGCTTTTTGATATAAACAAAATTATAAAAATAAAAAAAATAAATAAAAAAAAATAAAAAAAAAACAAAAAAACTAGGGGGGTCTCAATAAAATACTAGGCACCGTTCTAATAACTCACCCCCAATACAAATACAATATAAATAGTACTAGTATAATTTAGCTTTTTACATTTTTTATGTTCATATACCACACAAATAACAAATATCATGCTACGATAAGAGCGCTAGGTATCGTTTGATGTCATGGGTGGTGCCATAAGAAAAAGTGATGTCACTTCAACACTTTTTTTCCCATGACACCAATTTTGGCTATGGCACAAAAACCCGTCTCCCTAACATAACACCAGTTTTCTGATGCCATGACGCATAATTATTTATTTATTTATTAATAAAACAAATCTTAAACACATAAAAAAAATTGGATATTACAAATATATAAGGCCCATCATACTGATACAAAAAACCATCAAAGGCTTTAAGGATAGCCCAAACAAATATAACAACTCAAACACAATCAACCAATCTTATAAATATTAGGTCATCTTCTTCCATTTCTTTTAACAATCTTCTTCCTTCAGCAGTTCAACCACCTGCAAAACACACAAAAAAAGAAGCATATCACAGTATCACACAAACTCATCACAAGAAAAGAAAAAAAAAAAAAAAAAGAAAAGAAAAAGCTTCGGCGTGAGCCACGGCGCCAAGACCCACCAACCCAGTGTCGGTGTGGTGTCTCGTGCCATAGCATGGCGCCGAAGGTGATGACTCAAGCCAACAGCCCTTGTACCTCGTGCTCTAAGAAATGAGAAATTAAACATTAGAGGTAATGTTAGTTTTAATATGAAGGAAAAAATATTTTTTTAACAAAATAGAGGTCCCACAATAACTAATTTATTATTTTTCTCTACTCACATACATCTCAACATTACCTCTCATGTTTAAATTAAACATGATAGTATCTCAATCCATCCTTATAGGCTATGTGGGTTTAGACGCCACTAAACTTGGATTTACACACCATCTATTTACATAGAATTAAATATTCGTCTAGGTATTTGTGTTTTTTCTTTTTTCAGTCCCGAAAGAGAACACCAAAAGCACCAATAACTTTTTCTACTCCCGCTTCTATTTTCTCACTGGTAGGTTCTAACTTTTAACTCACCATATATCTCTTCTTCAACCTCTTAAACTAGTGCCGCCATCTTTATCTTTTTTCTTTTATCTATTATGATCATTAAGATTAGGTCACCATATTAGTAACACAAGCATCAATATGAATAAGTAGAGAAGAAGAGGAGGCGGATGAACACAAACACACACACACGTTATGCGTAGAAAACGATTATGCTTAGGTGAAATATGAAAGTGAACAACCAACCCTCAAGTGAGGGTTATACAAGAGTATTTATAGGGCAAGGAGCTAGGGCAACACATCTAGACTCCTTCCCTTCTTATGGGCTTGGGCCAAGGCTTATGGGCCTTCTACATAAGCCTTAGCTTAATAACAAACATAAAGGCCATATTAAGCTAACTATTACATATGAATCACTAACACTTGAAATATAGTTTAGGAGTGATTCCAACAATCTCCCCCAAAGTGTTAGTGATGAATGAAAGAGTGATAAACGATGTAGGTGCTGATGTAATAGTAGCTTTGACGTCTTCTGACATTCTTCTTTCTTGTGAGAAGAGTTGCCTTGATTCGAACAATCTCCGCAGTGTAGAGAAATTGTTTCCTTTGAAAAGTTTTGCTTTGACGTCATCTTTTTCTTTGTTCTTTAGTTCTTTGTTATGGTAGTGATAGTATGTTGTTGTTATGCGCATCAGTGCGCTTCGTTGCTCGGGTTCCACGTCATTCTTTAACATGCTCACATGCTCTTTAACGTTGGATTACAAGATCGATGAAGTTCTCTTAGTCTTTAACTTTGTAGATTCTTTGACTTGATGAAGAATCTTTCGGACTTTGTGTTGCCTTTGATAGAACTTCCATTAGTGATGTTGTTGGTATGAGCATGTGAAGAATCAGCACGATCAGGTCCGCTCCGAGCTTCCATAAGAAGAAAACATAAGAAAGGTTAGTAATAAGCGGATTCCGCACTTACAAGTTTGAACTTGAGAGTGTTAATGACATAGTGTGAAAACACAACTCTAATTCTCACAAAGGTCGTTCTGAACCGAGTCCCACAAGTGAGATAACGCGATGTAAACCAAGTACACCTATAGTTCGGATGAGTCGCCGAGGAACATGAAGCATCACCTCACGATGTAGACCGTTTGAGACACACTAAGCGTAATCCACGGGAGTTGAAGTGACTGCTTTGTCGGTCGTTTGATGTTGACCTGGCGGGAGTTTCCATTCAATCACCGAGGATCACAATTGTGAACCTCTCATAAATGTTCTCGACAGTTGCTAGGATCGTGTGGGACTCGATAACGCACCATTGTTGTTCTTATTGTTGAACAACAAGTGATGAAATGTCAAGTGTACCTATGAGATCTTTTGATGAATCTCGTGGCTCTAGACTCAATAGTGCGTTTGGTTATCCCGAGCGGAGACTAGGGAGAGGTCTCCTTCTTCAATACCAAAGAATCTCTAAGAGAAAGCCGATAGTTTACGTAGGGTTCCCTATGAGAATGAAACAAGCACATTGAGAGAAACTTGAGTGGCTAAGAAGGTTTAGTGCATGCGTCCTTTGGGTCCATGACGACTTTTAATCTTCAATACCGGTGTCATCAAGTGACAACCAAGAGTATATGAATTGAACGATTGTGCGCCTAAGTTGAATAACGGAGGCTATTTCTTTTCACCCTTTTCTTTGCTTTTCTTTTAATTCTTCAACTCCTTCTTTCTCCGATTCTCATTTCTCCTTTTATAATCATACCTAAGGACTTCTAATTCTAACTATTGGTAGTGTCCTTGGTAGATCCCTCCGACTCAAGCGGATCATAGGACAGTTATTCCTAACCTTAATCACCTTATAACTCCATTGCCATAAAATCATTTTCATGAAAATCTCTCGAAGTGTTTGTGAATGAAAAACATGTTTGAACACTTCAAGAGTTTTAGATTTTCAAATACTCCCTCAACATGTGCTTAAGAGTTTTGACGAAATCGCACGGTGAGGAAAGAGCGCGACTTTTGAATTGATCGACTCATAATAGGCGGTTCCTTGCGAGACACGATTACGTTGCATAGTTAAAGAGATACATTGTCGGCTTTTAGGTGACAACTAGCTCTAATAACTACCTTGAAGATGTGGACAACCCCGAAAGGTTGTCAAACCCGTCAAAGTTCATGTCTATCAAGAGCTTCTCGAATAGGTACAATTTACTTGGATAAGTCTTGGAAGACGAATCTTTTCAATGTATGACTGTTCAGATCCCGTCAATTCATGGGTTGAAGTCTTTTCACATGAGGATTCAATAGCAAAACACAACATATTTCTTATCACATAATATTTCTCCCCCTAAAAAATGGCATATAAATGTTATTTTTGATGAAATTTTGATATCAAATATGTCCATTTCGAGTTTTACGGGAAGATTACCACTAAGAACATTTTGTGAACAAAGTTTTTAGTCAAATACTCCCCCTCAACAAGTGATATAAACGGTTGAGGTTTTGAAAAAACATAAGGGGAAGTACTTGTTCTTTTGAGCAAAACCTTTAAAAAATGAAAGGTTTGATAAGTTTTACTCAAAAGGAAGAAGCTTTCGCTCCTTTTATAAGGATTGTGGCACTGAAGCATACCACAGGTCCTTTCATTACAAGTACGGGTTGTACTTTAATATGTGTGCACAAGCCATTGTCATTAATAATCACACATCCAAATTAGTATGAAATTGAAACAGTTTAAAGGGTACCAGAATTTGGTGTAGGTCGTGAAGAACTCCGGGAATGCGAATCGGGCGTTGATATCCTGTGAGATTAATGCGAGGACGACCACCTACGAAGCTTTCCAATGTTCTGAACTGGTCCCTTCGAAACAACCTTTCATCAATCCGCTTGATGATTCTCTTTACATCCCGTCTTTCCTGAGAATTCCATCTCGTTGGTGACCCAATGCCTTGTTGAATCGCCTTTAACCGATATGTTAGTCCATCCCTGACATGCTTCAAAGTTGAATCTCCAAACTTATGAAGCTCCGTACACGCCATCACGCAGTTGCGGTGTAGTTCACTTCGGTAGACTACTCCAAACGGTTTGCTAATGAGAGTGAATTGTGGAAGATGGTTGATGTCAGGAAGTTCTAGCTGAGGTCTGGTGAAGTTGACACGTGTCTGATATGACTCAACATCAAGTTGCAAGTCTTCTACGTTCTCGGATCACGATGCTTCGATGAAGATAAGCAAGGACTTGATGTATTCACGTTGAATTTCGTCGAGAATTGTCTCATGCGTCCTCGCACCTTTGCAAGATACGGATCTTCAATGTCGTTGAGAGACGATTCGAAAGTCCGCTTCACGTAAAGCATAGTCCTTTTCGTCTTGTCTTTTGACCACGATCTTCTTTAGGAAGGTGTAGTCCCATTTAGACGAGAGAGCAACATGCTTAACAACAACGATCCTTGATCACCGTACACTTCATGTTGAGATTTCACGAACACGCAACTTTGGTAGTAGATTCGTCGGCGTTCGCCAATGATGAATCCCATCTGATGCATCGATGTCATACTCTTCCACTGCTGTTGTTGAACATGTGGTTAGCCTTTTCCTCGATGGCTATGCAGTTGGAGTATATGGTGCCGGAGCGGAAGTGTAAGTGATGTAGCGTATTTCTTTGACACATCGCTACCATGTAGAAGAAATTCTAGGTCGTTGTTGAAGAAGTATCGAAATGGAATCTGAGGTTGATCTCGTCGACCAATGGTAGGTAGAGGTTTGGTCCAATCTATGTAGTATGGGCGTTGTCTTTTCGGTGTAGTCGATGTTTGCTTGAGGTTGAGCCAATCAATGTTGTTAGACATGGCTCGTGCTATGTTTTCAAGGTGATATTCAACTTCAATAGCACTTTCCGAGCTGTCTTTGAGTATTTGAAAAGCTTCATTCTTGATTCGTTTCAACTCGATTTAGTCATCTTCTTCACTGAACTTTTCTTGCGGTAACTTTGGATGCTCCAACGTACTACCTTCTACCATATCTTGGTCATCGATTAATGCGGTGTAGCAACAACAAGTGTGGAGAACCAATCATACTCGGTGTCGTCATCGCAAGCCATGAGACGACATCACCTGGGAGTCTTCTTCTTTTCTTAGGCTTTGATGAGGATGATGGTTTCTTTGTTGTTGAAGCGGGAGAGGTGGGTTGTTGTTGGGGCTCGAGACTTCCTCATCATCACCACCGGTGTACTCGAAGTGATCACGGTTTTCGTAGTTTGGGGTGGTAACTCGAGTCCCGAGGTTTTCGAGAGAAGAACGTGGAGGATATCGTTGTTGAGCTGGAGTCCTTTGGGGTGGAGGTTGCATGGAGGATGATTCACCAGTTTTCTTCGGGCATTTAGGCTCGTCATTCTTATCTTTATCCTTATCTTCATCGTCTCTTGGACGTTTAGGCCTTTGAGCTTCTTCTCTGTATGCTGATTTAAGTTGGTATTCTAGCAAAGCTTCAAACAATTTACTTTCATAAGAAGCAAATGTCGCAGATCGTTTAGATATTTGAGATACCAGCCTGGAAACCAATTCAGCATCTGAGAATATTATAGGATCAACTAGATTGATGTTTACATGCATAGGTGTTGATCTCATAGTTTGCTTGGCCAAATGCAATAGATTCGGATAGAGTTGTTTGGTGTACATTTCTCTTGTCATACCAGGAACGATGTCAAGAAGGAACTTGTGAGTGTAACCTTTGATCATCTCGTTCATATCCCCTTGAAGATCACGTTGCATGAACTTCTAGATGTACTCCCTTTCAGCTGACATCTTGTCATTCTCGTCATGAAGGTCACTGCACAGTCACGAGAAAATTGACTTTTGTAAGGCACGTCTTTCTTCCCACTGTTTGTGACTTTAACGATTCTTGTCTTAGCTTGAGAGATCCAAGATGCCGTTGGCTTCTTCACCGATTTGGATGTGGATCCGGTTGATCTTTTGGATGGTGATGGAGAAGAATGAGAGGATGAATCGATGATGAAGAGTCATGAGGAGGTTCAGGTCCTTAGGAGGTTCAAGTTTTCTCCTTGGAGCAATTGGACTATTGAGAAGAAAATCATCATAGTTCACTTTGTCATCTTTGCGGTCTTAGCCTTTTCTTGACTGCATCTGGCCTCTTCCTCTGCTTTGGCTTGAAGCTGCGACCTCTTCATCATCTTTTCTTTCTCGACTTTTCCTTTTCTCGGTTCCTCCCAGGCGTTTTGTTGTTGCTCAAGAGTGGTGGCACCGATTCCTTATCGGGTTAATTAACCGCATCGAATTGGTGTAGGTTGAACTCCACCACTTGACCTCGGGCCACCCATTTGATCCTTTGCAAACTCTTTCGCAACGTGTTGGAGTCTAATGATTTTGAACTTCCTCCTGTAATCAGTATCCAGTGGCTCTTCATCAGAGCTCTCTTCTTCGTGCTCAATCACTGGAGTCTTTCCTTTATCACCTTTGGGACTTGAAGGCTTTGTGGCTGTTTGAGTGTCATCTTTGACTGTTTCAGAGTAATTTATCTCTTCGTCAGTGTCAGTTTCCTCAGAGATTTCATCCTTTAGCTTTTGTTGCGGTTTAGGCTTGGGAATAGGAATAGCTTCCTTAGATGGAACTTTCCTTTTGAGTGGAGGTTTCCTCTTAGGGAACTGTCGTTGACTCTCAGTGCTTGCAACACTTCTCGCCTTGCCTCTTGGTTTTCCTAGTAGGTGTACGGAAGACTTGTCATCGAAACCCAACTTTGCCTTCATCAACCGCTACGGATACCTTTTGTATGAGTAAAGTGTTTGATTTCATCGAGAGAAGGTGATCCCGGTAGTACAACACCTTGTTTCTTTATTGTTTATTCCTTAACCGATTGTTAGAGTAGGTTCATACAACATGGAGTGATTTTTGGGTCGTCGAGTCTCAAGGAATATCGATTTAACCCAAGAGCTCTGGATCGGCAGTTTGTGTATCGATGTATGGGATATTGGTGCCTCGCTTTTTGAGGAAAGACATCATGTCATCCCATATCGAGCTTCAACTTCGATATGTTTCATGTTGACCAAAGCCCAAAAATCAGTAGTTCCATGAGCTTGGGATGCTCATAACCACTATCCCGCCCGAAGCAGTTTTGTGATGATGATGAAGAGGGTTCTCGGTGAGGATATTCTTTAGGTCAACGGAAGAGTGCTTGGTGATTACCCTTGTAGCCGTCATAACCGATGTTGATCATGAATTGCGAGCAGTCTCTTGATTGGTGCGGCATTGTATTCGGTTGGCTCGATGGCGGGAATGAGGAGAATAGCCCAAGTCTGCTTTGGTGTGATGGTGACTTGCTTGTGATTGAGAGTCACACAACATTTTCCCTTTGATCCGCTTCATTGTGTGCCGTAATTGCTGAATGTAGATCTCGAACTGTGGCAGAGTTGGTGAGCATATTCGGATAAGAATGGTTCTTCAGAATGTCCACTGCAATCAAGCAAGAAGATTCCGAGCAGGTGAGAGTATCAAAATCAACACGGAGGTTATTCTTTCCTATCTTCATCGGATAGCCATTAGGGAAGATATCAGCAACGGTGAGAACATTTGGTGCATCTACATTCTGCATTTGAACATTTGAAAGAAATTTAGCCAAAAGAACCAACATATCGAAAGACATTATGTTAGTCAACAGATGGTTATATTGTCTAATTATTGAATGTGATATGTCGATGATTGTTACAAGACCAATGTCACTTGTTTGTCCAATAGTCCAATGACGTCGTGATAAGTTTCGTGAGTTAATTAACTTTAAGTTTTAAAGTCCATATTTTCACTTATTATTCACAACTTGTTAAACATTTAAGCTTATAGTGACATTATTGGTTTCGTGGCGTTATGATTTATTTATTTACAAGTTTGCACGCGTAACAATTCATAATTAAGCTTAAACAAGGCCTAGGCGTAGAAATGGCAAGCTTATGCGTAAACAGGAATGGTATACGCGTAAACGCAAGCTTATGCATAGGTTCTTGACTTACGCATAAGAAATATTACGCGTAGGAAAAGGGGACCTTATGCGTAGAGCTTACGCGTAGGTGTATATAAACCTTACGCGTAAGGCTTACTCGTAAGAGTCAACCTTATGCGTAGAGGTAACTGTTTATGCATATCCTTCACAGGATACGCGTAGTCCCTTATGTAGAACCTTACGCGTAATAGTTACGCGTAAGATTGCTCTTAAGCATAACATTCTACGCGTAAGGTGATCCTTATGCGTAGTTTGTTAGAAACCTTGATTCTGAATTTTTCAAACGTGGAAAACCTGAAATAAATTCGTCATAACACAATCATTAACATCTACATTCAATTGTTTTCAGATCAAATCATGACTACTCATATAACAGTTACGCGTAAGAAGACTTACGCGAAAACCTAAACCCTAAGTTTCAAGAATACGCCTAAGTTATCTAGCCATAGGGTTTGTACCAAAATCATTCTGGGAAGTCTAGTATGCCTATTAAGTTGTTTTATCCAAGTTTTAACATCAAACTCAACATGAATAAAAAATACCCAATTCGTATGAACTAAAACCCTAAAATTCAATTCTTTTACGTTTGATGTAACTGGGCAATTTCTGGGCCTAGATATGATCAATTCAACTTGAATACAACATCATACAACTATATTTTTCACCGAAAACACTCACATATGAAAACACCCAATTTCACGCATAAACCCTAATTCACAATATCACTCAATTCGTGTATCTGGGTGTGTTTTAATGATCAAAATAGTTTCAATGATGTTATATAAACGTTTTGACACTATCTTTTTCATCATAAACACCCACACTTGATTAGGTGTTCATATGCTTATGCGTAGAACACCAAATCGTTCATAAGTGAAAATCTAACCGTTAGTTTTTAATATAAATCAAAACCATTGTTTACAAACACGTTTAGATTATGAAACCACTTACAAAATGAAGATCAAGCAAGCGGATTGTGAGATTGAATTTTACGCGTAGGATTAGGTTGGTAGGATAATAAATGAAGTGAAATTAATGAGGTTGGTGGGAGTTTTATGAAAAATAACTTTGAGCTTTAGACAATATTAGTCCCTCCACCTTTACCATTTACATCCAATGCCTTTAACTTCCATTTTGGTTACCAAACGAGTGATATTTGGAAAGAAATTTGACGACACTCCCCCTTGACTTAAGAAATAATGAAAGTTGATAAATTTTAGTCCGAGGAGTGTCAGAAAACCAGAAATGTGACCACCATTATTAAAGTGACCACCATTATTAAAGAAACAACCGGGATAAGGTAACATGCAAGTACAAGGTTTTATTAAACTGAAAAATATTAGATTTCTCCCCCTCAACACTTGATCGAAAAAATACTGAATTTTGAAAGATTTGAGTATTGACGGAAGAATTGTACTTGCAATGTTAAAAGAAATATAGATAGAAGAATATTTTTGTTGTTTTATCTGATTTTATAAGTTTGTATTTTGTTTTTGGAAAAATATTTACAAAAGAGGTTTTGGTGTTTGTTGGTTTTAAGAATGTTTTAAGAGTTCATCCAGTTCCTCTTGAGTCAAACACCGCATACCAATCCGTGGACCAACTCATTAAACCTAGCGAGGAGCTAAGGCTTTGGTGAGAAGATCCGCCAATTGGTATTCTGCACCACAAAATATAATTCAACAGCCACATTCCACGTGGTCCTTGATGAAGTGATATCAAGATCGATGTGCTTTGACTTGAATGTTGTAATTGAGTTACACGAGATCGCAATAGCACTCGATTGTAGTAGTACATCGGGATTACATCAAACACGTACCCATAGTCCTTGAGTTGTGTTCTCATCCAAATGACTTGAGCACAACACGCCTACATGGCTACATATTACGGTTCGGTTGAGGACAATGATGTACATTCGCTTCTTCGATTGCCATGACACCGGTTTATCACCAAGAAATTGTAAAGCTCAAGTACTTTTCCATGAATCTAAGCATCCTGCGTGGTCGTGTCTAAAAAGCGATTAGTTCAAAACCGAATCCTTCGGATACGGATCCCCAAATTAATGGTTCCCTTGATGTATCGAGGATTCTTTTAGCCTCGAGAGGTGGGTTTCGATTGGTCTCGATCGATAGCGGAACAAAGATATCTGCAAAAACAATGTCGGGCACTGCTAGTTGTTAGATACATGAGAGACCCAATGATACTATGGTATTTGGTAGTCTCCACCAATTTCCCATGTAAATCAGTGTCTAGCTTCTTGGTATGAGCCATTGGTGTGGCATAGGTGTCACAATTTTGCATTCCAAACTTGTTTAACAATTCAAGGGCATATTTGGACTGACTCAAGAAAATACCACGGGGTGATTGATGAACTTGCATTCCAAGGAAGAATGTGAGTTCACCCATCATTGACATTTCAAAATGTTTTGTCATAAGTTTTGCAAAAGCATTTGAGTATTTTAAATGTGTTGACCCAAAAATGATGTCATCCACATAGATTTGAACGATTAAGATGTGAGCCCCGTGATATTGTATAAAGAGTGTGGGGTCGACCGAACCTTTGGTAAAATTATTGGCAATAAGGAAAGAAGATAACTTATCGTACCATGCCCGAGGGGCTTGTTTGAGACCGTGAGAGCTTTCTTGATTTGTAGGCATGATTAGGGAACTCGGATCAACGAATCCTTCCGGTGGCTAACATAGACCGCTTCTTCGGTTGTCCATTGAGAAAGCGTTTTGACATCCATCCGAAGACCATGATGTTCATGTGAGCCGCAAAGCGAGAAAAATCCGAACACGACATCAAGGCGAGCAACCGGAGCGAATGATTCTTCAAAGTCAATACCTCTTCCCATCTATAACCCTTAGCCACCGACGTGACTTGTTTCTAATTACGGTTCCTTGACATCCAATTTGTTTTTCAAATCCATTTTAGACCAATGATGAAGACCCTGTTGGTCTTTCAACCGGTTCCCATACTTCAAGACGTTTGAATTGGTTGAGTTCGTCTGCATGGATTCAATCCGTTGTCCTTTGTCATTGCGTCTTTAATGTTTTTAGGCTCAGTTAGCGTACGGTGAGTACATAAATGCAATGTTCACCATATGTGTGAAGACGTTGTCTCGTAACGACTGGTTGATTTGGGTTGCCAATAATATTCTCTAGAGGATGGTCTTTTGTCCAACGATGTGTAGAGGGTTGATGTTGGTATACATTATGCAGATTTTGAGGATTCAAATGGCTTGTAGATGATTCTGCAACATCAGGTGCAATAGTTTCATTAGCAAACGGGTTAAAGAATGCATTTGGATCAAAATATGCGGTGGGGTCTTGCATTAAGAACATCATCACCGGTTTAGCATCGTTAGCGTTTGTTCAACTGTTGTTGTAGAGTCAATGGTGGTGCTTCTTCAACGATAGTTGTTGTGCAGTGTATCGGTATAAGAGTAGTATCGGGTTGAGCAACGAAACATTGGATACACCTGAAGCACGTTCATCAATGTCATCACTAAACAATGGAGCAAATAGCTTTTCCGTTTGTTGTTGACGAGTGTGGGGCTTGATTCGGTGATGATGGGGTTTGAGGAAGTTTAAACGGTTGTGACCGGGTTCCAAGTCGTTATGCTCGAAGCCATTTCCGTAATCTCATCGAAATGTGCATGAATCGTTTCCATAACTTGCTTTGTACGACGATTCCAGATCCGGCAACCTTTAGAATTCTCACAATATCAAATAAAGACTCCAATGTCAGCTTTGGCTTTGAGCTTACCAAAGTCATCACGATCATTATTCGGATAACAAAGGGATCCAAATACATGAAAGTGTTTGAGATTTGGTTTTCTGTTGTGGATAAGCTCAAAAGGTGTTTTGTTGTGATGTTTTGTAATCATTGAGCGGTTCTGAGTGTAGCATGCAGTTGAGACAGCTTCAGCCCACAAGTAATCTGGAAGTTTAGCATTGATTAACATCGTTCGCGCTTCCACTAACGTCACGGTTTAGTCTTTCAATAACTCCGTTTTGTTACGGTGTCGTCCAATGGATGTTTGATGCTCAATTCCCACTTTCTCATAAAATTCTCAAGAGTTTGGTTCACAAATTCGTTCCTTTGTCTGCATTCGATTTGGCGGACGGTGTTCGGAGTGAACTTGAATTTTCGTGAGAAATGTGATGATCATCTGTGGAGCTTGATCTTTGCTTCGAAGAAAGTAGACCCAAGTCCATCATGAGTAGTTATCAACAATTACCAAAATGTAGCGTTTGCCATTAATCGTTTGCACGCGCATCGGGCCACACGGATCCATGTGAAGAAGATGAAGCACATCTCGAGTGTTGTGTTCCACCTTTGAAGGAAAATGAGCACGAGTGCTTTTCCCTTGTTCTGGTCGAGCATAGGTGATATTTAGAATACTGGAATCTCGGAGACCTTCAACAAGTTTTGTCGAGCAAGGTTGGTGATGGTTTGAAAGTTTAGATGTGAGAGATGGCGGTGCCATAGCGTGGATTTTGTTGATGTAGCCTTTGAAAGTAGATGATAGGAGATGAAGCAACCATGTCTTGCATTGAGATTGTGTATGACTAGAATCATGAGAGCCATACATAAGATCGTTTCCTTGTAGATCACGAATGAAACAAGTTTTCTCCCTAAAGCAACTTCCAAGTCTCCATCACGTAATTGACCGATGAAAAGAGATTGTGACCGAGGCCTTCCACATAATAAACCCCGCTAATTTCGATATTGCCATTGATATAATCTCAGAGCCCATGATAGTGCGGAGTGATCATTCGAATCGGCGGTGCCAATGAACTTTGCAATAAAGTTTGATAACAGTTTAAGATTGCTCGTCATGTGTCGGGAACATCCGCTATCAACAATCCAAAGGATGATCTGTATCACCTGCATTACACACAGACGACACATATGGAATAGAAGTAGATGTGGAACCCGATGAGTTAGAGGGTTCCTCAGCAGTTATAGTAGAAATACACACATCAATGATTTTAGGCATCCATTTAAATCCTAGTGTATTATGTAACCATTTCTACCATCTCCAACTAGTATTTGCTTTAGTCTTAGTGAATGCACTAGGTGGTACTACAGTCCTTGGAGGTGAAACTGGAGCTACAAGAACATCAATTCATTTCTTAGAATCTAAAGAGGGCGGTTTACCAAGCACAGACTTAGAAGCATTAGTGGGCCTAGAGGTATTCCGAATCTTAGGATTTCGTAAACGAGACAAGATAGCCTTAGCAACACATTTGTCATGACAATCAGAAAGCATACTTTTACGACAAATAACACAAGAAGCATCAGACTGAATATCAAAAGTACTTAAGGTTTAGCATTCGTTACAACACTTTTCCATTACATTTGTCGACTTAATATCTAAAGTGGGTGCAACGGAGTCTTATTTAAAGTCCTAGGGTGTTCTTCTACTTCAACATTCTTTATTGTTCTTTTCTTAGGTCGCAACTTCCTATTCTTCCTTGTATTGCTCCTAGGTGTGAAGTGCGGACATTTGGAAAAGAGGCAATTATTCATGTTTCGATGAGAGGAAGCACATTAGTAACTTGTGTTTTGTCAAGAGGCATTACGGGTTCACGTTTGCTAAGTGTTACGGTGCAATTCTCTTAATGATGCTAGGCTAAACTTGTTCATACTTTCTAACATTTCTAGTAACTTAATGATAGTGTGTGATGAGTGTCAAATACTCATCATTTTATATCGTTAGAATGCCAAAACATCCGAAAACACTCGAAATGCATCAAAATGATAAAATATCACAAACAAGTGTTTTATATGTTTTAAATGCAAAAACATCAAAATCGGTGAAAACATTATCAAGTTTGCATAATTGGCGCTTTAGTCCCCAAGTTACAAAAGTTGTCAAATCTAGTCCCTGGTCATTCCAAAACTTGTAAAATATCATTTTAGGTCCTTGGGATTCACAAGTTGTTCAAAATAATCCTTTGAAGTTAAAAATCACAAATTTACAACTTTGGTCCCTGAACTTTGCAAAAGTGTCAAAAATAGTCCCTAAGGTTTTAAAAATAAGAAAATAATCAAAATAAACCTTGTACTATTTATAAATGACAAAAATGGTCCTTATGATAAACTTTTGGGAATTTACACCTTTAGTCCCTAAAAATCCAAAAATTACATATTAGGTCCTTAAAGTTTAAAAAATGAAATAAAATACAACTAAGGTCCTTGTACTAATCTTACTTGGCAGTTTTAGTCCTTATGAGAGCTTTGGAAAGTTGTCAATATCAGTCCTTGAAGAATTGGCAATTTACATAATTGGTCCTTGTGGGTACTAAGCTACAACCAAACGGATACCCTTTAATTACCCAAATCCAATCCTTTGTTAAATACTGGCCCAACCCCAAGCCCAAAACCAAAACCCGACCCATAATTTAAAACAGATAAGCCCCGCGCCACTGTAGCTCCTCCTTCCCAACTCCACCTGTGTCCAACCATTCCCCAACACCTGCCCTCACCACCTTATCTCAACCTTTCCACCTCACCACCACTTGTATACTAACCCCCCTCCACCTCCAACAAAGTCCAAGAAGCATTAAATGCTTAAACCTGCTCATAAGAATTTTTCCCGCCAATTTTCCAAGTGGACGTTTGTGATGAATTCAACAGCTGGATTGATGTGGGATATTTTCAGAGGTCGATATGGAGTAAAAAGGATCAATAAATACCAAAGGAGAGGCAGTATAGTTACCTAAGTAGTGTAATTTTAATTTACTTGTCTCGTTTAATTATTTTAAACTTTCTAGTGTATTTCAAAGCTTTCAAGCTTTTGTTAAGTCATCTTATTGTAATAAAACTAAATTTCGGTGTTAATTTCGATTAATGTTTACAAAGTCGGTTTATGCTTATTTCTAGTTCAAATTCTCAAATTAAGCAAATGTTGTTAAAATTGTTGTTATTACTTAAGCTCTTATAAGCTCGACAAAGCTTATAAGCTCTTAGAACCATTAATGAACCGTTTTACTTAAGGTTCTAAAATTACCAAAAATAGCAATAAATTAGTTAAAAAAATAAAAAACTATGGAGAAGTGATCAAGACAATGGTACAGTGCTGATTTTGGAATTCTTATTGGTTTAGAGCTTCTTGGGAAGCTATAGGTTGTGGTCTTATGCATCAGTTCTCATCTTTTACTTGGAAACTCATCTTGTAAGCTTTTTACTCAATTTGGCATTTCACTGTTGAGTTGTTAATTAGCTTGAATCTTTTTGTTTCCATGTTTATCAGTCATAGTTGAGTATAATTAAGTCTTTAAACCAGTTACTTGTTCTACTTAATTGGTAGTTAGTAAAAAATCTCATTTTGACAGTTAAAATAGCTTAAGTGCAAATTCTCAGTTTCATGTTGTTATTGATCTTGTTTAATGCTTCATTAGTCTTGTTAATTGATAATATACAGTTCTGAATCAAATTTATGGTCTTAATCTGTGTTATCCTTTGAAATTCTTCAAAACAGTGTTATAAAGGAGTGTTTGTTTTAACTTATTTAGCTGTGTTAAAAGGAATCTGTGTAATTGTTTGTTGTTGTTGCATGTTATATTAGTTCTAAATAGCCCATTCATACAATAAAATCTAGTGCTTGTTCAAGAAAAGTCAAAAACATGTTAAATTTCTTATCACAGTCCACTGTAATGAATTTGGATTGCCAAATTCATATTATATGCTTAAAAGTTGTTATCATAGCTATAGTTAATCTTATTTTAACTTATTATAACCTTATAAGTTCATAGAATCAAGTAAAAGCTCATAAAAGTCAAACTAGCTTATTTTTATAAAAAGTCAAATTCTCACTTACCTGTTTTTGAATAAACTTAGGAATTTTAGTATAAGCTCAATACTAGGTTTTAGCTCAAATGCTTTTGGGATAGTTAACTTTAGTTGCTCTAGAAAATTAGAAAAATAAAAGCTTGCTCTTATTCAGCTTATTTATAGCTTTTCCATCAGCTTCTTTTGACCCCCTTTTTTAAAGAAACTTGTGCATATTCTTTTTTTTCTAAGTCCACTGTGATAAAATCACAAGCTCAAACTTAGCTTTCTAGTCATTTTCAATAAAAGTTGTAGTTTTGAAAAGTGTTTATTTTAGTGTAATTAATAGATTTGAAAAAAAAAATCCAAAAAAAAAAATAGTTGCAAAAAACGTGACTGGTGGGAATTGAACCTGTGACCTCCTGCACACAGACCACGCACACAGCACACACCCTCTAGCCATCTGCGCCCTTGGGTCTTTCTTGTCATTGTTTGCACAATTAAATACTTACCCTTTCTTTTCCATTTAAGCTTATACGTACTTATTAGCTTATTTCTAGCTTATTGAATCAAGCTTTTTCATGTTTTGTATTTTTCTTGTCTTTGTATTAGTATAAAGTAATTTATAAAAAAGTTTAAGATTTTTCTAATTAGTTTTAGTATTTTTAAACATTTAATTAGTGTTTTATAGTAATTAAATCATAATAAAAAATATAAAAGTCTAAAAAATATAAATCTTTTTTCTAAAATTTTCTTTTGTCATATAGTATGTAAGAAAATTAGTTTTACACTCGTAGGCCTTTTATTTCATAAATTTTACGTTTTGCTTGCGCCCCGTGTGATTTAAATAAATAACGCTCGTTTCCGTTTTAAATAACGTTTTAGATAAATTGAGTATACGTTTTAGTTAAAATAGTTTATTTAAGTCATTTTATTTTATAAAATCATAAACGTTCATCGATCTGTAAAAATAGTGATAGCGTTTATTTAATAGATTTTATCTTTTATTTCTTTTAATTTGCATTTAAGTCGCTTTAATTTGTAAATCTTTTCTTTAGGTAATTATCCATCGAAATCCTTACTGATCACTATCATTAGTGATCATTCTATCATCTGAGTTGTTTAAACACCAATTCATCCTCCGTGGGACTTAACGACCCGGGAATTCACTATATTCCTCTGATCTTAAATTGCATTGGTGTGTGAACTGTTTTGAGTTTCTTACAGTTGGTCATTTACAAGTGGCTAGCTTGCGTGAGATAACTTGACGGTTTAGCAACAATCAAATTTTGGCGCCGCTGCCGGGGAGGCTTTAGCGTGTGTTTAGCCTTTTTCAGATCCATTCTTGTGCATACCCCATCTTTTGTAAAAAGTTTTTTTGTAAAGTTATCAGAAAATCCAAAAATATTTTCCTTCTTTGTTTTTAAAACATGTTTTTCAAAAACACCAAAAATATTCCTCTTTACCCTCTTACCTTTTTGATTCTTCATTTCTTACCCTCTGTAAACCTTTGATTCTTTCTATGTCTTATCCTCACCCTCTTGATTGTCAATGGTGTGGTGGTCCTTATAATGGTGGCAATTGCCCCGGTTGTAGCATGGTGGAATCGTGAAACGGGTCATCTATAACCAAGATCCATATTCCTACCATAACACGATCGATTTATTCCATCGGCCACCACATTGTGAGACTGTTGATTTCTTTATTGTGAAGTAGTTGTGGTGGTTCACATTCGAGCTCGATTGTCAATCAGAAACACGCTTGTCTATGAGCGGGTTCGATAACAATTATGACTATAACACATACCACTCACGGTCACATCGGTTTCTTGTTGTGAGTATTTGGAGGTCCTCACTCTAGCTCGGATTGTCAAACAGGAACCCATTTCCTTGTAACGACACGACTCTTCATATCATGACCAACCTCACAAGACCGGCTGATTCACTTCCTCAAAATCTTCTCCTTGATCTTTTGGATTTAGTGAAAGATTTGAAGGAATCTAAACACTCCATGATAATCCAAATGAAAAATCAATGGAAGTTTTGTTAGTCAAGAGCGGGTTGCTAAATTAGATTCCCAGTTGCGTTTGAAAATCATTGGGGAATCAATTGCAATAGAAAAAGCGGCCAAATCTAGCTCTCGATTCCGTTTCATTCACGATGACGATGATGATGAAGATATCCTTGATATCTTACAATTTTATAACAGTTCATCAAGTTCATCAGTTGAGACTCCTTCCATGAAGAATCGGGGAGAAAAGACTATGATGGAATTACTAGCGAAGAACAAATGTTAAGCATTAAACATATGTATGCTAATCCATCTAATCTCCTCGATCTGTTGTTATCACACCCAATACTCCCACTCACTCTCTAAACATGGGGATGAGCTTTTAGCATTATTCCGAAATGGAATCGCCTAGTGTTGAGGACCTTATCCCAATCCCGAGAGTCGCGTGGAATTTCGATCATCATGTGATATCCCTTTCCTCTTGAGTGTTCTCAAAATCATTTTGAAACTTTCTACGATCTTAGCGACGATTGTGCTTCCTATGGAGACATCGAGCACGTTGAGGCATCACTTCCACAACTCGATGTCGATCCCCTCTTGAGGAGTTCTCCGGTGAACTCACCACATCAATCCACTCTTTGATCTCGGCCGATCCGGGAGACCGAAAGTCTCATTGTTAATGATCGTTCACTCACTTCTTATCCCAACAATTCAATTGAGAATGTTGATCACGTTGTTCGAAACATTCAAAGCTACTTTCACCAATCCTCTATTTGAATTCGACTACGAATTCACTTTAATTCTCGAGAATCCACTCTTTGATACTCAGTTGAGGATAGTGATGACCCCACTATGGAACAAGAGTTCACAAATTCACATCATGTGAATAATTCTCTTCATGAGGAGTTCTCCGGTGAACTCTCTCATATCATATCTCCGCTGGAGTATGATTGTTTGGATGGCAAAAATCATGATCGGGGGGAGAGAATCTCAATTTGCATAGTTATGACAAATCTTCCAACCCTCCCCGCCGAGATGCCTTCCAACCCTAAGAGCTCAACCAATAAAATCCAAACGAGTGCAATTGCACTTGATCCTGAGGAAGAAGATCTTATCATGATCGTCATCATGATCTTCTTTCTTTTCTGCACCTACTCGGTGACTTCCTCTCTTCTTCACTCCTTCGGGAGTGAGGACACTATCTTTGACCCCGGCATTTTCATTTACCATCTGTGAGCCGGGTCTGTCTTTCTTTCTATGTATATCTCATCGGTGTGGAACTTTCGCGTGCTTCAAATGTTTGTCCAAACATCTTGAATGAAAGTCCGATGGAGATTGTTTCTTCCACTTTGCTTCCCCATGAACCAATAAATTCGGGGTCGAGTCAAGCTAGCGACTCGGAAATCAAAAACAGTAGCACACATCACATGGGTTTTCACCCGTGTCTACCACCTAAATGTGGGGGTGATGCCCCACATGTTATATATATATTATCTAAAAAAAAAAAAAAAAAAATCTTTTAAAATAATGGCGTAATATTTCCTTTACGTTCTATGTTTCGCATAACGCGGTACTTTGAATATTGAGGCAATATTCATTTCTAAGTGTGGGGGAATTCTCACAATTTCATATATTATCTACCCAATTCCCCGTTTTTGGCCAAAATTTTTTTGAGTAAGTGTTTTACACTTTCTCATTTGGTTATCGATCCTTTGTCTCGTAAGACAAAAGGATTAGCTAATCCAGAGCAAACGGCTCTTGGTAAAGATATATCAAATCCGTTTATATGGCTTGCAATTTGCCCAAATTGTATGGTTCTCAACTCACCATATCCTAAAAGTGAAGAGTTGGCTAGCCCAAGATTATGGCTTGTGGTAAAGGCGATGGAAAATCCATAATTGGTATTCACTCACCAAAGATAATCTTGATAATTTATCTAAGAGTTGGCTAGTCCGTATGGGTACGGCTTCTGGTAAAGACAAAATCAAATCCGTTGAAAGCTGGTGGTTTGCTCAAAATCATTTGGTTATCGTTGTGCCAAAGTTCTTACTTGAACTGAAACAATTGGCTACTCCAGAAGTAATGGCTTTTGGTAAAGAGATAAAATCCATTAAATTTTCATAAATCATTGCTAGGGACTAGCAATATCTTAGTGTGGGGGATAGTGTGCACCAAATCTTGATTTTCAGAACGAAGATTTCCAGCAAAATTCATGACTTCTTTAGTGTGTGCAAGATAATGATCAAGTTCGTTTGATGCTTCAGCACGAGTCTGTTTGAGTAAATCAAATATGACACCATATTCCTGTTTAACTTTTACAAGTTCATGTTCATATTTTGAGATTTGACACTTAAAAGATACGTTTTGATCATCCAGTTGCTCAAGTTTTGGATTAAGATTTTTTTCATGAAACTTGGCGATTTTGTTTTGAAAAGCAAGTTGTTGATCGTGAATATCTTTTTGAAACCAATTAAGACGACGTTTTGCATTTGAAAGTTCGTTTAATAATCGTTAATTTTCGACTTTTAAAGACTCGAGCTGATGCACATTATCAGTATTCTCAACAATTACAACAGAATCAACAGTATCAGCAGAAATATAATCAGATGCATATGGCAAAGAATGCAATAACACAACATTATGGATATCAGCACAAATAACATCTTCCAAGAGTCGATCAACATCTTTTCGTAACATTTTCTTTTTACGTTTAGTATTAGAAATAGATGTTTCGGTTTTCTCGAAAACGACTTTCATCAATCCAAGTTCCTTATGAAATTCCCTTTCCCAATACAATGCACAATTTTTCAAATTTTTAACATGGGGTAAAAGTCTTTTCTGAAAAATATCTCTTTGTTCTCGCGCTAGAGGCGATTGAAAATGTTGAACTTTTATTTCAGAATGAAATTCAATCTCATGTTCTAAAAGTTTGAGGTCAGATGTGAAAAGGTCAAAATATCTAAGAATATGACGATTTTCATGTTTTGAATTTACTTCACTGATGGAAGGTAAATGACCATAAATTTGTGCATAATTTGGTTTGGGAGTAACATTAGAAGACTCAGACGTTTTTTGTGATAATCCGTGGTGTGTTAGAAGAATCCTTTGGTGGGACGAAAGTGACAGCTTGTGAATAAGTAAAAGGTTTGTTGTAAACAACATTGTTTAATTTTGATCGACTCTCGTCTTCTGCATCAAATTCCTCTTGACGATGATATTCAACAACACTCATAACAGAATCATCAATTTTATATTCTGCACTGGAAACTTTAGGATCTGATTTGAATGCTTTGGTTGAAAGCTTAGGTTTGTAATCAGCAAGATTCGGTCCATATCCATCTGGATTGGGTTTTAAAGTAAACTTTTGAATAGTTGTGATTGACTCACCATGTTTGTAAACAACATTTCAAAACTCTTTGAGTTTGTTTTGCAAGCCGATAATTTCTTCAAGATGGTCATCTATTCGTTTCGTTGAATGCTTTTTGTATGCAGAGAACTGTTTTTGACAAGTTAACAACTCAGCCTTAGCTTTTTGAGTTTCCAAGGTAAGAGCGTTAATTTGTTGTTTATGTTCATGTTTCAGTTGTTCTACTTCAGACAACAAAGCATTCTTCGAAGCGGCTAGATCACGCATCTGTCGTTCTAAATATTGTTCGTTTGATGAGATTTAGCAAAGCGGCTTCAAAACCTTTTCACGGTTTTCTTTAGTTTTGAAAAATTTAAGTTGTCGTTTTAAGCATTCAAAATCCCCGGTTAATGATGCATTTTACTTTTCAATTCTTGATTTAATTCACGACATTCTTCCATTCGGGATTGTTGGTCTTTAGTAACGTATCAACATCCGGACTAGGCAAAGGTTCGGCGTGTTCAACGTGAGACACAACATGATCATTATTCGGATCCTCAAGTATAACCACGAGTCAATTTGAGTATCAAAGGAAACCATAAGGTCATCTTGATCATCAAATGTAACTACGGGTCTAGTTGAAAATCGTCGAATGAGATGTGGGCGACTCATTTTGAACATTCCGAGCCTTGCCGGATTCGAATGTTGGCGGAGATATTAGATTAGAGATAAATATAGTTTGTTGGGTACCTAAGACAAGCCATCGGTGTCATACTGCTGGGCATGTGTCACTCATGTGTAGCTCATGCATATTAGCCATCAACATAATCTTCTTGCATTGGCCTACAAGTCCTCCATATCATCATCCGAGTCGCATCCGCCATAAAGCTCGTTCTTTGTCCGTGAGAGTTCCACCGACTTCATCCTTAAGAGCCAAAAGTAAATCCTCCTTGTGATAAGCACCGCCCTAGTCCTCGGCTTTGGGCATGCATTAGCCAGTGTCCCTTCTCATTACGGTTGTAGCATCGAAGACCATTCAACCCATTCTGAGCATTTCCCTGTTCAATCACTTGAGCTCTGTTGTTATTCCTACCCATAGCATTAAACCCTTGACCACCGGCCATCTGACGACCATAACCACGATTCTGAACTTCAACGCGTCCATTGTTCACAACAGCTTGATTCCTTGTGTTAGATGAGGAACGAATGCGATTGTTGGATTTGTTTGTATAACGACCAAAAGCTTTAGCAATCATTACAAATCCTTGTTGCAATGCATCGAACGGATCAGAGTCCTCATTAGCTTCACTGACAAATGCTTGATCATTGTTGTTGTTGTATGGAACCAATTGAGTTTGTTGAGGTTGTTGTTGTGATGGATCATATGGTGTGATTGTGGCAGTTGGTTGAGGAGCTGGTTGAGGAGGATAACTAGTTTGAGCCCACAAAGCAAGTTGTTGATTATCCGGAAGTGAAGGTGAAACATTTTGGCCACGGATAATCCTTTCCTTATCAACTTCTTTTTGATGAGGCTTTAAGTAATCGTACAACAATCCGTATGTAGCATGATGCATATTCTTCGCTTGGCGGAGGAAAATGACATACTTCTCCCATTCAGGACCAAGACTACTCAGGAACTTGGTATTAACTGCAATTCTTGGCATGATGATGTTGTGTTTATCCAAATCATTGATGATGTTTGAGAATCGATGATGATAAGACTCTAGTGTCTCTCCAGGTTCAATCATGAAGTGTTCATAAGCCAAGTAAATTTTGGATTCCATAACCTCCTGATTGAGTGCAGTGCCTTCCATGAGAAGATGAATATGTTCCCACATTGCTTTTGCAGTCTTTTGAGCATCAACACTGCGAGGAATTGGGTTTGGTAATCCTAAAAGGATATATTGCATTGCAAGCTCATCAGCTTCATAGTGTAGAAGTTCATCTCCAGATAGTTGAGCAACAGTTGCAATGTTGATTTGATCATCTCTTGGTGGAACAGCATTAGGATCTCTGGGTGTAGTGATAATAGGCATCTGAAATGGACCTTCCAAGATGACCTTTTTTAAGAACTTTCCATGTGGCTTCTTTAGATCACAAAACCTAAAGAACCTGATCACCCATTGATCGTAGTTTCCTGGAGTGAGCATTGGAGGTCTATCAAGTGATCGACCTCATGAATGGATTCTCGGCTACTTAAAGCTTCGCACATCTTTGCAAACCAAGTTGGTTCCTTCATAGTGTTCCTTGATGGATGTTGATTGTAAACGTTTGTGTAAGGTTGTACTTGAAGACTTGGTGGTGGTTGAACCATTTGAGGTTGTGGAATTGCTGCAAGTTGTGGAGTATGTTGTTGATTAAATTGTTGTTGATAAATCTGTTGTTGATGATTAAATTGTTGATGTTATGGACTTAGTTGTTGTTGTTGTTGTTGTTGATTATAAGTGTAAGGAAAATAGCTAGAGTATGGTGGTTGTGACATGTTGAAAAGTTGTGTTGTTAAATGGATCTTTGAAGTATCCTTAGGCGTAGAAATCACGTGAAGGCAAGATAACACTTATGCGTAAAAACACCAAAGTTACGCGTAACAGCAAGAGGTATGCGTAGGATTAGCTTACGCGTAAGTAATGAGAAAAAAGCACTAAAGTTATGCGTAAACAGAAAGTTAGGCGTAGAAAACTTATGCGTAGGATTAACTTATGCGTAAGGCAGAGCTTAGGCGTAAGATATATCTTATGCGTAATGAGTTCTACGCGTAAGCTTAAGCTTATGCGTAAGATTATGGTTTTACCTAATCGATCCTTTACACTATCACAGTGTAAGGGATATCCAAAGTCAAAGTGTTATCAGGCTTATCCAAGCAAGAAAACACTGAGTAAACCACGAAAACAGAAGATCAAACCAAGGATGAGTTACGCGTAAGAATATGGTTTTCTTACGCGTAGAAATGAGCCAAAGCGATTTACGCCAACTGATGTTTCCAACCCAGATTTTTGTGATGAAATAGCTTCAATATCACCAAAATAACACAAAAGTGTGAAACTTGATGATCCAAAGCTTATAAAACGGTTACGCGTAGAACAATACCCACGTAAAAAACCTAGCTTAAAAACAATGATCCACACGTAAAGTTTGAAACTTTTTGCCAAAAACAGTTATTTTAACACCTTAAAACGTTAAAGTACAAGAATCTTGGATTGAAAAGTGTAAAAAATATGTTTTTAAGCGAACCAAAGTTTGAACCGTTGTTACGCGTAAGACCGAAACTCACTTTAGCAACAAAAAAACGATTCACCCAACTATTTGGCGAATGATACCACTGTTAGGTCACCATATTAGTAACACAAGCATCAATATGAATAAGTAGAGAAGAAGAGGAGGCGGAAGAACACAAACACACACACACACGTTATGCGTAGAAAACGATTATGCTTAGGTGAAATATGAAAGTGAACAACCAACCCTCAAGTGAGGGTTATACAAGAGTATTTATAGGGCAAGGAGCTAGGGCAACACATCTAGACTCATTCCCTTCTTATGGGCTTGGGCCAAGGCTTATGGGCCTTCTACATAAGCCTTAGCTTAATAACAAACATAAAGGCCATATTAAGCTAACTATTACATATGAATCACTAACACTTGAAATATAGTTTAGGAGTGATTCCAACAATGTTACAACTGTATTCACCTGTGCAAACCATGTGAGACTAATTACTTGGGGGCTACGCAATTTTTTCATTTAAAATTTTCACTTTTGTAAGGTATGAAAATAGTTTGAATTGACATAAAATTTACCTGGCATTTTGTTTTTCTCACTCAGATAAATAAATTTAGACTAAAATACACGGTTGGTCCCTAAACTTGTCAATCCGGTTCTCGTTGGGACAAAACTGGGCATTATCATCGCCGGAGGTCCAAAACATGGGCTTTATATGCCAAACTCGTCCCTTGACCAATAATGTCGTTGTCAACGTTATGTTGGTGAGGGCAAAATCGTCTTTCACTGTAGCGTACTAAATAGAAACCGCTGTACAGTGTTTGTAGCTAGTATATGTTTGTGTAACACGGTTTGGTCGATATTTATCATCCATCCCTAAACTATCATACAAAAACAGTCTTCTACAAAACGATAATCGTTTCAAGATGGTACGTTCTTTGGTGTGGTAAGCAAGCTATTATTCGCGCCGTGGACCTCTCGCCAACCCAAGCGTCGATTATTTGGTTGTCTGTTGAAGTAAGTGCGTCTTAATATTTATTGTGTTAGTTTGTTTTCGCAAGTAGGAAAGTACATTGTAACAATGGTGGTTGTTTAATGACTTGTCATAATCATGAATAAGGGTCTTCTTTGTAACAACGCGCATTTTTCGGGTTACTTATCATATTTTTGAAAAGTTACTATTCACTTTTACTATTTACTTTCACTATTCGTCCCGTAAACTTTTTATTTCACATTCTCGTAAGATAAATTATTTTAGTAATGACCTGAGAGTTCGACAATCGTTAGATCATTTTCGCAAAAGTTATTAAGAAAACATCGTTTTAAAGTTTCATTTTAGTCGGAACACCATTTAAACATCCCGCGCATAACGAAAATCAACTCTGACAATTTTTCTCTCATCAGATGAACTTTTAGATCACTCATAATAAATTAGATAATTTTTTGAGATTTCATTTTAAAATGTTACCAAATAAACCCTGCGCCGTACGAAACTAAACTTACGTTTTAAACAATTCTACTTACATCCAGACTTAACGATTCCTGCACTGTGTTTCTAATATGTTTTTGACAGTTTTATATTTTTTGGAAAAGTCAAACATATTTTCCTCGTCCTTTGACCATAAAGAAATTAAGCTTGTACGTTCTACATTTTTGCTTAAATCGCGTAACTTTTAAACTTCACTTATAACTGTTAAGTTATCCCACGTACGACGAAAACCACATTTTGACATCTCATACCACTTTTAGACTAATTTTAGTCTACTTTAAATAAATTCACGGTCATTTTCCTGAAATTTCGTTCTTTTCTGATAAATTGCGAATTACGTGTTTTTGACCCGTATTTCCAGTTTTAAGCAGCGTTTTTGCACCCAATGAAACTTATCACACATTTTATATTTTTAGATGGAGTATAATGATGAGTTTAATCATTCCTATAAGTTTCATATTTTTACGATACCCGGTTTTACGTTTTATGGCTTAACGGCTTACAGTTAGCGATTAACGGACCCAAAACTTACTCCGTAACCAAGATAATACCAAAACTATCCACCTAAGTCATCTTATCTCTTCATGGCCATTCTTAGGGGGGGGGGAGTCATCATTTTGGTGGCATCATCCTAACCATGGTTCATTTAGATCATTACATGTGTCCTAACTTAACCATGGTTAATATTTAACCCAATATATGGTTAACCAAACTTACCCTCCTATAAATAGCAAGTGAAATACATCCTAAAGACATTCACAAACTTATTTGGGTTTTTCATACACTAAAACATTCATATCTTCCATCATTTGATCTATAAACTCCAAGTTTATGCAAGGAAGTTCCAAAGATCAAACTACTACATCAAATCTCTAGCAAGTTTAAGTGATCTTCTTGAGTTTAGATCCACTCAAGTCACTTAGTAATTCATCACCAACTCTTCAAGATTGCAAGGGTGCCAAGGTGTGGAAAGCTAGCTAAATCCAAAGTCTTAAGTGATCTATCAAAGTCCTATCCTTACTAAGTTACTCCTTTCTTATTGAAAGCCAAAAGTTGTAATCAACTAATCACCACCATCATCTCATCTTTATTATTCATAATCTTAACTATTTCATGCTATATATATAGTTACTATGTTGATTCATGATGTACATATACTAAATCACATGCTTTAATTCACATATTGTCGTAAAAGTAACAAACTAGTAAACTAGTCATATTCTATACGTTTGAAACCATTAAAACCAGTTACATTTGGACTTTTTAACTTACATAATATGGTTTACAAGATAAAAAGGTAAACATAGCAACTTGAATCACCCGAAACGGACAAACGAGTCAAAAGTTATAGTCAAAAGAAGTTAGCAAAACCAAAGCGCCGAAGCGCCAAATAGCTTCTTTGTTAAGGGTGCGGTCGTGCTAAAAGTGGTACTTATGTTCCGAATCATCAAAAAGTTAAAACACGAAAGTTGTCCGGAACGACGTTTTCCTTCAACAGTAAAGAAGCTCGGACCTTGAAAACGCATAAACAGGCCATTATCTTTCAAAAACAGAAACTGCCCTTTATATGGTCTCATAACTATACTTTTGTCACAACTAAAAGCAAACCAAGAGGCCTAATGGCCTTAAGCCGAGACCACGGCCACGGCTAAGGCCAAGGCTGAGTCTCAAGACCATGGTAGCCTAGAAAAAAGCCACGGCAAGGCCATGGCTAAAGCCTCGAGGTTTCCTAAGCCGAGACCGTAAACCAAAGGCCTTAGCCTTGACAAACCTAAACGTATACAATACAATTTGGATCTACTCCCTCGATAAACCATGAAACTATACTTGTAAAAACTAGATATTTACTAAAAACATGATAAACTTTATGATATAACAATCTTCACTCAAAACATATGTTGTATCTACTAAGTGCTACAATACTAGGGAGCTTCATGTGAGGGGTTTCATTTGAGTAAAACGTGTCGACGAGTTCTTGGATTTACTATTTAAAGTGTCCTAGCTCCTCGACGTTTACTACATGACCTCTGAATTGTGATGGCCCGAACGGTAGTACGATATGTATAAACTAAACTCATTTTCACAACTAGACCATTTTTATAAAACGACATACACAAAAACCATGTACTGCATCATGATCAACATAGAAACGTTTATAGGTTTGTTATTTCTTTAGCATCATTATTTCAAACCTAAGTCGCAACATTCTATTTTAGGTTGCTCGTAGAAGTTCTCACGGCATATCCATCATTCTCATTATACATTTGATATCATTTACTCTGAGGTGAGTTCATAGCCCCACTTTCTATTACTTAATTGTTTTACAAACCCTTGGGGGAGATACATGCTTTATTTTTAAATCGAACACATTGCTTTCAAACTGTATACTTATCTGATTGTTTTATTAGCACTAAGTCACCGCATTTGCCAAACTTAAGTCCCTTAATCATGAATCATTAATCACTAGTGAGAGTGGGCGCGAATATTGTGAATAGATCTATTGGGATTGGCGAATCCGTTTGTGTTGACCGGGTAGGCAAACAAACGCACTATATTTGAGTAACATTGGTAAAAGCGGCAATTTTACACGATAGGGCACGCACCGACATTTTCTCCAATTAATTTTGGAACACGTTAACGCCTTGATTGCATGATGCTTAGTCTAATAATAACTGTTTTGGTTTTCAAACCATTGGTGTGAATTTATAACTCACACTACAAACATAATGTGTTCAACCATCAAACAAACTCTATGAATTTTACTCAACCTTTGTGTTGACGGTTTTAAGCATGTATTTCAGGTCCATAATGTCGGAAGCTGGCACGGAAGAGCAAGGACTAGATCAAGAAGGAAATAAATATTTTATCATTCATAAAACATCAAAGACTTTATATTGATGTATTTTGTAAACAATGGAACCAACCGGGACCTCATTTTTGTAAACTCTGATATTTATATAAATCAAATGATAAATCTTTTAAAACCACTCCATTAGAGTTCGTTTTCTATTGTTATGACTGTTGTGCCATGAAGTAACACCCAGTTTAAATTCTGATGCGTATCACGAAGTTGGGGGTGTTACATTCTTGTCGGTGGATAAGATGGTATGATCCTGAAATCTGTGCTCGTTCAAGAATGATCATACCAGGCCTTTTGAGGGGGATCAATGAGCTTGAGGCAAGATTAGAAGCTGCTCAAGGTGATGTGTGGAAGTGGAAGATTTACATGGTGCTAAGTTGTATGTTTTTCTTGATTGTTTATGCATTGGGATAACTTTTTTAGCTTTTATGTAATGAGGCGAGATGGTTAATGTTCAGTATCTTGAATTGTAGTAACGTTGTTATGAAGTATTCAGTTTGGTTTGTTTTTTATTTTCAATGCCTTATGGGTATGTAGATGGTTAGCAATTTGATTAGGGTTGACTTTTAAATGTCAACATTCTTATTAGGTTCTGTTTAGCTTTGGTTACTTTTGATGCAAATTATTTATACATCAAGCTTAGTCACTCTAAAAAAATACACAATAATGACATGGTTCCATAGTTAATGCAAATGGATATAATTCAAAATGCATAAAATTGCATACTTTTCAAAGCATGAGAACTACAGTTAGACACACACACACACACATATGTTTTTAGAGTACATAACTTGTCCATAGGAAATAAACTAGATGAAACATTGTCTAGATAATTAGCATAACATAATTGACCTATGGTGAGGCCATCATTCTTTCCAGTGCAGCTTGCTGCCTAGTCATTCTTCGTGTAGCAGGATGGGTTGAAGCAAAACCGCTGAACATCACCATTGTGGCGAGAATCGGTGGGATTGATCATGTTCTTTGGGATTGACCTTGGGCTTGATCATGCATCTTTGGGATCAAGAATTGCTTCATCTTGATGTTCTTTGGGATTGTGATGAGGATGCATCATGTATGATGGGATCTTGATTCTTTGGATCTTGATTTTCGATTGAACACCACTTCCTTGAAGCGCACTAACTTGACTTTCAACAACACTGTACCTTGACTTCTTTATCTGCTGCTACTTTGTTACCTTTAGGATGTGTCTTCTTTGCTGCAACTTTAGTAGGCACCTGTTTGACATTTCCCTTTTTGGCAGTTCGACTACTTTCAGCTCCACCATACCCTAGGCATGTTTTCCGGTTATGTCCAGCAATGCCACAAATACTACACTTAACACTCTTCCAAGCCCTTGACAGCTTACTATCCTTCACAATCTCTTCACTTTCAGGAGCTATCCTAACTCTTTTTCTACCTCTTGCGCTAGGCGGGTTTTTTTCGGATTTCGGTGGAACAATTGTTGTTGGCACAGTTGATTTTTCCCAATGTTCCCTGCTAGTTATAGGCTGTACATGGTGTTTGTAGGTTGCCTCCCGAGTGAGAAGATAGTAACAAGGATGAACCCATATTTCTACAGCTCCTAGTTGTTTCCCATTTAAAGCCATATTCCAATTGGTAGCAACATCATGTTTACATGGTATACCTGTTATCTCCCATCTTCTGCAAGTACAAGACTTATGTACAACATTAACTACACATTAGTCACCCCATGGTCAACTAACCTGAAACTTAGTTCCCCCATTCCATAAAACATTATACTTATGACCTCTTTCTTAATACCTCTAACTTGTGTTGTGCAGGTTGGTGTTAGTGGCCCATCACTCTTCTCAATCACCATAAGAACATGCATTATCCTCTTCATACAATATTCACGATGTATTCTAAGGTGTAATAATTGGTTTGCTTAAACCCTCAATTATTTTGTCATGAAACACTTGACACATGTTATTAAGTAACACATCAAGTAGCTCTCCCTAAAGATAAGCAATAATAAACATGTATTAATTATAATTTGCTTTTATCTTGCATTAACAAATACATATTAATCGAAACAGATAGATCACTTACATGAAAAATGTGACCTTGACCAATGGATCGATGGTATCTTACTTAAGCAATCATGGCTGGTTGATTAAGTTTCTTGAAATCGACCATAGCTTTACGAAAGTGTACAACAGTTGAGGTTTGCACATTTCCATAGATGGTCTTTGTAAGCCCTACCTTTCCATTGCGTTTAATTTTCTCATGAATGCTTCTAATACGAATATGTGTTCGCATCGGAAAAACTTCGCTAAAGCTCTACTTATATCCGCATAAAATCAAATATGTTTCTTCGTCTGTTTCAAAGCAGAGACTTAAATTCATGAGCAGTTAAGGAGTACCTTTTCCATGTCAATAATAAAAGTGATTATTGAGATTGGCTCAAGTGCTATATCATCGTATAAACAATGAAGAAACCAAATCCATGATCCTATGTTTTCTGATTCAACAAAAGCATAAGCGAAAGGGTATATACCATTGTTGCTATCAATTCTCACAACTGTCATCAGTTGACCATTCAAAGGACCATGAATTGGAAAATCACCCAGCCCCAACAACGATCTCCCACACGCTTTAAATCCTTCCTTCAGTGCACCTAAACAAACATACACTCTCTTGAATTGTCTGGTTGGAACAGCCTTATCTGGAGGTCGTTCCACATTCATCACCACTACTGTATTAGGGTTTGTCTTCTGCAACTCTTGAACATAATCTCTCAACATGGTAAATTGTAGCTTGAATTGACCCCTGATGGTTGTTATTGCTAGGTTTTGGCCCTTAAAACCTTCTCGCAGGGACACTTGAAGCTCGTATTGGTTGGTAAGTTGATTATGCATGACTTGACAGAAGTCGTAGATTGGTTTCAATTTGTCTGTAATTTTCGTGAGATATAGCGAAGGTCAAAAGCTCGACTTCCCTAGATTGCAAACAAGTGTGTTACTCATTATATGTTCGACCGACGGATACTGTATCACCATTCCTGCCGACAAACAATAGCCATGGGCGAGTATTTCGAAGGGTCCTTTTGCCGTAAAGCAATGCATTTATACCCCTTCTGCTTAATTGACTTATAGATGGGCCTATATCCGATTCGGGACCTTCACTTGGGCCTCGAAAGTGGAACACAACCCTACACCGACCCTTATTCTTGTTTTGTCATTCTTGGGAAAACAACTCCTCCTAGTTTCTATTGAATGCTCTCTTACTAGGTTTTGACTTCCCTGCAAAGAGCAAACTCGACCAAAATAGAAGAATGAGGTATAGACTCCATTTGGTCATTGTTGGAAACAAACATAGTCACCGCAAAAGACATCATCAACCATCACGGTAAATCATTTTCCAACCGCATGTCATCACTTATATTCTTGGTTGTTCTGCTTCACCGACTCATTACTCGACCTACTTGGACCATAGCAAGTTGTGCATAATTCTCGACAATTGTTCTCTTCATTTGCTTGAATTGAATCATCAATTGCATTGCCTAAGTCACTAGTGTCACTCACTTGTATGAGTAACATCAACAAGGATCATCTTGCATGTTATCTGAGTCAATTGAAACAGAGTTACATCCACATCGGGCTCCTTAAACCTATTATTGACATCAACTAGTGCTCTTCCCTGCTTTGTCTAAGTGCTTCTCTTGAGTCAATTGAAACAGTTAACCTCAAAATTATCGGGCTCCTCAAACTCGTTATTGACATCAACTAGTGCTCTTCCAACTTTGTCTAAGTGCTTCCCCGAGTCACTCGAGCAGTTAACCTCAAGATTATCGGGCTCTTAATAGCATTGTCCTCATCAATAAGTACTAAAGCACGCTCCTTTGTTATGAACAAGGTTGGCTAGCAAATGAGCGGTCTAAGGTGGAAAATATTGCCTCAATGTTTGGCAGATTGCTAGATTCACCAATATCATTGACTTCCATAGGCACTTGTGTAAGTTGGATAAAAGGATCTAGGGCAGGTTCATTATCTAGATCATCTAACACCAATCGTCTACAATAAGATTGAATAGCCGCAATAGCAACTTTTCTCCTATCTTCATCCATCTCCCAAAACACAGTCTTAATTGATTGTGGGGACATTTCAGAAAGTTCTAATCTTGTCTTCCCTATTTCCACATAGACATCTATCAGCTTGTGCTCTATGACAACATCTTTCAACAACTCAACATTAGCTGCTTCACGCAAAGAAAACAAATCGTTGTCCAATGTACAACCAGGCTTAAGAAAGTAGAAATAATTGGTTTGTCTTGTCTCATAACCGATTTGGGTCATGAGAGCATCCATTTCATCAATGGATACCTCTTTTATTTCCACAAGATCAACAAGGCATTTATTGCCTCCTTGACATATCCTACCTGGAAAGTATTTGAATGTACCTTCATAATGGAACATCATGCTAAAGGATCCTGGTTTACCCGCTGTATAAAAAATGTACAAAAACAATGTTAAGCTAAAGTTACCTAAAAGAGGAATAATTTAAACAGTCGTACTAACATATGATTGTAATAGGCTCTAACCAAAAAAGACTTATAATATCTCCTGATTGCAGCTTTTTCCTCAATTTCATGATCATCATATAAAGGATATTCTCTTACTCGCCATAGATTAAATCCAAGGTGGTTGTTTGTTATTTTCTTACTTAGATTATTTGATTTGATGATTGACATTGCATTAGGGTTTTCTGGGTAGGCTTCCAAAACAAGTTTGGGGATGAGCAATGAGTACACAACTTTGTTATATTCTACATAATGGCGAGAAATTGGACAATGTTGGAATTATATAACATGACTAATCATAAATATAAACAATAAACATCAAGTACACATGCGGAAGCGTATAGGAACGTATAATGAATCATTAATTAACTAAAACATAAAGTATGCGTACCTTTCTTGATTCTAGCCGAACAAGAATCAAATCCACAAACTAGCAATTGGATGAACCCTAATTAGGGTTTATAGGATTATGTGAATTACCCCTTACCGATTTTGTAATTCAATCCAAGAATACTAACAATAATGTGTTAGTACCACTTTCTTGTACATACGTACTATACCGAATTAAAGGAATGCTAGTTTTAATTAAACAAAACAATTTGAGTTTAGAAAAGTGATGTGTCGACACCCTTAAAGTGAATGTCGACCGAATTAAACAAAAACACACACAAAACAATTAGGTTTTAGCTTAATGAGTACAAGATATGCAAAAACCAAGACCCCTAGTCTTGTATATATACTCAACTAAACTTGGAGAACAAGTTGAGTTTGGGTTGGGTTGGGAAACCCTTGTGGCCGATCGGTTTGCTATCCCCAAAGGGATTCTGGAACCTTCCCAATATTATTTTGCAATCTAGTCCTTTCCAATTACATTTAACGGCCGTTAGTCCATTACACTTAATTACTTAACGTCCGTTATAATTATTTCGTTTAATTAATAAATAAATATAACATTTATATTTAATTATTAACTTTAATTCTCATACGCAAAGTGTGCAATCCCGTTGTCTCGAGTTCGATCCTAACACACATCTATTAATTTATTGTCCATTAAACCAACAGCTCCCACTTGGACATATCTTAATAGAGTGATCACATCGGTTAGCGTCTAGCAACACTTCGATGCCTCTAGTACAACTCAAGTAAGGCTCCTGGAAAACCTTTTAATGATTTCTCATTATTATTATTATCCTTTTGCTTCTAATACCATGTTAAATAAAGATATGGAATTAAGTCATTCTTTATTCAACCATTCTGTTTCTCGTTATAAGTGATTGAGCAAGATTACCAAATCTTCTGAACATATTCAGGGGAGATCTTTGGGCGTGGCCACACAAACATCTTTTCAACCCTATGAGGGGCCCAGCAGTATTAAACTCCAAATAAATTTGAAGGAACGAATTCTATCTTGACTACAAGACTAACCCACAAACTTTGCAACACTTCATGAAACAACCCTTATGACTACCAGTTACGTATAGCGTTAAGTTGTTCCACATAAGTGCACTACATTCATGACACTTATATGGTATCTCAAGTCTGAGGATAACTATTCATGATTTACTTAATAACAATATCCATAAAGTAAAATCATGTAGTAGGGATAAGTCCTATATTCAATTCATTTAATATCATCAGAAATTGGTATGCATTCTCATACCATATCTCTCATATTTGTTTTAGTTTAATGATACTCCTATATCATTAATTGACAATGGACGATTTAGAATAAATAGATTTATTCACGGATTAAAACATGCAAATATAGGATACAATATATTATAAAATAAATCATTCCAAGTACTTGATTTATTATAACAATTGTTTAACATCCCTTATCCAAATACCAAATAGATCAATGCATGAAAATTCCAGTTGATGAATTATGCCTCAAGTAATGACAATCATACTTGTTGACAAGGCATAAACCAACCAACTTGATCTATCGTAATTTTGAGAATACTTATTTCAAGAATTCAATTAATGAAGTCCTTGTATGTGTTCATTCAACAATCCACATAATAATTCATAAAGTGTGTGACATCCTCTATCACCAATTTATGACAATTTAAACTTTCAAACATTTTAAAGTTTAAAGTATTCTTATTCTTTTAATGTATAATGTAACTGTGCTTTTAGTAGCACAACTAGTTCACATGGCCATTAACAAGGATGAAATCCTACCATGACTAGTATTGAGTGTCATCTCAATTAAAACAACATCATTGTATACAAACAATAATATGCTCATTAAAACTCCGTAAACCTTAATATCTTATTGTGCAATGTTTGATGTCTTCCAAACTTTCAAGTTTGTTGCTGATGAAAATTTGCACAACAATTGACATATTGTTCATCCATAGAATCTAGGAGAAATTCCAGGCTGAGGTTGTAATTCTTTTAGAATATTCATTACACAAGTTATCTAATAACTTTTAGTTAGATATCAATGTTGTCAAATCATCTATCATTCAAGAATGATACAACAATTTGCATATACTACATGATGTGCATGATGAATCTACAGGTCAAACTTAGATTTCATTCATGTTCTATCTTTTCCAAAAATATTTAACCATTTCCCAAATGATATATCATGTTTTATTAGAATAATTTATTTTACTGTACATGTTTATTGATAATAAACATATATTCCAAGGTTGTATGTTTTAATTCTTAAATCTTACAAGTGAAGTTTCATTCAAATCTAAGACTTAACATTTAGCTTACAAGGAATGTTACTTCCTATATGTTATACAACATACAAGATTTAAAAACCTTAACATAATACTCCCACCAGCTTTCAGGAATACTTAAAATTTATCTTATTTCAATTATAAATCAAAATTAGGATTTAATAATTTAACATAAGAATAATTTCATAGATGCATGCATTTATCCATTCATGAATTATTGCACTTCGTACACTACCAAAGATTATATGAATTCAAAAAACCTTTCAATTACTTATCGTCCTCGCTCAAGTAATTTCTCAAGAAAGAGTTTTGATATTCCATTGTCATATTTCATATTAATGAAAACAAGTATGACAATTATCATCTTTATATATTTAATGTGTCTAGAAAAGAATATTCAATCATAATTAATTGCTTAAGTACGATTAATAATCTTGTCATAAGATATGCATTAAATATGTGTACAATATTGTCCATATGATTTCTACATAGAAATTCAAACAACTAGGGTTTTTCATCTCTTTGAAAAACTCATTTCCATTATCTAGTCTAACTATTAAGATAAACCAAATTTCCAAAATTGATTATCTTTATGGATGACATCTTTAACATTCATAGTATGAGTAATTTACCCAATTCAATATTTGGTAATCCATCATAATGATTATCGGGTTTACTATAATCCTCAGAACTCATGTTCTACTCAACATATAAATCAAATATCTGAGATATCCTTGTAGATCTATGATTGAAAATTCCATCATCTTGAGGTTAACATTTCATATCTAGCCTCATCATGATATTTACTAGTGTATTTAAGAAGATTATGTATCTTGTAATTTTATCCTTCAAGATAGAAAAACTCTCCCTTGCCTTTTGTAATATATAGACTATCTATATATACTTAGCAATTAGAGCAAAACTACATTGTTCTCTTTTTGGGACATTACAAATACACATTGATAATTTCTGACTTTAGTTTGTTAATAACCTATTCATAAGTAGTTTAACAAATTCAGAATCTTCAATTTTAAAACTTAATGTGATTCATTACATTCCATAATAAAATGGTGTTTTATTAATCTTCTAGGTTGGATTCATATTGAGTATATTCAATCCATACTCAATTTTCTAACCTTGTTACTTTTAAGAAAAAAGTTATGGTTATCTTGAATCAAACAAATCAAATAGAGTTTGATTCTCCTAAGCGAACATACCATCAACTTGTGGTATTCATTAGAATTAATATTGTAAGACAATCTAACAATATATAGGATAAACATATTCCTTTTGACTTACCTATTTACCAACTAAGTCAACTTAATGGTATAATAGACTTTCCAAGCCAATTGCATGCTTTATAATACAAGTGCTTTTTAACCAAGTCACTTCATATCCATGTCTCATCAAGAAAACATAAATTGTTATAATCCCATTTAACGTTATAAATCATTGATCAACTCAATGACTTCTTGTATATGTCTTAATTAAAAAACCTAACAAGTTGACGTCTTACTTTATTATAAGTCTTAAAAGACTTTATATTTATGTCTTTACAATGAATCATAAACATATTTAATTAAAGTAATTATGAGCACAACTTTTGGTTTCAATAGTAATTTCAAGTTAATTTATTTACTTCACAATAACGTAGGACTACATCATGTTTCATTTATGTCATTCCAAAATACACAAATAAACAAATTGAAGTAGTATTAGATTATTTCATTTATTTATGTCATTCTAATAATACATAAATATTTAATTCGAAGTACCCTTATATATCATTTTGACACATGGTCTAAATACTTGTTTAATTTAGAAACTGCAAATATGTCCATGCAATGTCTGACTTCACATGGAGATTTACTTTGTTGTTGCAATCTCACTAAGTTCTCACGTGACGTAAATTGCAACACCAAGTGTTTCTTGAATTAGATATGTACAAGTTATATTTGAATGTTAGTCTCTTACCTGGCAGTCAAGAGAATCCGTTAAATCATATACTTATATGTTGTACCTTGCACACAATATAGATTTCTCCCACTTGTGCACGGAACAACATCATGAAGCAGATAAACAACACGACATATGTTTATTTATGTGACCAATATGATTATGTCATTGATATTAGCATAACTAGTAGATGTAGAACCACTTCGTTGTCTAATAAGGAAACGTACATGACTATCCTTGAAAACATAAGTGTCTACAAGTGGAAAGTAATTATCTTAAGACATTCTAGAGATAATCCGAGTTACTACCAAGATGACAAAGTGATTCCTCCCGAACCACCATCTGTTACGGTTGACAGCCCGGGAGAAAAATGCAAGTTTACCAAGGATTAAAATAACCTTGAATCGTTTATGTCCTGGTGAGGTGTGATATCCTGAATACAACGACTGTGTGATAGAATGATGTGACCAAGAATGTACAAAAACAGGAATCTGATTGACTAACACTGAATGTGAATAGTAATAGCTCTGTCACAGCTACGTTAAAAACGTACAATCCGAAACCTAAAAACGCAAAAGATATACAAACGTACGTTACTAAAACGTAAACGTTTAAAAACAAAACGACTATAACTATAATAGAGATATACAAGTCTAGGCGACTTAAATGCAAATTAAATAAAATAAAAGATAAAAACTATTAAATAAACGCTATCACTATATTTACAATTGATGTTTGTGATTTTGTTTATTAAACCTATTATATAGTTTACAAATTATAAAAGTGTAAGAAAACTTAAAAACCTAAAACAAGAACGTTTATGTGATAATTATATACATGTAACAAAATAAAAAGTGAATTCTATCAAATACAACTCCCACAAATGTGAAAATCATATTTTTAGAATCTTAAAAAGATAAGAAAGTTATTAGAAAATAAAAATAAAATTTTATTCTATTAAATTAATTATTATAAATTAAAAAATGAATTAAATGAATTAAAAATTTATTAAATAATAAGAAAATCTAAAATTAACTTAAATAAATGAAATAAAGAATTTGAAAATCTAAAATATAATAAAATGAATTTAGAAACTGAAAATGTATTTTTACATAATTATTCTATTTATTATTAATTATTTACTATTATAAATACACTTAAATACTAGAAAATATAAAAATAACTTGGAAAATAAAATTTAAACTTAGAAAATCTAAAATATTATAAAACTAATTTTAAAACAGAAAATATATTTATTATGCAATTATACTAATTATTAATAATTATTAACTATTAAAAGTATTAAAAACTAATATTTAATTATAAAAATACTAAACAAGAAAAGAAAAATCTCAAACTTTTACAAAATTCTAAAATAAATATAAGAAGCTAGGAAAAGTATAAAATGGAGCTTATGTACAAAAATAAGCTAATGGGCAAAAGCTCCAAAGAGAAGCTATCACTTAAGCTTGAAAAGAACTTCTTTTGGCTTTTACATTTCTCGGACTTATTAAGTACTAATATTATACATATGTGATGAAAAATAAGCTATACAAACAAAGAATAAGCATAGCATGAGCTTATGAGCCCAACAGTTAAGCTTTTGGCTTGACCGTTGGAGCTAAGCTCATTATAAGCTCAAAATAAGCTATACAAGATAAAACAAAAGGTGAACTAAGGTATATACAAGTCCAATGCAACAATATAAACAAGAAAAATGGACTGCTAAAGTGTGAGCTTATGGTTTAGACAATCAAGCTTTTGGCTTGACTTGGATGGAATTGAGGCCTCAAAGGACCTGTAATAAGCTCCCCACTGAAAAGATAGTGAAAAATATATGTGTACAAGCTATATTGACAAGAATGAACAAGCTAGTGCACTGACAATCACCTATAAGCTCAAAATAAGCCAATAAGCTCTCACAGTATATAACAGAACCAAACACCCCTTGCAGCTTTTTGTAATGGCCAATTAAGCTAATAGAATAAGCTCAAAAGGCCAAAATGAAAATTGGGATAGCAAGATGGGTTGGTTGGGTTGCCAAAAAGCCAAAGCTCATCAAGTGGGACCCACTGATGAGCTTTTGCTAGGCTTATGAAAATGGCCTCAGAACACTCAAGATATTCGATGGCCTCGATGAATGCCGAGTGGGGGACAATCTATAAGTCGATGCGACCCTAGAGAATGAGCCACAAACTTGGCAATAAGCACATGATCAAAAAGTTGAGTAGCTTGGCTTCCTAAAAAGCCAAGCCACACAGGATAGTGATCACTATTGAGCTTATGAGAGCTTGAGGGAAATGGAGTAAATGGACTGCATAAGCAGTCCATTGTTGTGAATGCACAAACAACAAGCTCTGAAGGACTTATCAAATAAGCTAATAAGAGCTCAACTTGAATTGAGGCATTGAGATGGACTGCTTGGCTTTTTGAAAAGCCAAGAGTCACAAGCTCAAGCTCAATAAGGAGCTTTTAAGAAGCTTAGATAACAAGACCCACTCAACTGTAGCAAACAGTTGAGTGGGCAAAATGGGACAAAATAGATTGGATTATTAAGCTAATCAAATAAGCTAAAAACTGAAAAATAATCATGCACATAAACAAAAGACCACAAAGACTACTCAAAGAAGCCAAATACACAAGCTAAGGTCAAATCCATAAGCTTTTGCAAGCTTGTGAATTTGATTCTAAACACATGCACGAGCATCATTTCCAAACAGGCACTCAAAATAAGCTAAAAATAAGTACTCTAAAAGCGAGTTAATGAGAACTAGTATTTTGTATTTTTATATAGCAACCAAACTTTAACAACCTAAGAAATTAAAAGCTAAAACTCACTAATAAACACACAAGAAAAGATCCATTTTATTCAAAATCGACCAAATGAGAAATTTGACTTTTGAAGAAAAACTAAAAGTTGACCAAAATGAACTTTGGATCAAATCTACACACTGATTATGTTGTTTTTAGGTATACTAAGACTAATTTAACCAATACTAACAACTTTCTAACACAAAATTATGATCATAGATCTTAAAATCTCAACAGTGACTGCATAAGGCATGATTAAATGGGATTTTGACTTTCAGCTATTGAGATCTTGTTATCTTGAATGAATTGAGTTTATAGACACTAAAGAAACACAGAGCAAGCACAAGCAACTACTCAAACCATATCTATAACAGTTAAAACTAGCAATTCCAAACAACCTTCAATAGGACTGATTTGAGTTTTACAAAGCAAATGACTCCATAGACCAATTCCATCCAATCCATAGATACCAAAGTGTCAAAGTGGATCTGTTTCAACCTAAACCAGGTGTCAAACAAGTCTAGGTCTAGGATTTTCAAAAATTGAAATATTAACAGTTAACATGCAATGTCCAACCACAGTTCAATCCAAGGCATTACAACTTAATATAAAGCTTTAAAATCACTAAATAACAACAAATAATCACAAAAACATGAAAATCAAAACATCTAAAGGACTAAAACAGTTAAATGCAAAAATATGAAGAAATGAAGCTTACATGTGATTAAGACTGAAACTGAGTACCAAGGTTAAAAGGCCACTCCTAACTTATTGTCAGTAAGCTAGGAACCAGAAAATCCATCCAGCTTGGCTTATCTCCCCCTAGAACTGCTTATTGGATCACATTTGACTTCCATTGACTTTTTTGGTTTTTTAGAACTTTTCTGAATTTAAAAGACTGAGACTGTTTTAATGAATCTGAAAACCTTAAAACTTTGTCAAGAGCTTGTTTGAGCTTAAAGATCCAAATAAACAACCATTTAACATGAAATTCAAATAACTTGAAAGTTTAAAGGAAATAAGCAAAACATTAAAACTGAGATTAAACTGAATTTAAACTGAAATTAAAGATTCATTACACTAATTTAAGAAGAAATACAACATTTGCAAGATTAAAAAGACATTTAAACTAAGAAAGACAATAAAACTACAACTACTTGACTAAGGCTTAAGGCCAAAGTACTTGTTCCTCTGCTTCTCTTCTTTCTTTTATACCCAAAATACTCCCACTAGTACTCTGATTTGATCCCACCATAGCTGAACCCTTGGATCACTCTATTTCATCAGAACCATCCATTTTGCTTTTTGGCGCCAAAATAGTCTTCATAGCAGTTTTTATCATTAAATGGATTTGGTTGGCTCAATTAAGAGTTTTGTTGTTTAGAGGGTGTGGAGGGACATGGTATGGGAGGGTTTGAAATTGGGAGAAAACCACTCGGTTTTGAGATATCGCATGGGAGAGAGAGCTACAAGATTAACCTGTATTTGGGCGGCTTTTTTTCTCCTCGTTTGACTTTGGTTGACACAATTGGTGATATCTGGGGGGCGGGTCAAGGTTTGGGCTAGCGGTTGGGTTGACTTGGATTTGGGTTTGGGCCTATATATTACAAAGGGATCCGTTTTGTTTAGAAGTAATAACAAGGACCAAAAGTGCAAATTCATCAAACTTCAAGGACTGAAAGTGAACTTTTCCAATGCTCTAACAAGGACCAAACTTGCCATACTTTGATAAAACAAGGACCCTTTTGCATAAAATTTCATTTTAAAAGTTAAAAGGACCTTAATTGTCATTTTGGATTTTGAGGACTAAAAGTGTAATTTCCCAAAAGTTTATCAAAATGTTCCAAATTTTCAATCATGCATAGTACAAGGGTATTATTTGTAAAATTCCAAGTTTAGAATACCAGGACCATTTTGCCAATTTTGTAACTTGAGGGTAAAATTGCCATTTTGTGTAAACTTTTATCCAGGATGTTTTGTGAACATTTTGATTTCCCAAGGACTTAAGTTGACTTTTCATTCATTTAAAACATTTAGGGACTAGTTTTGCCAATTTGTGTAACTCTGTGGACCTGAAAATGACAATTATTGTGAAATTGATCAATTTTCACTTGTTTTTCAATCTTTTGTACCCGAATCACATAAAACACATTTAAATGAATTTGTATAATTTTGAGAGTCATTTGTGTGTTTTTGGTCGTTTTTGTGGGTTTATAAAGCATAAAATATATGTGTTTTTAGACACATATCAAATCCCCCACACTGAACTATTGCTAGTCCCTAGCAATCTTTTGAAACTTTAATGGATTTGAAAACTCTTTACCAAAAGCCATTCGGAGTAGCCAAATGTTTCAGATTCAAGTAAGAACCTTGGTACTCGATAACCAAATGATTTTGAGCAAATCATAAGTCGTAAACGGATTTGATTAGTCTTTAGCCAACTCTCGGACTAGCCAACTCTTAGATAAATTATCAAGATTATCTTTGGTGAGTGAATACCAATTATGGATTTTCCATCGCCTTTACCACAAGCCATAATCTTGCGGGCTAGCCAACTCATTATCTTTTGAGGATGATGGTGAGAGAAACCATACAATTTTGGGCAAATTGCAAGCCATATAAACGGATTTGATGTATCTTTACCAAGAGCCGTTTGCTCCTGGATTAGCCAATCCTTTGTTTATCAAACATGGTGGACTGATTACCATTTGTTGTGTTAAGTACATAGTACTTCCACTAAAAAAAAAATTTTTAAAATTTGGCCATTTTGGGGGAAAAAGGGACTAAAAGGGCACATTTACGATCAAAATTCGCCAGAATTTCCCCCCCACACTTAGAAATGAATATTGTCCTCAATATTCAAAACTAAGTGAGGTAACACAACAATTATTTTATTTTTCAATATTTACAATTTTCAAAGTTTTTATATATACAACAGGTGGGTTATTACCCCCACACTAGGTGGTAGAACAGAGAAAGAAGACAGAAATATGGGTGAAAACCCATATGGTGAGGCTTGTTTTTGATAACCAAGTCACTAGCTTGACTTGACCCCGAATTAAATTGTTCATGGGGAAGTTGAGTGGGATTGCCACTCAAAGATTGGGTGAGAAATTGGAGTGGAATTGCCACTCACAGAATTATGAATAATCATCACTAAGATGAGTCTAAGAATCTTAGAAAGAAACTCAGAAAAGGCGAGAAGAATCTTTTGATTTTTTGATTTTATAAAAAGAAGTGGAAAATATTTTTGTATTTTTGAAGTTTATATATATATGTACAAAAGAAATTCCTAACAACCGCCCTCGAAAGGGAATCTGGTCCGACAGAGCTCAAGAATCGTAAATGACCAACAACCAAATGTTGTAATCGAGGGACTTATCAAACGGGCAAGTTGTGTAAAGGAAAAAATGTTTTGGATTTTATATTGTTTTGAAATCAAATATAATATATTATATATAATATATACAAGGGATAGATATAAAACACAAGTACGTTACTGAAGACACACCTCAAGGTGGCGTAAAATTTGATTCCTCCCGAAAATTTGATTCCTCCCGAACCACCAACCGTTAGATGATAAAAGCGGGAGAAAATGCAAGTTTACCAAGGATTAAAATAACCTTGAATCGTTTATGTCCCGGTGAGGTGTGATATCCCGAATACAACGATCGTGTGATAGAATGATGTGACCAAGAATGTACAAAAACAGAATCGATTGACTAACACCGAATGTGAATAGTAATAGCTCATCACGACTATACGTTAAAACGCATAATCGAAACCTAAAACGCAAAAGATATACAAACGACGTTACTAAAACGTAAACGTTTAAAAACAAAACGACTATAACTATAATAGAGATATACAAGTCTAAGCGACTTAAATGCAAATTAAATAAAATAAAAGATAAAAACTATTAAATAAACGCTATCACTATATTTACAATTGATGTTTGTGATTTTGTTTATTAAACCTATTATATAGTTTACAAATTATAAAAGTGTAAGAAAACTTAAAAACCTAAAACAAGAACGTTTATGTGATAATTATATACATGTAACAAAATAAAAGTGAATTCTATCAAATACAACTCCCACAAATGTGAAAATCATATTTTAGAATCTTAAAAGATAAGAAAGTTATTAGAAAAGAAAAATAAATTTTATTCTATTAAATTAATTATTATAAATTAAAAAATGAATTAAATGAATTAAAAATTTATTAAATAATAAGAAAATCTAAAATTAACTTAAATAAATGAAATAAAGAATTTGAAAAATCTAAAATATAATAAAATGAATTTAGAAACTGAAAATGTATTTTTTACATAATTATTCTATTTATTATTAATTATTTACTATTATAAATACACTTAAATACTAGAAAATATAAAAATAACTTGGAAAAATAAAATTTAAACTTAGAAAAATCTAAAATATTATAAAACTAATTTTAAAACAGAAAATATATTTATTATGCAATTATACTAATTATTAATAATTATTAACTATTAAAAGTATTAAAACTAATATTTAATTATAAAAATACTAAACAAGAAAAGAAAAATCTCAAACTTTTTACAAAATTCTAAAATAAATATAAGAAGCTAGGAAAAGTATAAAAATGGCAGCTTATGTACAAAAATAAGCTAATGGGCAAAAGCTCCAAAAGAGAAGCTATCACTTAAGCTTGAAAAGAACTTCTTTTTGGCTTTTCTGTTTTCTGGACTTATTAAGTACTAATATTATACATATGTGATGAAAAATAAGCTATACAAACAAAGAAATAAGCATAGCATGAGCTTATGAGCCCAACAGTTAAGCTTTTGGCTTGACTGTTGGAGCTTAAGCTCATGATAAGCTCAAAATAAGCTATACAGATAAAACAAAAGGTGAACTAAGGTATATACAAGTCCAATGCAACAATATAAACAAGAAAAATGGACTGCTAAAGTGTGAGCTTATGGTTTAGACAATCAAGCTTTTGGCTTGACTTGGATGGAATTGAGGCCTCAAAGGACCTGTAATAAGCTCCCCACTGAAAAGATAGTGAAAAATATATGTGTACAAGCTATATTGACAAGAATGAACAAGCTAGTGCACTGACAATCACCTATAAGCTCAAAATAAGCCAATAAGCTATTCACAAGATATAGAACCAAACACCCTGCGACTTTTTGTAATGGCCAATTAAGCTAATAGAATAAGCTCAAAAGGCCAAAATGAAAATTGGGATAGCAAGATGGGTTGGTTGGGTTGCCAAAAAGCCAAAGCTCATCAAGTGGGACCCACTGATGAGCTTTTGCTAGGCTTATGAAAATGCTACTGAACACTCAGTATATGCTGATGGCCTCAGCATACACTGAGTGGGATGGGACAATCTATAAGCTGTATGCAGCCCTAGAGAATGAGCCACAAACTTGGCAATAAGCACATGATCAAAAAGTTGAGTAGCTTGGCTTCCTAAAAAGCCAAGCCACACAGGATAGTGATCACTATTGAGCTTATGAGAGCTTGAGGGAAATGGAGTAAATGGACTGCATAAGCAGTCCATTGTTGTGAATGCACAAACAACAAGCTCTGAAGGACTTATCAAATAAGCTAATAAGAGCTCAACTTGAATTGAGGCATTGAGATGGACTGCTTGGCTTTTTGAAAAGCCAAGAGTCACAAGCTCAAGCTCAATAAGGAGCTTTTAAGAAGCTTAGATAACAAGACCCACTCAACTGTAGCAAACAGTTGAGTGGGCAAAATGGGACAAAATAGATTGGATTATTAAGCTAATCAAATAAGCTAAAAACTGAAAAATAATCATGCACATAAACAAAAGACCACAAAGACTACTCAAAGAAGCCAAATACACAAGCTAAGGTCAAATCCATAAGCTTTTGCAAGCTTGTGAATTTGATTCCTAAACCTGTGCACAGAGCATCATTTCCAAACAGGCACTCAAAATAAGCTAAAAAATAAGTACTCTATAAGCTGAGTTAATGAGAACTAGTATTTTTGTATTTTTATATAGCAACCAAACTTTAACAACCTAAGAAATTAAAAGCTAAAACTCACTAATAAACACACAGTAAAAAGATCCATTTTATTCAAAATCGACCAAATGAGAAATTTGACTTTTGAAGAAAAACTAAAAGTTGACCAAAATGAACTTTGGATCAAATCTACACACTGATTATGTTGTTTTTAGGTATACTAAGACTAATTTAACCAATACTAACAACTTTCTAACACAAAATTATGATCATAGATCTTAAAATCTCAACAGTGACTGCATAAGGCATGATTAAATGGGATTTTGACTTTCAGCTATTGAGATCTTGTTATCTTGAATGAATTGAGTTTATAGACACTAAAGAAACACGAGCAAGCACAAGCAACTACTCAAACCATATCTATAACAGTTAAAACTAGCAATTCCAAACAACCTTCAATAGGACTGATTTGAGTTTTACAAAGCAAATGACTCCATAGACCAATTCCATCCAATCCATAGATACCAAAGTGTCAAAGTGGATCTGTTTCAACCTAAACCAGGTGTCAAACAAGTCTAGGTCTAGGATTTTCAAAAATTGAAATATTAACAGTTAACATGCAATGTCCAACCACGTTCAATCCAAGGCATTACAACTTAATATAAAGCTTTAAAATCACTAAATAACAACAAATAATCACAAAACATGAAAATCAAAACATCTAAAGGACTAAAACAGTTAAATGCAAAATATGAAGAAATGAAGCTTACATGTGATTAAGATCAAACCGAGTACCAAGGTTAAAGGCCACTCCTAACTTATTGTCAAGTAAGCTAGGAACCAGAAAATCCATCCAGCTTGGCTTATCTCCCCCTAGAACTGCTTATTGGATCACATTTGACTTCCATTGACTTTTTTGGTTTTTTAGAACTTTTCTGAATTTAAAAGACTGAGACTGTTTTAATGAATCTGAAAACCTTAAAACTTTGTCAAGAGCTTGTTTGAGCTTAAAGATCCAAATAAACAACCATTTAACATGAAATTCAAATAACTTGAAAGTTTAAAGGAAATAAGCAAAACATTAAACCGAGATTAAACCGAATTTAAACCGAAATTAAAGATTCATTACACTAATTTAAGAAGAAATACAACATTTGCAAGATTAAAAGACATTTAAACTAAGAAAGACAATAAAACTACAACTACTTGACTAAGGCTTAAGGCCAAAGTACTTGTTCCTCCGCTTTCTTCTTTCTTTTATACCCAAAATACTCCCACTAGTACTCGATTTGATCCCACCATAGTGAACCCTTGGATCACTCTATTTCATCGAACCATCCATTTTGCTTTTGGCGCCAAAATAGTCTTCATAGCGCTTTTATCATTAAATGGATTTGGTTGGCTCAATTAAGAGTTTTGTTGTTTAGAGGGTGTGGAGGGACATGGTATGGGAGGGTTTGAAATTTGGGAGAAAACCACTCGGTTTTGAGATATCGTGGCATGGGAGAGTATTTGGGCTGAGAACTTGGGTTTGGGCGACCGAGAAGTTTTTCTCCTCGTTTGACTTTGGTTGACCGGAGTGTGATATCAAAGGGCCGGGTCAAGGTTTGGGCCAGCTGGGTTGACTTGGATTTGGGCCTATATATTACAAAGGGATCCGTTTTGTTTAGAAGTAATAACAAGGACCAAAAGTGCAAATTCATCAAACTTCAAGGACTGAAAGTGAACTTTTTCCAATGCTCTAACAAGGACCAAACTTGCCATACTTTGATAAAACAAGGACCCTTTTTGCATAAAATTTCATTTTAAAAGTTAAAAGGACCTTAATTGTCATTTTTGGATTTTGAGGGACTAAAAGTGTAATTTCCCAAAAGTTTATCAAAATGTTCCAAATTTTCAATCATGCATAGTACAAGGGTATTATTTGTAAAATTCCAAGTTTAGAATACCCAGGGACCATTTTGCCAATTTTGTAACTCGAGGGTAAAATTGCCATTTTGTGTAAACTTTTATCCAGGGATGTTTTGTGAACATTTTTGATTTCCCAAGGACTTAAGTTGACTTTTCATTCATTTAAAACATTTAGGGACTAGTTTTGCCAATTTGTGTAACTCCAGGGACTGAAAATGACAATTATTGTGAAATTGATCAATTTTCACTTGTTTTTCAATCTTTTGTACCCGAATCACATAAAAACACATTTAAATGAATTTGTATAATTTTGAGAGTCATTTGTGTGTTTTTGGTCGTTTTTGTGGGTTTATAAAGCATAAAATATATGTGTTTTTAGACACATATCACAAAGCTTGTAACTCCCACTGAATTAGAGATCATTATATTAATTCCTTATTCAGTAATAAGAACACAATACTCCCACTGAATTTGACAACATTGTAAATGTTTCATTAACCAGTGAAAGAAAATAACGCTCTATTTACTTCCCTACACTTTTGAGAAAGTCCATACATAACAATTACTTATATACTAAAATAGTGCATTCTACTATGTAGATGATGAATTATCCATCAATGCTATTAACTTGAAAATTGGGCATGCAATTTCTTTCTTAATAGTTCTACTATTCCAACAATTGTAAGTAGTACTTTTAAATGGTCAAAACAAAACAACTAGGTAAAATATGCTAGATTGTCTTTTACCAATTATACAGTAATTAGTCTAGCTTCTAATTTAATAACTAAAAAAATATGCAATTTTCTTAACTATTAAAATTTGCTTACGAGTTATGTATTTAGAATTTAGACAATTCTAATTGTCCTATCATACCTTTCTTCATTCATGAAAAGGAATAAGATTGAATCTCACTCTTTCTTATGAAAAGAGGACTAGGTTTATTCTTTTAGTAAAGTTGACTCTACCAAAAACCCTTACAGGTGTAGATCAATTTACCAATACATGAATAACCATCGTTTATGGTTTAATGTTGCATTAATACATTTAAAGAATTAGCAAAATTCAATTTTAGTATTTTCGATAATTAAACTTTTCAAAAAAATAAAATACCCAAGGTAATATTCATATAACCATAGAATTTTCTCGAAAACTAGGATCCAAATTATCATAGGTTCATTACATCGTTGATCCGCTAGTAACGAAAGCATATAATAAGGTAATCATCGAACAATAATTGGCAAACAATTTCCAATTCCTAGATCATTATGGGATTTATATTTTCCAACGCTATTGCAAATATAAACATGTTTCATCCCATCTTATGCCTTGAGTCCAGGTCTCACTTCCTACTCAACTTAAGTGTCTAACTTAAAGAACTGCAAATATGTTCATGTAAGGTCTGACTTTACATAAAGATTTACATCTCCATCACAATCTCGCTAAGTTCTGACATGACGTAAATTGCAACTTCAAGTGTTCCTTTTATTAGATGGCACATAACTTAATTTATAAAGGGTACTAGTTTTGATTTTATGTGGTCAAATCAAATATGTACAAAGATGTCATGCATTCATCTTGTAGCATAATTTTAATAAAAAACTTTTTATTACCAATTCATAAAGATCAAATTATCAAAGTTTTGATTGAGGTATTGGTTTCGCCAATCAAGGAATTTAACTTTAATTATCATCCATTATGCCGTACTTTTGCATAAGTGTAAACACTTAGTGTTTCGGGTAATTACCACCGAAGTGGCGCATGGAATTAAAACTAATTCACCCTTAATATGATTTTGTACATTTATGGCTTACTTGGTAGCTCCAATTTGACTCGCAAGCAAGCGGAGAATTCGGTCAGCGCTGAAGCAATAACCTCCTTCTTTAGGGTCACAATTTAATGCGCTCCCCTCCTAGTACTTCCCACATAGTCCGTCAAATTGGGCGAGCCGTTCAGACCATTTGTACCAAAGTCATCAATCAATTAAACTATTGAAAGCTTAACTCTTTAAAAACAAATCAAATTTCACCATTGTATAGTCCGTATTATTTTTCTATTCAAAATTACCCTTTGCTTAAAACTGTCACAACAAACAAGTAAACAAATAAAAAATAAACAACTAAAAACAATGCGCACATAACTAACAATTAATACGTGTAAACAAGTAGCCACATGCAACTTATTCGATAAAACCCTATTAATAATCAATGTCTAGGTTAATTAATGTATATATTAATTAGGGCTTTCACTCTCTCAATTGAAAGTGAGCCACATACATCGACGAATCGATTGCGTAAACCCATAATTAATAATATACCAAATTGCACATAATTGATTCATTAATGTATATAATTGGAGTCTTCCCCAATTCAAGATTTATCATAAATATACATGTGTATAAAAGTTAGCAATTAATCTGCGCATAACCAATCTTAACAATTAAATATATATATCGACAATAATCCATGCCAAACATGCACGTTTTCATGGATTTAACATAACAATTTATTCACGTTGTCACAAGATCGCATACAATTCCATGTCACATAACAATTTATTCATGAATATATCACGTAACAAATATATTAATTCTAGGTTTCGATATTGATAACATAACAATTATAATAAACCGAATTATAATAAACCCTAAAACAATTTTTAAAAACAATCGACTAAAAAAAATTTAGGGTTTCGACCCATAAAAAAATTTAATTTGATCCATAAAAAATTTAAAACCAAATTAGGGCAAAAGCTCTAACCCTAAAATCAGGGTTTACATAATCATAACCAAAACCCTAGAATAATCATATCAAACAACATACAATATTCGTTTTTTACGTGTTTAGTAATTAATTACTCATTAAAGCAAGCTTGTGATGCCACTGTTGGAATTATATAACATGACTAATCATAAATATAAACAATAAACATCAAGTACACATGCAGAAGCGTATAGGAACGTATAATGAATCATTAATTAACTAAAACATAAAGTATGCGTACCTTTCTTGATTCTAGCCGAACAAGAATCAAATCCACAAACTAGCAATTGGATGAACCCTAATTAGGGTTTATAGAATTATGTGAATTACCACTTACCGATTTTGTAATTCAATCCAAGAATACTAACAATAATGTGTTAGTACCACTTTCTTGTACACACGTACTATACCGAATTAAAGGAATGCTAGTTTTAATTAAACAAAACAATTTGAGTTTGGGAAAGTGATGTGTCGACACCCTTGAAGTGTATGTCGACCGAATTAAGCAAAAACACACACAAAACAATTTAGGTTTTAGCTTAATAAGTACAAGAGATGCAAAAACCAAGACCCCTAGTCTTGTATATATACTCAACTAAACTTGGAGAACAAGTTGAGTTTGGGTTGGGTTGGGAAACCCTTGTGGCCGATCGGTTTGCTATCCCCAAAGGGATTCTGGAACCTTCCCAATATTATTTTGCAATCTAGTCCTTTCCAATTATATTTAACGACTGTTAGTCCATTACACTTAATTACTTAACGTCCGTTATAATTATTTCTTTTAATTAATAAATAAATATAACATTTATATTTAATTATTAACTTTAATTCTCATATGCAAAGTGTGCAATCCCGTGGTCTCGAGTTCGATCCTAACACACGTCTATTAATTTATTGTCCATTAAACCAACAGACAAGACATCTGCTATAATACATCAAGTAAAATGACTTTTCTACCCTCAACAGCATGATAACGGGGTTTTCTGGAGTATAACGGAACGTTGACAACGGCGTTATTGGTCAAAGGACGAGTTTGGCATATAAAGCCCATGTTTTGGACCTCCGGCGATGATAATGCCCAGTTTTGTCCCAACGAGAAACGGATTGACAAGTTTAGGGACCAACCGTGTATTTTAGTCTAAATTTTACATGTGTTAGAGACAAGTCACTCACATATTCTTAAAAGTGAGGATTTTATCTAAACTCGTTTTCATCATGAAGATTGTAAGATAAAATCACGATTCAAAAGTGACGTTATTTTCCCAATAAACAACTACTAATATTCAAGCACAGAATTAAAGGCATTTTTAATTAAAAAAAAAACAATATTGTGTATAATAGTTGATGAAACAAAGATTGATGACTTAGATCTTTATTCAAGTTGTTGATGGTTTAAAATTGTATCGTGTTCTCCAAATTCAAAAAAAGGTTTTATAATCATAGGAGCGGATTGCGATGATCCGATGATCTCACCACTCATTCTGTGTTATTTATGATTCTACTCAAATTTTGTATGTTAGTTTAAGAAGGATCCTAAGATCGTACGATTATCGTTATCCGATTTTGATAACCATTAGTTTAAAACCATACATGATTTATTCTTGTTAGTTGTTACGTTTGTTTACAGTCACATTTTACTCTATGCTTATCGTTTATGTCATTTCAGTTTAACGTCCTTTGGAAAAACAAAAGATTTGCAATCACTACTCTGTTGTATGATTAAAATATATATATATATATATATATATATATATATATATATATATATATATATATATATATTTTAACTAATAAAATACGAGTTTTGTACAACCTCTTTGCATGACCCTCTATTTAATGCGCTGATGTGTCTTAAAGGACAAGGCATAGATATTTTTGTAAAGTACACCTTTATTGCAAAACTTCTTCTGTACTTAAGAGATCATTTTAATACTTTTACTTAAAAGAAACTAAAAATATTATAATTTACTCACTAATATTCGTTTGGTATCAACTATTTAATGTATTCAACTATATCATATAGGCAAGTTAATTAATGAAAGAGGTAAGTGAAAAAGACAATCAAAAGTATTTATTATGTTTTTGTAACAAACTTTAAAAATAATTTAAATTTTCATCTTGCATAAGAAGCTTTCTCATCCTTTTGAAATATTCTTTTGTAACAATTTAATTTCTATTTCAAGTTATTGTTGCATTTTTCTTAGTTAATATTGCTTCACAAACCTAACATTTGTTTACTATATCCTTTTTCTTTTACAGATCAATTGATGCAAGCGCTGGATGAATCACTATGAAAAACATGTGACAAAGACGGTCGTCATTCCCTTTTGAAGGTATGTGTATATTTGGTTGAAATATGTGAATTGGTCTTTTTAAGAAAGCCTTTGTTATGTATGTGTAATTTAATTTCATGTATATACATGTGACATGTGTTCCTTTATGCGTATGAAGACCAAAAACTATCTTTCTGAATTGATATAATACAGTTTTGTTGAGGTACTTTGTCGACATAATTTTCTTTTTGTTTCTAATTTATGCTTCGAATGCTAAGGAGTTGGATGTACTCACGAGGATTATAAGGAAGAGTGATAAGATGCAGATGATAACAAAAAACTCTACTTTTAAGAAATGAAACATGAATCTGGTAATAGTTATTTGAACAATTATGTGCATGTACTCAAATTAAGTGTAACCCAATAAAAGTAATTTTATTTGAGTCTATAAAGTAAAAGTATCCCTATTAATTCAAAAATACTTTTTTTGAATTATTATTATTTTTTTTTTTTTGAATTTTTTTGGTGGTGATGGATGATGCATGAAATAATTATACAAACTCAAGGACCAAACATATAAATTACTAACAAAGTGGGTTAATGAAAGTTAGAAAGAACCTAAATCCGCTAAAAAAATTGAACTCTTTTACGTGCAAGAAAAAAATAGAGTACCTTGATTGAAAATAAACCATAAGTTGAATGCCTTTTTGTACCATTTGCCCTTTAAACAAAATATGTATATATTAAATGAAAATAAATAAAGTAGTGTCACGCAATAATTTGACCGTAATGATACACACAATTAAGGTTATATAAAGCTGTGACAATAGAAAATAGGAGCTATTAAAAGTTCCAATGTATAATAGGAGAAAAAAGTTTGATAAAAAAAAAAGTTAGATACATTTAATAATGATTATCTTCACATTTAATCAAAAGCATGACGCTTATATGGATATTGGGCTGTCAATTGGTTAATATTGTTCAACAACATTGTTTTTGCATATATAAGTTTGAGTTTGTTCATTGCCGCATTTTCACTCTTTCGTTCATGGTTATTATTATCTTTTGATATACGTTTTGAAGTTATGATATTTGGTACATCTTTGTATTGAGCATTGACTTAGGTTATTTTGGGTCTTCACTTTAAACTAAGAACATTCAATTTACATTGAGGGCGTTCTTCTATTTGGTCGCCATTGCTTTTATTCTCATTTCGAAGTTTTAACTTTCATAGTGTTTTTTATTCTTTTGACTTTATCAAAACACAAGAGTGTGATGTTCATTTAATTTTTTAACACATCATATCATCTGCAAAAATATACATGAAATTCATTATCTTTTGATATACGTTTTGAAGTTATGATATTAGGTACATCTTTGTATTGAGAATTGACTTAGGTTATTTTGGGTCTTCACTTTAAACTAAGAACATTCAATTTACATTGAGGGCGTTCTTCTAATTGGTCGCCATTGATTTTATTCTCATTTCGAAGTTTTAACTTTCATAGTATTTTTTATTCTTTTGACTTTATCAAAACACAAGAGTGTGATGTTCATTTAATTTTTTAACACATCATATCATCTGCAAAAATATACATGAAATATTAGAAGTGCGAAGATTTAAGAGAACCTTTCAAAAAAAACCTTGGCATGCGAAATTAGAACTGTTCGGAAATTCCTTATTCTTCATCCCCTTTTAATCACAATACTTTGTGTTCACTTCATTAGAAGATAGATTTAGCCTAAGCCCGATTAGGAGTTTGGGTCTACTGGGTTTTATTATATATTTACATATAAATCAATAAAATGTATCACTTAGGGGGTTTTCATCATCTTACATCGTATCGGAGCGGGTCTCTTCAGACCTAAGTGGCTAAGTTGAGCCGCCTCCTTAATAGCACCCCGTCAAATCTTAGCCGTTGCCATTTATCCATTTTCCAAAAACAAAAAAAAGTCTAATCTTTGCTTTTATTTTTTGTTTCTTTGCTTCTGCTTTTGCTCTTGCTGCATGGTTAAGATTAATCCCCGCTTGCTGTCGGATGTCTTTATCAACAAATATGTTATTTGCTTTTTCTAATGCATTTATTTGCTTCTACTGTTGCTTGAAGAATTGCTTCCGCTTACTGCCGGAATTCTTCATCAACAAATTATGTTTTCACATTGTACAAACGGTTATTTGACTTCACTTTCACATTGTGGGTAAGGCTTCCGATGAAGTTTCTTCAAGAAACTCAATGGTTAGAGAATGACATAATAAGAATGTTATACATACAAAGTTTTTCGATATCTAAAATAATAAGATGAATTAGAGTTAGAATTAAACTGAAGTTCAAATGTTTTTAGTCACAATAATAAAACAACGATTGTATTGGTCGTGATTATTTCGAAACCATGCCTCTCTTTACCTTGACTGTCATACGAGGTTACATGAAAGACATCTTCTTCTTCTTTCATGAAATGTATATATGAATAATAGAAATTCAAATTTTTAAGCCATCCTCGATACAACCTCCTTTTTTGTCCCACATCTCTTAATGCTATTTTCCACTTGATATTCCAAAAGGACCCCGAAAAGATATTGTTGACACCTCTTTAAAACAGTCTTACTTGTGGGACCATTGTAAAGTGTTGCGCTTAACTACAAATATGCGTATGACTGTGGGTTGTCATCGTGAAGATGTCAATGAGATTAAAGACATTGTTGAAGGGATTCTAAAGCTTGAATATGGTAATCTTGGAGAGTAAAATGATGGTGAGGTTAACATTGATATACCTGATGAAATAATCATTTATGGATTCAAGTGATCCAGTATGCTCAATCGTATACTTTACTTGCCCGAATATGTTAGATAACCTTGATGACCACAAATATTTCACATAAAAAGCCATACTTGCCCCTACAAACAAAGTTGTTGACTCCATAAATGATCAGATTTTGTCAGTTATTTAGGCAAACAAGTCACGTACATCAGATGCGACAGTGTTTCCAAGTCAGAAAAGGGTACATGTATAAACGAAGACGTGTTCTCTATAGAGTTCGTTAATGGTCTAAAAATCTCTGTCGTGCCCAACCACAAACTTAAATTGAAAGTGGGTGTTCTGATCATGTTGTTATGGAACATTGATCAATCCAATGGTTTGTACAATGGAACAAGATTTTGCATGGATCGGTTGATGAAAAGTTGCATTGATGCCACTATAATCAACATAATTGGTAACAAGTTCTTATCGCACGGATGAAATTATCACTTTCTTATAAATGTTTACCATTAAATATTATAAGGAATGAGTTCCCTGTGTCCGTCTTTTTCGCGATGAAAATCAAAAAAAGTCAGGGATAATCTCTTGAGAAGTCAGTTTGTATTTGCCATGACCTGTTTTTACAGATGGACAACTATATGTAGTCGTCTCTTGCGTTAGGAACAAAAAAGGATTATAGATGGTTATTCGTGACGAAGACATAAATCTCACTAATACCACCACCAACATTGTCTACAAAGATGTACTACACAATTTATGATCACATCTACATGTAAATGTATCTTGCATTGGTATAAATAAAGGATTGAAGATGTTTGTTTTTTAATTTTTTTGATTAATTTACTATTTTGTTTCATGTTTGATTATTACCAACAATATATTTTACGTTTGTTTATCAGTATGTTGTTTTTCTAACTTATAACTTTATAATACGTAGTATCATTTACTACTTTTTTGACGTTATTTAAAAGTACCCGTGAATTTCACGGGTCTTTTAGCTAGTATATATATATATCATTAGTTTAAACATGACATGTATGTAGTAATGACTTATTTTCCAACTACTTAGGTATCAAGAGGAATTTTCAATTGTTTACCTTTATTTTGGTGCTTACCAAAAGACAAATCTCCACAATCCATTTAGTTTAATCTAATGGTATGGTTTAACCTAAGATTTATTAGATAAATCTAAATCCATGTTTTTTTTTCTTGTCTTTTTATCTTTTTTTTTATTCATTTTTTTTTTCTTTTTCTTTTATTTCACGTTTTTTTTAAACTCGCGTTTTTTTAATTCAAGTTATTCACGTTTTTTATAATTCACGTTTTTTAATTCGTTTTCGTCCGTTTTCATACTTGTTTTTACGCTTTCATACGTTTTCGTCCGTTTTCATACATATTCGTCAATTTTCTTACGTTTTCATATGTTTTCGCCCGTTTTCTTACGTTTTCGTTCATTATTCATACGTTTTCGTCCATTTTCGTCTGTTTTCATAAGTTTTCATTCGTTTTCATACTTGTCTTTACGCTTTCATACGTTTTCGTCCGTTTTCATTCATATTCGTCCATTTTCTTACGTTTTTGTCCGTTTTCATACGTTTTCGTCCGTTTTTAAATGTTTTTGGCCGTTTTCAGACGTTTTTATACGTTTCTGAATATCACAAGTGATATTCTGTGATATTCAGATGATCACAAGTGATATTCAAAATATAACTTGTGATATTCTAAATATCACAAGTGATTTTCAACTAATATTTTGTAACATGAAAATCACAATTGATATTCAGGATATCACTACCAGAAAATCACAAATGATATTCAAAACATCACAAAGTGATATTCAGAAAATCACAAGTGATATTCTTAATATCACAAACATATAATTTGAATAGCAGCTGCATAGTTTGAGGGTATTTGTTTAACCTTATTTTATTTGCTTATGAGCTTAAGTGATTTCGTTTTATGTTTCACAAACTTAATTTGCTTATTTTGAAACTTATAAAAATATGTAAGTTTATATTTACCATGTATAAAGAGAAAATGGTCAAATTTTGGTTTAAATTTCATACATATTCGTCGTTTTCGTCCGTTTTTATACGTTTTTGTCCGTTTTTAAATGTTTTCGGCCGTTTTCATATGTTTATGAATATCACAAGTGATATTCAGAATATCACAAGTGATATTATGTGATATTCAGATGACCACATGTGATATTCTGTGATTTTCTAAATATTATAAGTGATTTTAAACTAATGTTTTGTAAAATGAAAATCACAAGTCATATTCAGAATACCACAAAGTGATATCCAGAAAATCACAAGTGATATTCATAATATCACAAAGTAATATTCAGAATATCACAAAGTTATATTCAGAAAATCACAAGTGATATTCTGAATATCATAGAAAATCACTTGTGATAGTCAGAAACATATGAAAACGTAAGAAAACGGACGAAAAAGTAAGAAAATGTACGAATACGTATGAAAACGGACGAAAACGTATGAATGCATAAAAACACGTTTGAAAATGGATGAAAACGTATGAAAAATTGACGAAAACGAAAAAAACTAATGAAAACGTATGAAAACGAACGAAAACGTATGAAAACAGACGAAAACATATGAAAATGAATGAAATCGTATGAAAACGGACAAAAACATATGAAAGCGAAGAAAAAAACGCGAATTAAAAAAAACGTGAATTTAAGAAAAAGAAAAACGTGAATAAAATAAAAAGCGTGAATTTAAAATAAAAAAAAAAAAAAAAAAAAAAAAAAAAAACATGGACTTAAGTTTACGTTTAAAGCTTAGGTCAATCCCCACCATTAGATCAAACTAAATAGATGGTGAGGATTTATCCTTTAGTATGTATAAATTTATGGGTAAGCAAAATAAAATGACTCTTATAGAGCAATATGTTTCTTAAGGCACCCATAATTTTCAAATATCAAACAATAAGTATGTAAGAACATTATCTGAGGTCTCATTTAACAAATATAATTTTTTTTTGTCTTGGAAAAATATAAATATCATGCGATTAAGAATTGTTAACATACTCACACTTGTTAGAGCATGTAGTCATATTTTAAAGTCTGAAGAATTAAAAAGTTTACACTAGTATGAGTGTGAATCAATTGGGTGTAACAAATATTTCACACTTTTATATGTAAAGCTTTATGAACATTTTTTACACTTATAAGTTTGAGGGTTTCAAAACAATTTTTCACACTTTTAAGTGTTATGATTTTGATTTTAAAATAATTCTTCACGCTTAAAAGTGTGATGATTTTGATTTTGAAATATTCTTCGCACTTTTAAGTGTGAGATTGAAATTATTCACACATTTTAAGTGTGAGGATTTTGAAACAGTTATTCACACTCTTAAGTGTGAATATTTTTTTTTTTTTAAAAGTTCATTTTTTATAAAGTGTGAAGAAAAAAACGTGTAGAAATGACAAATTTGTTGTAGTGTAACAAGATTTTGTGTTCGCAGATCCACCCGATAGGCCGAAACCATATGATTATTCGGAGCACATTGAGGGTGATCTATTTGACACTGGATTCGCATGAGCCTCGTGCCACAATGGTCGTTCATGTTCGTTCTCTTCCAGTGATTTATGACAATAAAAGTATTTTGATGGCACTTATTTTATTTTACACAAGATGTATGTTATGATACTATTATTACTACTAACGAAATACTGTAATTGACACGTTAAACATTGTATGTTTGCAACTAGTGAAAATGCATATGCAATCTAGCTTATGGATATGTTTACCTTTTTATAGACTACAAATTATAATGGCTTTTTTATTACTAAAGTAGACTTTAATTTACTTATAGAAAGAGAGTATCGACAAAGGCCCTATGCCTTTTAGTCCTGCTAACTCGTCTTTGAAGCAAGTGAATAAGCAAAAAAACTAAACGAAAGTAGATTAAACCATTATATGAGGTCTGATTCAACGCATAAATTTTGTTTTTGTGTTTACCTTAGTACGTTACTAGAAAATGTAAATTTGGTGACGCCAAACGTAAAACCACCTCATAGTACCAATTGACTCGATTCAAATGATGTGAGTGTTTGGAAGAATCATATATGCAATACAATGAATAAGTTCCCCTTGTTAATGAGCCAAAAATGTGTTTAGAAATATATATACAAAAATTGAGTTCAAATTGTTAAGTGATACTTTATTTTAAAGAAAAACAAAAACATAATACAAGGAATAAAATTGTCATTGCTAGCTACTTACGTATTGTATTTTTCATAAAGATTTTTTTTTAATCATATACTTATTAGAGTAATGACTGCAAATCTTTTGTTTCCCTATAGGACCTAAAAAAGTGAAATGATATAAACAAAAAGCATAAAGTAAAATGTGCCTGTAAACAAATGTAACAAGTAAATCATATATGCTAGTTAAAATTATGGTTATCAAAATCGTGATCATGATTATAGAATCGTACGATCTTACAATCTTACCTTAAATAATATACGAAACTGGAGTAGAATCTTAAATAACATAGAATGAGTGGTGAGATCACCGGATTTTATCACAATAAAACCTATTTTTTGTTATTTGGTCAACTTGTTTTCTGCTTTTAAGTTGATTTTGTCTTAAATTAACATGCAAACAAGCTATCAACACCAGTGTTTTGTATTCGAAAAACACCATAGGAACTTTTTTTTTTTTTTTTTTTTTTTTAATCTTTAATATCAATTCCTTTATCTTGATTTTAAAACATGGACAACTTTAATGAATATCAATTCCTTAAACACGTATTGGACGAAGACGCGCTGTTTCGGGCGGGTGGTGTAATATGATAAACGCGTGCTTGTGGTCTTAGACACGTTGGATTTGCTCCTACTACACTTAGTCTTATGTCTTTTGGTCTTGCTTGCTCCTCTTTGAAGCAAATTAATAAGAAAAGAAAGGTTGTAGCCAGAAATTTATTGGATCAACCGCTTATGGACTTTGCGTTGCAAGTGTCGTTCACTAACAAAAATTCCGGATTCTTCTATCATGGTGATATTGCTACTCACTAGTTTTTTGTAAAGTGCCAAAAATTCTATTAAAACATAAACCTCGCGTGAAGCACAAAAGATGACACTACCAATCAAATAAAAACCTTGAACATCCAATATATTGCCATTGAACTTTAAGCTATAGCTCCAAAAGAGCGACTACATATCCGAAAAATGGACCATATGAGATACCTATAAAAACTTTATTGTAAAATTATGTCTTGGTGAAAAACGACTTCTATAAACTAACTTAATATAAGACAATAAAAGAAATGCGGGTCGAAAATGATGAAGGCGCAAATATTTTGAGACCATCATATGCGTCTCTTGAACCTAGCTCTTTCAAATATTTTACAATGCGGGTCAAATCGTTGCAATGTACAATGAAGTTTATAGAGCAATATATATGTTTTTTAACGCACCCATAATTTTCAAATATCAAACAATAAGTAGGTTAGAATATTATTTGAGGTCTCATTCAACAAGTATTTTTTTTTTCTGTCTTGGAAAAATATAAATATAATGGGATTAAGAATTGTTGGTACTAACAAGATTTTGTGTTCGCAGATTCACCCGATAGGCAGATACGATATGTATATTCGAAGCACATTCTTATATGGAGGTGATCTATTTGACACTGATTCGCATGAGCATCGTGCCACAATGGTCGTTAAAGTTCACAGTGATTTATGATAATAAAAGTATTTTAGACAAGATGTACGTTATGACACTATTAGGTGTAAGAACTATAGAAGTAGTTAGCACATATGAATATGGGAATTGATATCTACACATAGCATTTTGACTCATACACATAAAAATTATTATGTTTAGACTATTATGCCCTCACTTAAAATTAAGCAATAACTTGTCATACTTTGTAAAATACAATTCTCTTTCCTGTTTCTTTTCTTCCCAGAATTTTCTCACAAATGTTTCATTTAACCTCCTTAATTCTTGACGACCTTACGCCGGCGTGACGTAATTCCAATGATGTTGACGGCAATCTCGCTGACATCGTCATTCTTGAATCTAGAGTCACCGCTTAGTGTCACAGTCACATTTTTGTTCTGTTAATAAATCTATTTGGGGTGGGATTAATCCTAAGTATTTGAGTTGCACTTAGTAATTGGTTATTCAAATTGTGGAGTACATGAGATGCTCGTTAACCAATCAGCAACCAATAAGCATTTTATTCCATCTCATCTACTTGTCTTTGTTTTCTAAGATAACATCTTTAATTTACATGAATTTCCATTGCAATATTTTTAAGATTCAAGCCCTCCTCATCAGTATATAACTAGTAAAGATGAATAATATGTAGTGATACTTGGCACCAGTAGCACTCAAACATTTTAGAGTATTTAAAAAGATCAAAATGTGAAGTATCATTGTGTCACTAATTAAGGAAGGAGTATTCATGGTGAAACTTATTGTTGAAAAATCAGAATCTGTATGCAATTGTCAAATGTTCTGAAAATGTTACTAAATAGATCTCATCTCTACCAGTGGTGGATTATGAAAATGATGATGGAAGCCTGGAAGTGATCGACGGTTATTGACGTGAAAAAGGAATTGATGGAGGTAAGCCGTCTAAGCTAGGAGCGTGAGGAGGTTGAGTGATCACATTCAAGTCATAAATTATGCAGGGGCAAAATAGTCAAAACGTAATAATTTTTATGTGCATGAATCAAAATGCTATGTGTACATATCAATTCCCTATGAATATTGAATAGGTTTCAATATTTTTGAAACTTTTGAAAAGATGTTATTAATTAGTTAATTCAACACACCTAAATATCTCATTTGTCACCTCAACTAAGTTGGATCTCAAAAAAGATTAATCTTTTTCTAATCATAAGTGCATTGTTCCTAAATAGTGAGCTAGTTCTTGTGCCACCCCGTTACCATATACGACATGCCTTTTATATTTATGGGTCAATCATGAGTCATATTAAGTAAGAACTAACGAATTTACTACTAACAAATATAGTTGACACATTTCACATTGTATGTTTAATGCAACTATTGAAAATGGATATGCAATCTTATGGATATATATGCTTACCTTTTTATAGACTATAAATTATAATGGCTTTTGTTATTACTGAAGTAGACTTTAGTTTACTTATAAAAAGAGACTATCGACAAAGGACCTATGCATTTAATTCAGCTTACTCGTCTTTGAAGCAAGTGAAAAAGCAAAAAAAAAACTAAACAATAAGTAGATTAGAACATTATATCATGTATGAGATCTGATTCAACACGTAGTTTTTTTGTGTGTTTACCTAGTAAGTTGCTAGAAAATATAAATTTGGTGACGCCAAACTTAAAACCACCTCATCGACCAAATTACCGATCGACTCGATGTCAAATGATGTGAGTGTTTTGGAGAATCATTTGCAACACCATGAATGAGTACCCCTCGTTAATGAGCCAAAAATGTGTTTTAAATATATATATATATATAGAAAAGAAATATTAGTAAAGAGGCGTGTATGTGCTCTTGAGTTCAAAGAATCAAATTGTTAAGTGATATTTTATTTTAAAGAAAAAAAGCAAAGACATAACACAAGGAATAAAATTGTCATTCTTCTATTATACTAAAAGGCGTACATGGGTACTGTAGCAAGCCACACATAAATGCAAACTTTCATGGTTACTGTAGCAAAACACACATTAAATGCAAAGTTTCACAACTTGGCAGAAATAGTCCATGAAGTTTAAGTGGCGCTGCAAAGTAAGTCCAAACATTAAATGCAAAGTTTCACAAGTTGGCAAAAACAGTCCCTGAGGTTTAAGCGTCGTTGCAAAGTAAGTCCAAACATTAAATGCAAAGTTTCACAACTTGGCAAAAATAGTCCCTAAGGTTTAAGTGTCGCTGTAAAGTAAGTCCTTTGAAGCCAATCCCGCTGCATCGCGCGAGTTTCCACACTCGTTACTAGCTACTTACGTATATGTTTCATATTTAACCTGATGATTTTTTTAATCGTAAATTAGAGTAATGACTGTAAATCTTTTGTTTCCCATAGGACCTAAAAGTGAAATGACATAAACAAAAAGCATAAAGTAAAATATGATTGTAAAAACACATATATGATTGTAAAAACAAACGTAACAAGAATAAATCATGTATATAAAGTTAGTTAAAATTATAGTTATCAAAATCGTTATCATGATTGTAGGTTCATACGATCTTACGATTATATTTTAAAATAACATACAAAATTGAAGTAGCTACTTAAATGACATAGAATGGGTGGTGAGGTCACCGGATTGCTATCCGCTCCTACGACTACAAAATCTAATTTTGGTTATTTGGTTTTTGGGTCGGGTCCGGGTTTGATCAGTTCGGGTCGGGTTTGGCCCGTTGCTCAATCCTACTACAACTAGCTAATAAATTAAGACTACACGTATTTATTTTGACATATTAATGGACTAAAAATATATGTGTATTTCTGTGACCAGATTAATTTCAAATATGAAGATTTTTAACGATAATTTACACTAGTCGATGAACATTCATCGGGTTTCCGTAAACTCTCGAGAACTCTCTAGGTCCATCTCTGTCAAAGGTCCAAGTATTTGAAAGACGCATTAGAATTTAAAACCATTAACAACTTTAAATATCAATCCATTAATATTTATTTCATCAACGATTATAGATAGTAAACAAGTAGGGTTGGATCAGTTGGAAAACCCTTTGCCTCTCAACCGAGAGGTCAGCCTCTCTACCTTAGGTCTTGGGAGTTACTTTACTTTTTTTTTAACGATTATAGGTTGTAACATTTATGTTTTTGTTTGAATTTAAAATAACGTTACTTTGAATCCTGATTTTATCTTACAGCCTTAATGACGAAAACGAGGTTGGATACATTTTAACAACATGTGAGTGACTTTTTTCTAACACATGTATTCTTTACATGTATTTGAGTGAGAAAAAAAAATCCCGGGCAAATTTTATTGTGAATTCAAACTATACTCGTACCTTAAAAAACTGAAATTTTTAAATGATAAAAATTATGCGTAGCCCCCAAGTTAAGTCACACACGGTTAGCAAGCACGAGTGAATACAAGTTTCACTTTTCACATATTTATCTTTAATTCCAAACATACCTCACTTTTATGTCTTATTTTCGCTTTTAGATTTTTGAGTGAAACCTCCAAACAATTTGTTTTTGAAAACAGAAGACATGTTTTGGTATGTTTAGTACCGACTGTTTTTGAAGCAAATAACAATTAGCGGTTAATGTATTGTACAAAATGTTTGTTTAGAAACAAGCAACTAGCATCCTTACTTTTTTTAACGCTTCAAATTAAAATGCAACTTTTAGTAGCATTTAAAACTAACTAGCGTTTTCATTTACTAATTATGACTACTAGCCGGGTACCTGCGCGTTGCAGCAGCAAGTACCCCGTTTGATTATTTTTATCGGCGACGGTAAGGTCTTTTCGATAAATTGCTTTTATAGAAGGAAGAAAAAATGTCCAACGGAGGTTATTAATTGAAAGTTAGTTGGTATTCTTGCTTATGCATTTAGTAATTATATAAAAAAAAATTAGAGCGGGGTACCCACGCGTTGCGGTGGCGGACACCATGAAATCAAAAATTTTGGTGAGCGATTATATGTTTTTCATGATGCTAACTTTACGCATGACGATAACTTTAGGGAAAAACTTTATCTCACACTATTTCATAAAAAATGGCAGTGAACCCATGCATCACGATACAACGACGATATGAAAACGGTGGTCACCACTATTGCTAGCGGTTTCGGCGCCATTTGGTGGTGTCTATGTTGCTTGTTGTGGTCGTAAATGGTGGTCCATTGTGTGGTCGAAAAAGGTGGTGTCAAAAAGTTTGACTGCATAAAAGATTGGTTTGTACGATATGCATAATGATTTGTAAATTTTATTTAGCGGGTGTTTTAAAGAAATTAAAAAAGAAAAAATAAATAAATAAATAAAATGATTTATGCATAACTGTTTTATACCATATGATATATTAATTGTACTTTTGAGTGAGGGGGTATATTAATAATATCATTGATGATTTGTAAATTTCATTTAGTGGGTGTTTTGAAAAAAAACATATAAGATGATTTATGCATTATTATTTTGTAACATGTGTTATATTAATTGTACTTTTGAGTGATGGGGTATTTTAATAATATCATTAATGATTTATAAATTTCATTTAGTGAGTGTTTTAATGAAGAAAAAAATGATTTATGCACTATTGTTTTGTACCATGTGGTATATTAATTGTACTTTAAAACTAGTAATGTTTAGAAATCAACAAAATGATTCCATAAGTGGCAAGTGTGTAGGCTTAATCTTTTTAAGACTTCCTTTTATAGGAAGTCCCAAATACTTTATATAGTAGTATAGATATAGATTACCGAACGTTTTATTAAAACAAACAACTATTGCTTACTACTACTAGTTTATTGTAGCTATTGAATTTTGCTAATGCTATATTCGCCACACATACCCAAATTTGTTCTAGATGTTTATAAATTATAGGGTGTGAGCATAACGATCTCATATACCGAGTAAAATTTATAGATCTTAGAGTAGCTAAAACAATTTTGGTTGTTTTAGCGACTTAGGAACATATGATATCTCGTTAGTTTTAACAAATTAAGTGCCGTATCAATTACCAAAGAGCACGTAAGCTCATATACCATATCATTCGTACAAATAAACAAGTACTTGTAAGAGCAAAATGTGAGGGAAATACCAATAACACGTTATTGGTATGACACTTCATTATCACATCACAAACCTCCCAATAACACACCAATAGTTAAAACACGATCACTCATAACACACCACGAACGTGTTATTTGGTCTTACAAAATACCCCATTAAAAATACTCACTCACTCACAATACAAAATAATAATAATAATAATAATAATAATAATAATAATAATGAAGTGATGTCATAATAATAATAAAAAATAAAAATAAAATAATAATAATAATAATAATAATAATAATAATAATAATAATAATAATAAGAAAAATTGCACGTTTGGTCCTTGTGGTTTGCTCTAATTTCAAGTTTAGTCCCTAAGTCGTTTTAATTACACCAGAGATACCTATTTTTGAAACCTTGCACTTATTTAGTCCCTATTTTGGATGGGCCGTTAGTTTCTCCGTTAAGTTTTTGCACCGTTACTCCCTCCGTTAATAATTTTTGCACCGTTAGTCATATATTTTCAAATAATGGTTTTCGCCAGTAGTCCCTTGGTTAATAATAGTTTTCGCCCGTTTTTTACGTTTTGTCCGTTTTTATCCGTTTTCGCTCGTTTTTTTTACGTTTTTCGTCTGTTTTTTTACGTTTTTATCCGTCTTCGTCTGTTTTATATGTTTTCGTCTGTTTTTTACGTTTTTGTCCGTTTTAATCCTTTTTGTCTGTTTTTTTTATCCGTTTTGACTATTTTTTTTACATGTTTGTTCATTTTTATCTGTTTTCGTTCGGTTTTTATCCGTTTTGCCTACCTTTTCTTACCTTTTTGTCCGTTTTTATTCGTTTTCCTTTGTTTTTTATCCGTTTTCACACGTTTTTTTATTTTTATATGTTGGGTTAATATGCACAAAAGTTACTAAAGTTTACGGAAAATTTGTCCTAAATCACTAAAGTTTTTTTGTTGTTATTCAGGTTACTCAAGTTAACGGGTTTATTATATGGGTTACTCAACGTTTTAAAAAATGACATTCTTGTTACTATGAGGGTGGGCAACCGGATGATTTACCGGTTCCCTTCCACATCATCACTATAGTTTGAGATGTTACAAACAAGTTACTATAGTTCACGGGGTTTATTAAATAGGTTACTGAACTTTAAAAAAAAAAGTTACTATCCGTTTTTATACATTTATGTATGTTTAATCTGTTTTCATCTTTTTTTACGTTTTTCTCAATTTTCGTACGTTTTTATACGTATTTATACATTGTGTACGTTTTCTTTGTTGTATTTCTTTTTTTACGTTTTTCTTCATTTTCGTACATTTTTGTATATTTCCGTACGTTTGTTTACGTTTCTATCCGTTTTTATACGTTTGTGTATGCATTTCTCTGTTGACGTACCTTTTTTTTACGTTTTTTTACATTTTCGTACATTTCTTTATATATGTTTGTACGTTTTTGTATGTATTTATCCGTTTTTATATGTGTGTGTACGTTTTTCTCTATACATTTTTACGTTTTCATACATTAGTGTACGGTTTTGTACATTTTCGTTCATTTTCATACATTATCTTACGTTTTTGTACATTTTCATGCTATTTTTACGTTATTATACACCTTTGTATGTTTTATACGTTTTTATGTTTTATATGTTTTTTACGTATGTACATGTTTTATATGTTTTATCTGCTTTTATACGTTTGTATATTTTATGTTTTTATGTTCTATACGTTTTATCTTCTTTAATACGTTTGTATGTTTTATACGTTTTTACGTATAAAAATGTAAGAAAATATATAACAACGTCCAAAAATGTATAATAACATCCAAAAATGTATAATAACGTATGAAAACATATCAAAACAAAAAATTACTTCAAAAAAAGTCTAATAACTTCCAATTATGTAAAAAAAACATACAAATGCGTGCAAAATTGTAAAAAAAAATAAACATACACAAATGTAAAAGAATGTAAACGTATAATAACTTCCAAAAAGTTGTTGTAAAAAAAACGTATAAAAATATACACAATTTTAGCAACTTCTTTGTATATTAACTTAAATGTAAAAGAATGTAAACGTATAGTAACTTAAATGAATATTTTGGCAAACTTTCGTAACTTATTTGTATATTAACTCATTTTTTTAATTTAAATGAAATCTAAAATATTTGCCACGTAGTATTATTACCGGTAATTCTAGGTTACCAAAACAAGAGTAACAAATATAGCCGGTCACAATAAGTTGAGTAACCTGAATACCAACAAAAAAACTTTAGTGACTTAGGACAAATTTCCCGTAAGCTTTAGTAACTTTTGTGTATATTAACCCTTATATGTTTTCGTCCATTTTTTTGCGTTTTTGTCCGTTTTTCATGGTTTTTGTATGTTTTTTATCCGTTTTGACTGTTTTTTAGGTTTTTGTCCGTTTTCATTCGTTTTTTATATGTTTTTTGCCCAATTTTTTACGTTTTTATTCGTTTCATTTGTTTTTTTATCCGTTTTCGCACGATTTTTACGTTGTTATATGTTTTCGTCTATTTTTTTTATGTTTTCATCCGTTTTCGTCTGGTGTTTTACGTTTTCACCGTTTTTACGTTTTGTCGCTTTTATCCGTTGCTCGCTTTATCCGCCGCCTTTTTACGTTTTTATCCGTTTTCATTCGTAAAAAACGGAAAAAACATATAAAACAGACAAAAGCGTATAAAACAGACAAAATGAATAAAAAACGAAAAAAAACAGACAAAACGTATAAAACAGACAAAATCGTAAAAAATAACGGACGAAAACATGTAAAACGGACGAAAACATATAAAAACTGACGAAAACATAATTAAACAGACGAAAACATATAACAACAGATGAAAACCGGATGAAAAAGGTAAAAAATGGGCGAAAACGGACAAAAAGCGAATGAAAACGGATAAAACGGACAAAGACGTAAAAAAAGGGATAAAAACTGACAAAAACATGAAAAACGGACAAAACGTAAAAAAAAAACTAGGCAAAACGGATAAAAACCGAAGGAAAACGGATAAAAACGAACAAAAATTGTCAAAGCAGATATAAAAACAGAAAAAAAGATTAAAACGGACAAAAACGTAAAAAAAACGGATGAAAATATATATAAAAAAAAGACGAAGACGGATAAAACGTAAAAAACAGACGAAAAGCGTTAAAAAACGGGGGAAACGGATAAAATACGAATGAAACGGATAAAAACGGACAAAAACGTAAAAAAACGGGCGAAAACTATGATTAACGAAGGGACCAACTGGCGAAAACCATTATTTGAAAAAATAGGACTAACGGTGCAAAAATTATTAACGGAGGGACTAACGGTGCAAACACTTAACGGAGAAACTAACGGCCCATCCAAAATAGGGACTAAATGAGTGCAAGGTTTCAAAAATAGGTATCTCTGGTGTAATTAAAACGAATTAGGGAGTAAACTTGAAATTAGAGCAAACCCAGGGACCAAACGTGTAATTTTTTCTAATAATAATAATAATAATAATAACAATAATAATAATAATAATAATAATAAAAACATACACACAAGAATGCAAATATCTTGAGCCATCGCGACGGCCAAAACGTTTTATTCATGAATAATTAACGCTCCCAGATATGGTTGGCACAAATAGCACACCAATGACACAAAAGTGTCAACTCATACCTTGTGCTCTAAGTCTGCAAACTTGGTCAAAAACCATATTATAAACGTATATCCAAGATAGTATTTCATTATAATCATATTATTATATATATATATATATATATATATATATATATATATATATATATCTATATATATATATATCTCTCTCTCTCTCTCTCTCTCTCTCTCTCTCTCTCTCTCTCTCTCTCTCTCTCTCTCTCTCTCTCTCTCTATATATATATATATATATATATATATATATATATCTATCTATATATATATATCTATATATATACATTCACCACACATGACACACCACTTGTTTTTTTAATACATTTACACTTACCCAAAATAAACTTCTAAACCTCCTCTCCATTCAACCACCACTGCACACCACCACTGGCCAACCCCGCCGAATAGTCACCTCCGTTAACCTCATTGGATAACCACCATCGCCAACCGTTTGTATGAGTTCCGCCCTCATTTTTAAATGAGTAACCACCATCGCCAACCGCCGGATAGTCACCTCCTTTTTTAAGTTATGATTTTTTGGAGTTTTTTATTCAAAATTTTGTTTTTAATATGGATTTATAGTTTTAAGATCTGGTCTTTTAATAAATTTGTTTTGTGAATGTGATTCAAGATATATTTTTTGGTAGTTTGAAGACTATTTACAGTTAAATCTTTGAAGATATGATTTTGGTCTCTACTTTTTAAGTAGGTTTGTGGTTTCAATATTCGTATATTGGTTATTGATTAAAACAAGAGAAAACATAATAACTAGATATAATGATTAAGCTATATGGTGTATTAATCTTAATGATCATAATAGATAAAAGAAAAAAGATAAAAATGGTGGCACTAGTTTAAGAGGTTGAAGAAGAGATATATGGTGAGTTAAAAGTTAGAACCTACCAGTGAGAAAATAGAAGCGGGAGTAGAAAACTGGTGTTATGCTAGGGAGGCGGGTTTTAGTGCCATAGCCAAAATTGGTGTTATGGGAAAAAATGCTGAAGTGGCATCGCTTTTTTCCATGGCACCACCCACGACACCAAACGATACATAGCGCTCTTATAGTAGCATGATATTTGTGTGGTATATGAACATAAAAACTGTAAAAAGCTGAATTGTACAAGTACTATTTATATTGTATTTGTATTGTGGTAGTACTGTTACAACCGTAAAAAGCAAATATGTCTGCTATATAGTTTGTGTAGTGGTTTTGCAAGTGTGTATTTGTATATGGAGCATGAAGTAGACTTGCAACATAAGTAGCGGTGATAGGAATACAACACGAGACGTCACTGTTTTCATGTGTTTTTATATTTTGTCAGTTCACATGTTGTAGCCAATCCTTTTCGGTATTATTTCAATTTTAATGGGGCTCGCTTTATAACACTAGTTAGGGCTGTAAATGAACCGGACGAACAAGAACGGAGCCTTGTTCATGTTCGTTCATTTGATTTTAACCGGACAAATAAACGAACACGAACGCTTAAACGGACGAATTTTCTTGTTTATGTTCGTTTATTAAGAAAATGAGTTGTTCATGTTCGTTCATTAAGACACTAAACGAACGCTAAACGGACACAAACGATCGAACATGAATTAACATAGACAAACAAATGTAAACTTTATTAAACTATGCATTTAATATTGTTTTATAAGTGTTGTTTTGTTTAAACAAACTAATTTTAAAATTAGACAATTAAAAGATATATGATATATAAACATAAATAAATAAATTAACATAAACGAACGTTAACGAACCCATAATCGAACGTTCATAAACATAAATGAACGGACGCAACTTTTGTTCATGTTCGTTCAGTTAACTAAACGAACATAAAATATTGTTCATTTCGTCAGTGGCGGACCCAGCCGAAAACGTAAGGTGGTTCCTATTTTGACCACGACAATAAAGTGAAAAACCAAGTGCACGACAATAAAGTGAAATACCAAGTGCCTAAGTCGGGTCGGGTCGGACCGAATTGTGTTTAATAAGGCTGAGTCTAAATACCAAATAAAACGCCATGTTTATTGATTCTATTATAACAGTTAAAGCTTTTATCGATGTTTAATATCGAATCTCACATAAAATCTCTCTTTCAATTAGATGGCTCAATCGGTCGGCTTGTACCAAGTGTCATTTAATTACATCATTGATTTAAAACTTACAAATAGTTTACCTTTAAAACATTGATAAATATGCTTAACTAATTGTTTATTTTTTGTGAAAAATTACTTAATCAAATAAGTGTAATAATCTATTAGTTTGTTACTAGTAATTATCTATGAAAATTTAGTTTGTTAAATACTCGACTGACATAAAAAAATGAAAGGTGTATTGAGAACTTAAATAATTAAACTTATATTAAATTAAGAAACATTGAAGATTGAAAAGTCAACATTAAAGACCAAAGGCTAAAAGAATAAAAGGATTAGACGTCGTCTTCTTTTTCATTTCCCAACACAACTACCTTCCCTTTCTGCAAGTGGCTTCCGACCAAATATCCGGTCACTCTACTGATCAATTTCAATATAAGGGTTTTTTTACATTTTGTTCCCTTTGTGTTTCTCCTTTCTTCTTCTCCAAGGTGGTTCCCGGAGCAAATCCAAGGTAGGTCCTAAAAATACCTTGCATGTCGCTTCTATTAACTTTCGAGGTCTAAGGTGGTTCCCAGGAACCACCTGCCACAAGGGTAGGTCCGCCTCTGCATTTCGTTCATTTAATAAATAAACGAACATAAACGAACTTTTTACCGAACGGTTTATAAAATGTTCACTGAACGTACAGTTCGTTTACGGCCCTAACACTAGTTGTAATTACAATAAATATTTTTTATGTGTAGCTATTTATAATTTTAATATGATGTGCATACCTTTTTACGTTTCTTAAAAATATAAAATGTTTTGATAGATTTTTCATTGGGTACACTTATTAATCCGACGTATATATATTTTTATATGTCGATGATTTTTTGGTAATGTGATATGTTACCAAAAAGTGTAAATGTTACATGGATGATAGTTGTTAGAGTGATAACGCGTTGAGCGTCGTATGACTCATTATAGGAAGTAAACGATGCATGTGACGTCGTCCACGACACCGCCACTCGTTTCATAACAACCGTGCCACAACCAAAATTAGCTTTATTTTATTTTTCAAACTTTTAATTTTTTTCGAACGGCTGAGATATTATTAAACTAGCAAAAAGCTAGCAAGAAGAACAATTACAAAAGAGATACAAGCAAAGGATTTTGAATCAAATTGTTCCATGACTTAGAAGCTTTTCTATTTCTATTAGAAAACCACAAAAAAGAATAATAAACTACTTTGTCAGATAAAGTAGATCGAAGAGGGATTTAAGCTCCAAAGATAGACTCGTTACAGAAGTTCCACAAAACCCAAATAGCCACTCCAATGATAGATTCCATAATAAGAGTTTAGGCAGGCATACAAATCATTTTTCCCATAATTAACTTATGTGAAGTGATCAAGCCAAACTTCAATAGTGTTGCATCTTGGAAGAAGAAGGTCTACCCAATTGAAGATCTTCGACCACACGGCCGTCGCAAGAGAACAATCCCAAAATAAGTGATTTGTAGTTTTCGGGTTAATTGCGTAGTTAGGACAAAGTAAAGAGTTGATTTCGATACCTTTTCTACTCAAGTTCCATCTCGTTGGGACACGATCACGAAGAGTTCGCCAAATTAAAATGTTAACCTTCTTCGGGATGAATCTGCACCATCTAGTAGGAGTGGGTGAATCAAGAAGCATTGAGTCATCTATAGGATTCCGAGTGTCTTTAACATTAAAAACATTGGAATTCCCAATAGACCATATCCAAGAATCATCTTTGTCTGTGAGGAATAAATTACCAAGAAGGCTAGAAAGATCATCTAGCTGAGCTTTAGTGACACCACCATTGATACTTCTTGACCACGACCAAATCCAACCGGAATTCCATTTATCATGCACCGTACAATCAGGATAAATGTCTAGCCGATATAGACGAGGGAACTTCTGTATGAGGGGGTTTCGCATAACCAAACATCAGCCCAGAGCTTTGTGCTTTTACCATTATTTACTTGCTTCTTGAGAGTGGGAAGAGGGATGATATTCTTGTTGTGCAAAGAGTTAATGGAACCTGCAATCTTAGACAAAACCCCATGAACTCGGCAATTTAAATTAAAAGGCATTTTTCAAGGACCCACGAGAACTTATAACATGTTATAAGGAGGGAGAATATTTTTTAAGTAGGTTCCATCGGACGTCCAACAAGCAATCTCAAGATCGGACATAAGTGTCCAGAAGTTGTCATTATATACTCTCACGGGTCGGAAGGCGGCGGGGGAAGGTGATGGAGACTATGCGAGATCTATCATGAGGGAATTCACCATACAAATAGAGGTGCCTATCAAAAAGATACTCTGAAGGATTCGGGATTGAGGTCTCATTAGCTGAAGAAGAGGTCTCATTAGCTGAAGAAGACCCGACCAATCCACGTGGCCTGCTTGACGAACGTCATCATTGGGGACATCATAAATTGGTCAGTGCCTTGCTTTAGTTTTCAATAAGGCTCGTGCAGGGGCGCTCACTTTTTTTTGGCTCCTTCCCTGTCTGGAAGTTCGCTTCTGACTAAAGATTAGTTTATTTTCATATCACACACGAACCATGATATTATACACACATACAACAACAACAACAATCACGCGTGAATGACGTATGGGAATGCTATTATATATAATCAAGCCATTACCTTTGAGTTAAATTTACGGTCTCAACAATTTGGAACAAGTTTTGTGCCTCTTAAAAAGTGTTCTTAAAAGAATAATTTATATAAGTATAAACACACTAACAACGATAATAATAAAGAATCATGTTAGAAGTAGTGCATGATAAAATTCATCACAAATGGTATGAGAAAAGTCAGATGTAAACACTCATATTTTTTAGGATCATAGATAAGACTGCTTAGGCGGGGCGTTATCGTGAAATTCGACCACACGCAAAGGCATCAATGGCACGTGAAGCCCATGACGAAGGGGTTGTTTTGGCAAGCGGAGGGTTGTTTTGGAGCTGGTTTGGTGAATTTCTTCATTTAACGAAAGAAAGGAAAAGGTGTTGTTGTTATTATTATTATTTTCTGTTTGTTAGCGTGTGATATATTTTGGGTGATGTTTGTATAATTTTTTTTTATGTGTTTGGTTAAGTGGTTACAATTACAGCTGTTAAATGGTAATTTAGATCATGTGTTAAAAAGCTGATATGAAGGTGATGGCCGAATGACAATTGCACCCCGCCTTAAAAGGGCACGGTATCATAACGCCCAAGGCGGCATTATGCCCACATGGCGTTGCGTTGCGCGGTGTTATGATACCGAGGAGGACGTTTTTGCAACGACATTATGCCGGGAGTTGCTCCAGCAACTTGGAGTGAAACGCGAGTATCTTTTTTATATATATTAATTTATTATTTATTTTTATATTTTTTAGTTTTACATGGTTTTTGTAGTGTGTGTATGTGTCGAATTTTTTTTAAGCGTGTGTCGAGGGAGGAAGAAGAAAGCAAGGGTTTGCAAAAGAGAAAGTGGTGTTTGTCTGTAAAAGAGAAAGTGAGGTTACGGTTTAAAAAAAGTGAGGTTGGGCCGGGTAATACATTGTTGAAAGTGTGCTTCATTCTTTTTTATATTTGGCCTTAATTTAATTAATTAAATGCCAGTTTATTAAATAAACGAAAAAGAAAAAGAATGTGAGTCTCAAAATGTGGTGTTAATGAGAGGTTATGATATGGGGTGATTTTTGGGTGTTAATGTTAAAAAGTTAAAACAGAAATGACTTTGGCTATGTTTGGCGCAGAGCTTTTTGGGGCGATGAGCGGTGAGCAATGAGCTTTTTTATTTTTAGTGTTCGTTTGGCAAATGAGCGGTTAGCTTTGCTATTTTTTAGGAAAGCTCATTTTTCCAATGCTTCTTTAAGAAGTCAGTGATGGTGGTGTGATGTTGTGGCTACAACTCATACTCATCGCTCAAAGCTATTTTTGCCAAACATAGCCTTTGAGATGGTGGTAATTTTTTGTTTTTATGGTACTTTGCGTTTTTTTTTAATCTTACTGTATATAAAGATAAACCGATATACATGGTAAAAAAAAGGCGTTGATATTTAAATTATACTAGCCGGGTACCCCGCGCGTTGCAGCGGCGGGTACCCGTGTGATTATATATTTTTCGGCGAAAATCTTTTTCAAATTATTTTTTTATGATAGCACAATATTTCAGCCGTAAATCCAAAGTGGTTCCCATTTTTAGCAAAAAATCAACAACTAAAATAGTTAACGAGTCGGGTCGGGTCAAGTCGTGTCCAATTCAACCCCATCTCACTTATACCAAAACATCGAACATATTTTTCTATCAAGTGTTTTCGTATCGATGCATAATATTATTTGACTTTTGGTATACCTTTTTTTGAACATTAATGTACTTATTAAAAAGAAAGTTAGTATTTTGACTTTAAAATCAAAAATACGTTTGCAACTTAAAGTCTAATGCTAGACATAAATACCCATTATAAAGTGGGTTGTTACATATTTTTGAAATGGGTTGATGTTACAAGTTCAAACAATTTAAGACAATTAATCAACTTTTAATTATGTGTATGCAAGCTTATTAACTATCTTTTTTATAGTAAGTGTGTAGGCTTATTTTTTTAAGACTTCCTCTTATAGAAAGTCCCAAATTCATTATAAAGTAGTATAGATAAATTGATTCACACACCACAATTATATACTGTATCATATTGTAATATATACATTTATGATGTGATATTGTGGTGTGTGAATGTATTATAAGCCTGGTTCCAAAAGAGACTTGCGATCGACTTAGGTGATCGATCATAAGTCGATCGTTCTTTTGTGGCTATTATCGATCCTCCATTTTCTCCTTCAACTTGGTCACACTCCCGATTGAATGTCATGGCATTTATTTTGCAAAAAAGTAGCGTGAAAAGGTATATTGCAAAAATATTGATCATGGTCGCTCTTACTGGGGCACCCAATCGCCTAAAGGTCGCTAGAGAAAGAAAGCTGACGTGGTAGTAAAAATGAAAATGATTGAATCCCTTTACTGAACCGGCCTAAGTATCATTACCCAAAAAAGAACGCTGAATGAAATGATAGAGATAAAAGCGAGGGAAAAAGCCATAAATACTCTATGTACTTTTCGTGAAAACTCATTCTACATACTAAACTTTTTTTATTGTCATAAAGCTTAATGTTGTTCACGTAAGTTATCATAGTGCTTAACAAATGCTTCTATCTTATGCAAAAAGACTTAAATACCCTCGAACCAAGATGAATTTAATGAGCTCGCCTGAAAATGCCTGATGAATGCCTGAAAAAGACTTATGTACTTTTCCCTGATTAACCCACAATGCCTGACCACTCGCAATATACATCATCAACCACACCCTTCAGTTTATATCACCATTCAGGTTTCGCCTGAAAATTTCCATCCACTGATCACACTTAGATCAGGACATAGGCTCAAGCTCAGGCTCAGGTTAAACCCGAAATACCATCCACCTCTGATCTTTGTCATCCCTGATTCCCTGACTCATAAACAACAGTTGACCCGAAGCCAACACGCTGATCCGTACAGTGGTTCATGAACAAATTCAGGTTCTACATGAAAGACCCTTTCTCGACCTTTTATACTCCCTGCTACAATCATCAACATCGGTTAACTCACCGATATTAACAACCCATATCCAAACAGATCGATTCTCGAATCATGACCCATTATCATCAATAACAAATCCATTCTAATAGCTTTATCACATACCAACAAATCCAATTATCAGTCATAATCCCAAACCGCAAATCCTCATTCGTTTGAAACCCATTACAATTGAACATCATGGCAAACCAATTCTTGCAACACTTTTAACCCCAAACCACATATCCGATTAAACTCCTTTTAACCATTTCATTCGTCTACCAAGATAACTACCTCCTCTGCTGTCACTTGTGATGGGTCTGAAAATTGGTGAGGTTGATAATATTTGTCTTCATCGGATTTAGTTATGATTGTGCTGAACTTGAGGAACTCATTGATTAGGGTTTATCCCAGCTGGGTTTGTAGCAGGTTTGGGGAAGAACACGTTTTTTGTAGCAGGTTTGGAACTCTATAGGGTCTGATCCGAGCTCATTAAATTCATCTTGGTTCGAGGGTATTTAAGTCTTTTTGCATAAGATAGAAGCATTTGTTAAGCACTATGACAACTTACGTGAACAACATTAAGCTTTATGACAATAAAAAAAGTTTAGTATGTAGAATGAGTTTTCACGAAAAGTACATAGAGTATTTATGGCTTTTTTCCATAAAAGCGAAATACGTACATGGTAAAGTTATCTTGTACCGTATATAGAGACAAAATAGGGGCAAAAAAGTCCCAAAAATTCAAAAGCAAGCGTCATTCACTCACCTCATTGTAAGGGCATTCACTACATGAACATGAAAGGTTTAAGAAAGATGAAAAGGTTTATGTTTATTTCAACCATAATGACACTCATTTCACGTATACATGTGGCGTGAAGATGATTAATCTTGAACCTCTTTATGAATTCAATACATTTAATGATTTGTTAAAAAGACATTTTATGAACTTGCAAAGGTTTATATTATAGTGGATATAGGTTTATAAAATGAAAAGGTCTAAAATTTATGAAAGTATTAATGTATAAACCTTTATAAAAGGTTTACCATAGTCGATAGTCGATGCTCTAAAAAGCAAAATTTTAACCATTCATTACCATTTCTACCACTCACCACCATTTTCACACACACTGTTCACACCTCCAAAAACACACACACACACACACTTTCTCTCTCTCTTTCTAAAAGAACAAAAAAAAACCAACAACAATGTCTGGTCTCGGTGGTCAAACCACCGCACCTCCGCCGGTCAACGCTCCCCCGGTGAAAGAGCTCGATAAACTGTCGTTGGTGACTCCGGCGCCGCCGTCGTTGGTGCCGTCGGCGGCGAAGAAGCTTCGGACTCCGGCGAGGAGTGGGGTCGGGTCGGTTGGGAGGAAGGTTTTCATAAAAGCAAACCATTTCTTGGTTGGTGTTGGGAACAGAGACCCTCATCAATATGATGTATGTCTTCTTCTTTTTATGCTTCACTGTGTGTTTTTTACACCTTTTAGTGCGTGTTTTGTCCAAGGGTTGTGAGGGTTTTAAAAAACGGATTTAATATAGATACTCTGTTTTTAATAGGGTGAGTTTACATTTTACATAAGGTTTAGTGTGAAGTTTTAAACTGATTTTACTCTGTTTTTGCCGTGTGTTTTCTAGTTTATGTTGCAAAAAGTAGTATTGTGTTTGTTTAGGAAGTCAATAATAAAAGAGGGTTTTAAAAAGAAATTATAAAGTGGGTATTTATTAATGGTTTTATTGGAGACTTGTGTTCAATTTTTTATCTTAAAAGATGGTGAACAACTCTGTGCTTTCCTATGTGTGTTATATTGATGGTTTATACTCTGCTTATTGTGAGGCTTATAATGTTATTTTGTAAAATATACTGTGCTTTTGTGAGAGTTTTAGGCATTTAAATTATAAAAATCAAAATAATACTTTTATTGAGGTTCATATATTTCTTTTTGAAAGGCCAAAATGGAGGTTCATATTGTTTATCATGTGTTCAAAATTTTTCAAAAGGGGTTTCAAGTTTTCTTCATAATCAGTTTTCACAAAGATTTTAAGATACTTTGTATTTATCTACTCTATTTGTTTTATACGCATATGAACAATAGTTTTTTGGAATCTGAAGTTGTTAATGTTAAGTTTCATGGTATATGGTTTTCAAATATTAGAGTCTGATAAAAATAAACTGTTCCATGAATGAGTTTAATTTGTAAATTTTCTTTAGTGTTTATGCTAATGTACATGTTAATAGGTGAAAAGTTAATCAAATGATAAGTAGATGCCATTTTGTAATGTTTTTGCTTAATACATAACTGATTATGTGTAGTGACTCACTAGTATATTTTCATAGTCTATTTGTCTCTTGGAATTGACTGATTGGTTTGCTTGCTTAGTTACATTTTACTTCATACTATGGCGTTACATAATGGATATATTATGTCTTGTTGCGGATTGTTATTGTTCAGTGTGTTTTTTAAGATGCATGTAATCATCATTTTCTGTAATACGGAGTACTTGATACAATAATGATTACTGTTCTTTTTCTGAGGTTTAGGTTATTCATGTGCTTAATTTTGATTGAAAAAACTTGTGTCAGCCGACTTAGTACATATGTGTTGTGTTCTGTTTATTTTGATAACTTGAGTTTGCTTAGTAAATATCGAATAGGTCTTCTGTGGTTTTCAAAAGGGGTTTTAAGTTGCATTTATATCTGTATGCTATAAATGATTCTCAGATATCTAAGTCGGCAAAGATTGAAAACTGTTTGTATTAATGAGTGAATTTGTAAAATGTCTATAGTGGTTATGCAAATGTACATGTCAGGTGAAATACTATGTGATAGGCAGAGTGACTTTGATTAGGCAATATTATGTAATTATCGTTTCCTTTCTTGATGAATATTATGATGTTACATAACTATTTTTGTGTGGTGACTTGTATGTTTTTATTTTTGTGTAGTGACTTGTATGTTTTTATAGTCTGTATGGTGTTTGTGCATTGTTTATTGTGTTTCTGCGTATGTTCATGTTGAAGAAAGTGCTAAAGATATAAAACATTTGATAGTGTATTTGGGATCTCACAATCTAGGATAAGTAGATGTGATTTTGCAAAATGGTCATTTCATTTCTGGATGAATTTAATGATGTTCTTGTTCCAGCACATAATTGATTTTGTGTACTAACTTGTATATTTTTATAGTCAACACCTTTCAATCTTGCAACTAACTAATTGTTTTTGTTGTTCTTTCACTTTCTGTGGACTTATGTATAGAATTAATTTGGGCATAAAAAACTCTGTGTTGTTCAGTATCTTACTCTGTGTTACATATTATATTGTTCTTGAGGTGCGATCCCTTGCAAAGGGGGCATAAATTAAAAAGTCTAAAAACAAACAGTAACCGTCCGATTTCAATCCAACGGTTGGGATTGAAACTAGAAAAAAAAAAGCGGAGAAATATTGTATCTGACTAATAGAAGGGTATAATTGTAATTTCATATTTCCCTCCCACCTCTTTCACTTCCCGCCCACCTCATTTCTCTCTCACAAAAAACATCGAAACCTCTAAAATCCTCTCTCTAAAGTCCTCTCTCTAAATTGGGGATCTAATTAGGGTTTATTCCGATAAAAAAAACCCGATTTTCACTCAAATTTACGGACTAAAGTGAACGATTTGCACTCGGAAAGATGAAAACTAAAAGTAAGTTAATGATTTATTTTTTAATTTTGGTTTAATTTTTTTAATTTTAGTTTTTTGCATTCATCTATTATCAGTTATTTGTTAGTTTATTAGTTATTTTTGAATAATGATTTTAATTTTATTTTATTTAAATTTTAGATGACACAAAATAGAAAACTCTTCACGGAAAAAGATCGAAAAAGTTACACGACCGTATGCAACTCCCCGGAATGAAGGTACCGCATACATGAGAAAGTGGGAAAGTAGATTGTTACAAGGTATATGTTATGTTCATCGATTACTTGTTCATCGCTTATTTGTTTTGTTTATCGCTTATTGATAGTTGTTAGGAATTAGAAATTCTTCCCAGATTAAAGAGTCGGTCACCTCAAGTATATGTAATCGTTAGAAAGCTCGTAGTCGTAGTTCTTTAAGTTAAGTAGTATTTTAGTTAAGTAACACCGTGGAGGACGGACGGTCTTTACCCATCAGATGCCCGATCCATGCCCAGAGTGTGGCGAATTATGTAAGACTATAAATACTCTACCTTCCAAGGTAGAGAGTTGGAGCTCATAATAATATCTTTCACTTTCTCTCACTAAGTTCCTAAAACCTCTAACTTTCTCTCTAGAATTTCACCTTATTCGCCACCTTGTGTTATGGTTTGATGTATGTGAAAAGTTATATCTTACAATTGGTATCAAGAGCCATGGTTAGATCATATCTTGCACATCTTTGGATTTATAGTGGTTTTAGGTGGTTTTGAGTTTGAAAAGTTTAGTGGTTTTTGCATCATTTGGTTGATTTCTTGTGTTTAAGTTTGAATTTTGTTGGTACTTTTATGTTTAGAATCATCAAAAGTGTTTAGGTTTTCATTTGGTAAGCTTGAATCATCTTGGTTGGGTTGTTTTGGATTGAAAAGTGAAGGTTATTTGGTTTTCAAGCCAGCTAATTAGCTCTCTGACTTGTTTTCTTGGTAGCGACTTACTTCATTGTTTCGTAGCGACTTACAGCTATAAAAGCTAGCGAGTTAGTGCTAGCGAGTTAAAGCACAAGTAGTGGAATCTCCACCACGGTTAGCGACTGTGGTAGCGAATTAGTCCAGAGCGAGTTGCTCTTTAGCGACTTGCATATCTAGCGACTGTGTAGCTAATCATCGCACAAATCGGCCAGCGACTTAGTCCAGAGCGAGTTACTACTTAGCGACTTGCATTTCTGCTGGCGACTGGGACTCTAGCGACTTAGACGCAGTAGCGAGTTAAGGGTTACGACTTAGTGCACTAATTTCTAGCGACTTAGTGCATTATTTGGCAGCGAGTTAGCACTTTATCATCTAGCAACTTGAGTGATTGTTTACGGTTTTCTTGATTTAGTAAAACCCGTGAAAGAATCTATTTCCGCTTAATCATAGAGTTATAAAATCCCGTGATAACTGTTAACATGTCTACCAACATTCCCACTGCTCCCACCGCCATCTCCATCGCTGTCGAGGATGTTCAAGCAATGGCTCGATACTCGCCCACCAATGCTTGACAGAATCGACTACGATTCTTGGGCTCAACGAATCGATTGTATTGTCTTGGAAAGGAAAATGGTGTAAACATTCTCAAATCCATTGATGAAGGACCATATCGAGTTGAAACGACTAGAGACATACTTGATACTAATGAAGATGGTACTCTGCTCACGGAATGGATGACCTAAGATGTACAATGAGCTTGATAATGAGGAGAAAAGAGATTCGATGCGATATCGTGGCTTCAAACATTGTTCTTCAAGGTCTCCCTAAAGACATCTACAAGTCGATCAATCATAACACCGATGCAAAGGTCGTTTGGGATAACGTTAAGATGCTTCTCTCGTGTTCGTAATTAACTATGGAAGATGTGGAATCCCAACTCTATGATGAATTTGAGCACTTCAAGATGAAACCGATGAGAGTGTCTATGAGTACTATGTGAGATTTCATAAGTTAGTGAATGACATGAGGAACATCAAGATGACTATGCCTAACATTCGCTTGAACTCAAAGTTTGTGAACAACATGAATCCCGAATGGCACAAGTTTGTCACATCCGTGAAACTCACTAAAGGATTGAAGCATACAAACTATGAGCAACTCTATGCCTTCCTCCTTCGTAATGAGAGACATGCCATGTTTGAAAAGTTGATTCTCAATCGCTCAAAACCAACTGTGGTGAGACAAGTTCGCCTAATGACTCAACAAATTTTCTACTCAAACATTGGAATCACAACCAAAGCATCACAAGTCATTCCTGGGTAATGGTAATCACAAACTCATCCCCGATCCTCGCTCAAACAAGTCGATGTCGATGCACGCGGATAACATCGTTAATCAACTAGCTCTACTCATTAGTCAAAACATGAACTCTCTCCCACAAACCAACAACAACCTACGAACCGCATCTAACCCACATAATCAAGCCACCGTTAAAGATGGAAGGATCGGTGCAACCAGCTCAGAAAGACAAGATGATCGTGGGAGAGGTGGAGCGGGAGAGGTTATGTTGGAAACCGTAATCGAGGAAGAAATGGTAACCAAGGTCAAGCTAAGCCAATCAAATGCTTTAACGTGGTGGTGAGGACACTTTGCAAGGAACCGCACATCTCCAAAGCGCCCACAAAATGCCGAATACTTCGTAGATAAGATGTTGCCGGCTCAAGCTCGTGACAATGGTGCTACTTTGAATGAAGAGGAATCATTGCTTTTGTCAAGGCAATGCCAAGACCTATGATGCGTATGTAGATGAGAGCAATTTATCTGTGAGATAGGTCACAATCATCAAAATGCCTTTCAAGTCGGTGATCGCGATGCTTACGACTGATGTGGATGATGGACCCATCGCACACACAATATTTATGGCTAGCATCTCTCCCATGGTGTCTCCCAAGGTCACTTCTTCACCACAAGTCGCCCATCAAAGGACAAACTCATCTCTCGAGGTATTAAAGCTATATGATGATGTCGATGTGCAACAGATGCATGACAAAGTACAACCAACCGAAACTTTTGAATCAAATATTGAAAATACGGTAATATCAATATTGTCCCATATGATCAATGCGTGAAACAAAGTGAAAGTGAAGTTGTACCTAGTGATGCATCTTTCGCATCAACAATGACTATGTCTTTGATGAATTCACCGCATGTGCTCCCCGATGATTCCATTATCTCTCGAACTAAATGCCTATAAGGAACGTGTTGCCATTTATGAACAACAACGCAAAATTTGAGTTGACCACCGTGAGGTGAAATGGATGACCAAGCACGCACAAGAATTAGAAAAGTAACTTTAGAGAAGAAGTATTGAAACAAGAATTAAATTCTTTGCAAGAAAAACTTTCTAAAACAAATAAGCAAAACAAGAACTTCAAGAAAACGTGAAAATGCTTAAGCAAGAATTTAATGCAAAAGAATCAAAGCTCTTGAGAGATTTTTCTAATCAAAACTTTGAAAACAAACTTGAAAACAAGTTGTACATACAAGGAAACACCATTCGATCGCTTCACATGGTCACCAAACATCGAGTCTTTAGCGATAAGCATAGCATTCCCTTGTTGAGGAACCAAATCCAGAGGTAATCAAAAGGCTAGAAATGCTCAAAAGGTGATTTATGATGGTAATGAAATTCTTAAGCCTAGGCGTAAACCTAGTTGCGTTGAGTGCACCGAGGAAGATAAGAAATCGATGAAGTCACTAGGAAAGGATGAACAAAAACTAGATGACCCCAAATGCAAAGAGAAGAACATAAATATCACCTCATGATTATAAGAAGGAAAACTGGATTGCATTAAACAAGTTTAAGCCTCGACTTTGTTGACTCAACAAGTCTTTCGAAAATGGATTTAGATAAGGTAAAGTCGAAAATATTGTAGAAACAAATCCTCCCTTTGGAAAATGCCTAAAGCTACCAGATATCCTCCTAACACACCAATGCATCTTGTTCCTAGAACAATTGCCACTAAAAGCAATATCTTAATTAGCCAATACGTTATTTTTCAACTATTTGTTGATTTTGAGAAAACTTGCAAGAAAAGGATCACACCCACCGCATTATCAAGGAGAAAGGGTTTTGAACAAATGAAAGAATGTTATTTAACCGAGGTCATGCCCTTCTTTAAACTTTTAAAGGAACACTTTGAGAGTCTTAAAAGGGATAGAAACCGACATTAAGGGAATGGAAAAGGAATTTGATGCAATAATAGTTGAAATTAGTGATTATGAGCGCGCATTAAAATATAATGAGATCGAGAGGAAGAACCCGCATACATTGAATGAGAATCTTATTATCGAATGTGTTGCTCAAGATGTCTTTTTCATCGCTTCAAATTGCTCTATTAATGCTTCCAAATTTCATGAACTATCTCGTGGCCCCGAAAGTCTCCCATGATCGTGTCATTGAGCTTGAAAAACTAATTCTAAACTTAATGAGAAAATTGAATCGATGATCATGACAATTTGGTTAAACATTTTTCTAAACTAGAAGTTGAGTATTTTAATCTACAACTAAAATATCAACATCTCAAAGAAAATGTCAAAACTTCAAATTTCAAGACATCTTCGATGTTCCGAGTTTGATGCGCTTTTCAAATAAACAAACGAGATGAACAGATTCATGCTCGTAACACGATCGTAAAGTTGAAAGTCCAAATCTCTCAATTAAAGGGTCAAACGAACAATATGACAGTTCCCAAATGCCTCCTTCTCTAGATTCTCGTAATTCTCAAACGTTTCATCTTCAAAACCTAGTATATGCTTTACAAAAGGAAAACGAAAGTTTCCTAGAAGAGAATGAAAAGGTTAAACGTCATTTCAATGAGTTGTTTGAATCAATTAAAGTCACTCAGAATAAAAACAACGAACAAATAACTTCATTGCAAAAGGAAATTGAGAATCAAGAGTCGTAAAAGGAAAATGCCAATGATCAATGCGGAGAATGTTGTATCTAAGGTTCACTCGTAATAAATCTACTTTATCTCGTGACATATGTCCCCTCACCTAAGGAACAACAAACTTGCCATTCAAACATATTTCTCATCCCTTAAGGATTGCTTAGAATGCTGCGTGAGATTGTTGAAGAGGATAAGCTAGAGAAACCTCATGATAATGCAATTGGACATGCATGCTTATATGCCAAACGATCTCAAGAAATCTTAGAATGTTTGATCACTATATGCCCAAAGACATTAGGTGAGAGAGTTAACCCTTGATTCCATGCTCAATGCCTAAGGCCAAACATGACATGCACTCGATTCCCAATGGTTTGAATGTGAGGAGTAGTGCACCGTTGAGTAGTTCGATTTTAGATCCGTCAATACTAGGAAAGTGAACTCAAATGTGCCTTCTAGAGTACTAATCTCAAGACTCTAATGTTAAGAAAGTGAACCTTAGTGTACCGCATGTAGTTCGATCCCAAAGACATCTAAACAGTGGTGCAAAGAGTAGTAAAACAAACTAATGTTCCCATTCCTCTACAGAGTAATCATGACATTAAAGGGAGCAGTCAAAGTCTCAAGACAATACAAGGAATGATAGGACCTCTCAAGCTAAGAATGTGCACCGGAAGAGAGAAGAACAATCTAGGAACCTTAAGTTTGAATCGAATAAAACGAATCGTGTTGATTCTAGTATTAGCCATAGGCGCATCGTAATTAATTCAATTCGATGCTACTTGCAAACCTTGTACCGATGATTGCTTGAATTCGCTTTCTAATCTTGAATGTGATGTTAATGTTCGCCTAATGATGTTAATTGTCCAGCTAATGTTGTTAATGCTATAAGTCATGCTAAAAGGCTAAAAGGCAAAAGCGAAAGAGAGTTAGAAAACAATGGAAACCCACAGAAGAACATTCAGCAGTAATAGGCTTTTATTGATACCGTTGGTCATAAGACTAATCGATAATGCCCACTAGAAAATGGATGCCCACCGGTAGAACTATTCCTTAAGAAGTGGTCACATCAGAATAGGACTAATACGTACACTAGTATTGCATCTATTCACAATGAGTCCACTACTTCACCGTCTCGATATGAATGCTTCTATTTCGGCGCGGGTGGTCCAACTGCTGTTACTAACCAAATGGAACCCATTCTTGCATGGGGATCCCAAATATCCGCTATCCATTCTTGTCTCGTGTTCAACCGCAGATCGCTCAAATCGCTCGTGGTACCGGACTCAGTCGCTCCAAGCATATGACCGAGACCGTCACGCTCATGAACTTCGTGAGCAAATTCATCGGATCGTTAGATTTGGTAATGATCATTTCGGTGCTATATGGGTTATGGAGATTATGTTGTTGGTGATAGTGTCATCTCCGAGTGTATTATGTGGAAGGTTTAGGTCATAACTGCTCTCTCGCTGGTCAATTCGTGATTTCGATCTAGAAGTAGCCTTCGTAAAACATACCGCTTTGTTAGAGATCTTAATGGAAAGGAACTGCTGAAAGGAACTCGTGGCTCAAACCTTTACACTATCTCTATCGATGACATGATGAGAGCTTCACCAACTGCTTGTTATCAAAGGCTTCTAAAACAAAGTCATGGTTATGGCATCGCTGCCTCAATCACTTGAACTTCGCACCATCAACGATCTCTCCGTAAAGGACTTAGTTGTAGGTCTACCTAGACTAAAGTATGAAAAGGATCATCTTTGTTCAAGATGTCAATTGGGAAAAGCAAGAAGTATGCCCATAAACCCAAACCTACTAACTCGTCACGTAAGTTCTTCATATGATTCATATGGATTTATGGACCAATGAGGTGCGTAATATCTTTGGGAAGAAATATGTGTTAGTTGTGGTTGATGATTATTCTAGATTCACCGGTCAAGTTCTTAAGGACAAAGGATGAAACCCGATATCATCATCAAACTCATCAAACAAATTGCAGTTAGACTAAACAAAACCGCCGTAATTATCGTAATGCATAATGGAACCGAGTTTGTCAACAAACAACTTAGTGAATTCTATGAAAGCATTGAATCACCATCAAAGAAGTGTTCCACGAACCCCTCAATGTAACGGTGTAGTTGAAAGACTAAATCGCACTTTTGTTGAAGTCGCTAGAACAATGCCGATTTACTCAAAGGTTCCAATGTTTCTCCGGGTCAAGCAATTGCCACCGCATGTTACACACAAAATCGCTCCCCGATTCACACCATTCATGGAAAACTCCATATGAACTTGTCCACAACAGAAAACCTAATCTATCTTTCCTTCGTATTTGGTGCCTTGTGCTATCCAACTAATGAAGGTCAAGACTTGGGCAAACTTAGGGCTAAAGTCGACATTGGAGTATTTGTAGGATATGCACCAAACAAAAGGGATACCGAATATACAACAAAAGAACCCGAAATATCATGGAAACAATTCACGTTACGCTTGATGAGTCGACCGTCAAATGGCTCCTCGGACACTCCACCAGACCCGCACTTCATAACAATCCTATTGGTTCATCCCTTGTTCCAAACTCCTCTCAAGAAACACCATATGTACCTCCATCAAGATGATGTAAAGAAATTGTTTGATCCAATGTTTGATGAACTGATGAGTCTACTACTAATGAGGTAATCGATCCCTACAACAGAGGATGCTCGATTCCAAGTGAATGAAGTCAATCCATCGCCAATATCTCAGAAGTCAAGAAGCACCCGCCGATCCTTCGCCTCATCAACAAATCATCATTCTTCAAATGTACATCATGGAAATGTTTCGCATCAATGATGAAGTTAATCCCTTTGCAACCTCAAGATGCTCCATTTGAAAACATATTTGCTACTCCCGAATCATCGCAGAACCATCTTCTTCGTGAGACATCGACTCGCCTACCCGCCTCAACAAATGCCACATGAACACCTCGTAAAATGGACTCACGATCATCCATTAGACAACATCATTGGTAATCCTCTCGTCTCAGATCAACCCGAAGCAACTAGCAACCGATGCCTTATGGTGCTTCTTCAACTCCGCACTATCTAAGATCGAACCAAAAGACGTTAAACCGCCATGAATGAAGATAGTCGGTTCAATGCTATGCAAGATGAAATTCATGAGTTTGATCGACTTGATGTATGGGAGTTAGTACCGCCCAGATCGTGCTATGATTATAGCTCTAAAATGGATCTTCAAAGTAAAACTTGATGAGCATGGTGATGTGTTGAAGAACAAGGCTCGATTAGTTGCTAAAGGATATCGCCAAGAGGAGGGTATAGACTTTGAAGAATCTTTTGCTCCAGCTTGTTCGAATCGAGGCCATCGTAATCTTTCTCGCAAATGTCGCTAGCAAGAACATGGTGGTTTATCGATGGATGTAAAGACGGCATTTCTAAACGGAGATCTTAAAGAAGTCGCTCACGCCGCCCAACCTCAAGGATTTGTGAATCAAGAGCATCCTACTCACGCCACCGCTTGAAGAAGGCTCTTTACGGTTTAAAGCAAGCTCCAAGGGCATGGTATGATACATCGCCTAAGTTTCTTCTATCAACCGGATTCATCAAAGGAGCATTGATCCTACATTGTTCACCGTGAAGTCGTGCAAACATTTGATTCATGTTCAAATTTATGTTGATGATATTATCTTTGCCTCGATCGACCCAATGGAATGTGATCGCTTTTCAAATGAAATGAGTTCAAAGTTTCAAATGTCAATGATGGGACAAATGTCATTTTTCTTGGGATTACAAATTTCTCAAAGTCCCGAGGCATTTTCATAAATCAATCTAAATATGCAATGAGATTTTAAAGAAATTTGATTTGATTCAAGTGACCCGCTGACACCCCCATGATTGACCGAACCAAACTAGATGAGGACCTCTCGTGGATCATGATTGACCAAACGAAATATAGGAGTATGATTGATCCCGATGTATCTCATCGCTAGTAGACCGTACATTTTGTTCTCTCAGGTGCATGTGTGCTAGATACCGTGCTGCCTACTAAAAGCACCTTGAAGCGCTTAAACGGGTCTTTCGGTATTCCAAGGAACCATCAATATGGGACTATGGTACCAAGGACACCGGTATGTCACTAACGGCCTATGCGATGCCGATCATGCAGTTGTCAAGATACACGTCAAGCACGCCCGAGGTGCTCGCTTTTGGGTGATAAGCTTGTGAGTCGGTCTTCAAAGAAGCAAATGAGTACTTCTATTTCTCTACAGAGGTTGAATACATAGCCATGTCATCTTGTTGTGCTCAAATCCTATGGATGAGATCTCAATTATCCGACTATGGCTTTGAATTCAACAAAATCCTCCGCATCGTGATAATAAAGTGCTATTGCTCTCTCATGCAACAACGCTCAACACTCAAGAGCTAAGCATATCGACATTCGACATCATTTCATCGTGGAAATGTGGAAAAGGTGTGGTGGAACTATATTTTGTGAGGTCCGAATATCGCTAGCGACATCTTCACCAAAGCTCTTCCAAGAGAACGCTTTGAGTTTATTCTTCCACGCCTTGGTTTGAAAAGTCTTCAACCAGAACTCTCAAACGCCTTCGTGAGGAAGACGAGGAGTAAAGGTCTATCTTCATCTATCTCTTGTAAATAGTTATTCAAAAACAAAATAGAAAATTATAAAACTTTCAAAATCCATAAAAATCAAAAAAAAAAAAAAAAAAAAAAAAAAAAAAAAAAAAACTTCAAAAATATTGTCATTTTGTCATGTTTTTCTTGCTCGATAATATCTACGGTTTTTGTGTTGTCATTCAAAGAATGACACGGACTTTAGATGTTGTTCGAATTCTAAAAAAAAAAAAAAAAAAAAAAAAAAAAAAAAAAAAAAAAAAAAAAAAAAAAAATATTTTTGGGAGAAAGAGAAATGGTTTATTGTCATCTTCGTGCAATAACCCGGTTTTAAAGAAAGAACAGAGCCATATCTTACCAAGTTTTCAAATCTTATGCTCGATTCTATAAACTCCTATCTCATTGAAAACTAAATGCTTTGAAAAATAACTCAATCTCTATTTTTGATAATCATCGTGACTTATTTGTCAAATCTTATCTCTCAATCAACAACCCACGCCATTGATTGAGGGGAGAATGATTTCAATTAAATTAAAAAGTTATTTGGCATTAAAATTGTTTTCAAAAGATATACATGCATGTTTTATAAATGGAGTTTAAAGTCTTAAAATCCGATCATTATCGCTCAAACGCTTTCACAATCATGTCACAATTCTCCTAAAGCTTTCAAAATCAATTTAATTATACGAGATCACAAATCTCAAATGATTTGATAATTGTGATCGGGGAGAATGTGTGATTTAAATTAGATTTAAACCGATAATTAGGTAAATGGTTATAAACGGATGTACATGCTATCCCGCCCACATGTGACAAACGATTTCAATTTTTCAATGCACATGTTGAGGGGAGCATCTATCTTAAAACCTTTGATTTAAAACGTGATCATTTATCCCAATGTGTGTTCCTCTAGTATGTGCAAAACTCTTTTCAAACCTCGAGGCACATATTGAGGGGAGCAAATTTATGGAAACCTCATCCTTCCCGGAATTGCTATATCTACTTGATTTGTTGAGGAAGTGATGTTGATATCTTTAGAAAATGGTAATCAAAAGAAGTTAATTTTTTCTCCCGCCTCCATGTGCAAAACATTTTCACTTGATGCACATGTTGAGGGGAGTTCTCGTTTAAAATATCAAAACAATTCAGTACAAAAGCTTTGATAATATATCACAAGTATCCGAATTGATTTTCAAATGGTTTTCAATTGATCCAATGGCGTATGAACAATACCAAATAGACCACCAACTTTACTTCATGTACGGTGATATAAGGATGATAAGGTTAGGTATGTGTTCCCATGATCCGCCGTAATCGGAGGGATCTACCCAGGACAATCCACTAGTTAGTGTAGAAGTCCTTAGGTATGATGATAAAAGGAGAAAATGAGATAAGGGAAGAGTGCGGACTAAGACCGAGCTAGTAATCGAATAAACCCAACAAGGTTCTAGCTAGGAAGTCTCGTAAGTAATCAAGGGTTGAAGAATTAAAAGAATTGAATGTAAAAGGGTGAAAACAAATAGCCTCCATTTATTCAACCTTAGGGCGTAAACCGGTTCAATTCATATGCTACCGATGGTAACATCGGTATTGAAGACAAGACGTCATGGACCCAAAGGACGACCGCACTTCAACTTCCCAAACCACTCAAGTTCCTCTTAAAAGGACTTGTTTCATTCTCACGGGAACCGACATTATCTATCGACTTTCTTAGAGATGGTTGATATTGAAGTAGGAGACCTCTCCCTAGTCTCCGACACGTGATCCAAATATGCACAAATTGAGTCTAGAGCCACGAGATCATCAATAAATCTCATTAGGACACTTTCAATGAAGACTCTCTGCTTCACACAATGTGGAAAGAGAGATTATAACTTGAGTCCCACGATTATCCTTGTGGTATTGCCGTAACATCCGAGTGATGTGTTTATACATTCACAATGAAGATGGAAAGCCTCGAGCCAACATCTAACAAGCTCCTCGGTAGGTGGCATGTGAGATCTATTATATAGATCAACCATGTGACAACCGAATGTAAACTATGGGCGATTCAATCTCTTGAATCAATCTCGTTCAAAGTTATGGATTGACGGATACCTTTGAAAACCGGTCTTTGTGCTTATAACTCTTTTCTTTAGCACATCGACCGTGTACTCATTTTTCAAACCAAAGGTATTTTTATGATTGATAATTGATTTTCAATAAAACCTTCGTTGTATTGCAAAACAATTTCTATTGAGCAATACACGATTGTTTTTCAAATCTCTTTTCATCAATCGCTGGACTTAAAAATTACCGGTTCACTCACTCCGTGTTGTCTTCTTTGAGACGTTCCGGTTTGAGAACAATAGAACAACCGCGAAACCCCGTCAAGGAGATTCTTAGGAATCCCACCGATCACAGCAAGATTTGTATCGATCAACGGGAACCCGGGTCGGTACTCAATTCAACGAAGTGATCAAAGACACTTTCGTGCGATTTGTTGCTAATCGTTGTATGCGTGTACGCCCGACGCTTGCAAATGATCGTAATGAAGCGGTCAATCCATAGCCGCATGCTCACTTAACACATTCATCTCAAAAGAAATCATGATTAGTGCATCAATGACTCGATATTTTCACTCCATGCTTCGCACGCCGCCAATATCATGAATCAACTAAAGCTTCCGCTACTCGATGAGAAGAAATCATGATCCAAAATGTGAGCATGTCGGTCCCAAAGTCACAACACCACAATGGATGTCTCGTAGATTTTTGATAGCCGATGATCTCCAAAGATGGCTCAAACTCATCATCACGTGGATCAAGAAAGACCTCCACTTGGAATAACCAAACATGCAATGTGAAGAATCAATGACTACGAGCTTATGAGCAAAGGACTACATCAAGAATGCAAGATCAACTGTTAATGTAATATCTATCTCGTATTCAATGTAATTTTGATGTAAAATTGAGGTGACCTCCTTGGGGAGATTGTTAGGAATTAGAAATTCGTGATTAAAGAGTCGGTCACCTCAAGTATATGTAATCGTTAGAAAGCTCGTAGTCGTAGTTCTTTAAGTTAAGTAGTATTTTAGTTAAGTAACACCGTGGAGGACTGGACGGGTCTTTACCCATCAGATGCCCGATCCACCCCTGAGTGTGGCGAATTATGTAAGACTATAAATACTCTACCTTCCAAGGTAGAGAGTTGGAGCTCATAATAATATCTTTCACTTTCTCTCACTAAGTTCTAAAACCTCTAACTTTCTCTCTAGAATTTCACCTTATTCGCCACCTTGTGTTATGGTTTGATGTGTATGTGAAAAGTTATATCTTACAGTTTGGTTTTGTTAGATGATAATAGTCTTAGATAGTCTATGTTATGTTCATCGCTTATTGGTAATATCCTTGTTCATCGCTTATTTTTTGTTCATCGCTTATTGATAGTGATAGTTTGCGAAGATTATTGACTTGCCAACATCTTTTGTTCATCATGTTTTTGTTTAAAATTTTATCATCAACTGTTGTTCATCGCTTATTTTTGGTTCATCGCCATCGATACATGTATTATGTTTTGTTTGATATGTACAGATTCAAAGAAGGCAAAGAAAACTGCTCCAAAGAAAAGCATATTCACCAAGTGATGATGATTTCGTAAAGGATGCATTTACAGGAAAAAAAATGTAGTTTCTAAGGTTCTTAAACGCAAACGTGACAATCCGGTTACTGAAACAAGTTCAAAAACAAAAAATTCTAGTTCATCTAAACCAGTTCTTTCCGATGACATAGATTCTAAACTGCATCAAAAACTTCGCCAACCAGGTTCAACATTTGATAGGGTTTTAATAAAGTCTTTCCCAGGTCCTTTATTTGAAGTTATTAAGGATTTAACTGATGAACAAAAGGAAGCGATTCTGACTTTAGGGTTTGGATCAATGTTGGAGTTTGGAATTAATGCAATGCCAAGCCGTTTAGGATATTGGTTGCTAAAAGGTTCGATGCGTAAACAGAACCTTGAAGGTATTTGGTAAATCTATTGAGATTACCCACAAGTTGTTCATCGACAACCGGATTACCAATGGGCGTTTTGAAGTTGAAATACGTGATGTGTGAAGGAAAGAGGAAATAATGTTTACCAAGAATTTAAAAATCAATTCAACGGACTGTCAAGATTATATGCTAATAAATATTTGCTCAAAAGAATGAAGATTCAGATAAAGAGAAATGACGTTGGAAGGCTATTTCAGTTGAATTTTTTAGTCATGTTTTCAACTATTATGGCGCATGTGGTTTCAACAGGGACTCTTAATCTAAGCATTATACCATCTTTAAGTTCTCTTGAAAATGTGAAAGAAATGGATTGGTGTGAATACATGTTGGATTATCTCAAGTCCCAAAGATCAATTTGAAGAAGGCGGAAGACGCGCTTCTTTGGCCCACTCTTGTTACTGGAGGTAATTTCTGTCACTTGATAACTGATGAACATATATGTATTAACTGATGAACATATATGTATTAACTGATGAACAAATATGTATTAATTGAACTGATGAACATACATGTATTAACTTGAAAATGCAGTTGATATTCGCCAATTCTTGCCTGAAAAACCCACAATATCCAGCTTTTAAATATTGGAAAACAGATTTGATAATTGAATTGGATGAGATGATGTTTGGGAAAGACAGAAAAAAAATGGCAAAGAAAGAAGATACTGACGAAGAAGAAGATATGGACGATGAAGAAGAAGAAGAAATGGACGATGTTGGAGCAGATGAAATCTGAGAATGATGTAGTACCTCAAAAACCAAAATGACAAAGACATTGGTTAAAGAACCGAGGACTACCGAGAAGAAAACAATCAAGGTATAATAAATTGATGAACCGATGAACACATGATTTTATTATATTTACATGTAACTTATATTCTATCTTTTTCTTATAGCGAACCGATGCCGCAGAAGATCAAACCGTATTGATTAAAACACTTTGTACTAAAAAGAAAAAGTTAAAGGTAAGCATATTATTTAAAAACCGTGATTTTACGCCTTTAAATAAAAATTAATTAGCTTCTATTTTGCGATGTTGAAAAAGCAAAGAATGATTCAAAGAAGGGTTGTAATACTAAAGAAGGTATAATAATTTGATAACCGATGAACATATGATTTTATTATTTGTTCATCGCTTTATTATATGTTCATCGCTTAATAAAATATATGTTCATCGCTTAAAACATATATGTTCATCGCTTTAATTAAAAACTTGTAACAATGGATGATGGACAAGAAAACAAATAGTAATGGCGGTAAGAACAGAACATATATGAAGTGGAAAAAGTCGATAAAGAGGGTAAGAATTGGTATGTATATATTAATGATGAATTGTGTAAAACATGTTAAAAAGCGTTACTTAAAAATACCTTTTTGTTGTTGAAAAAGGAGCAAGAGTAATAGAATACAGAAGAAAATTGAAAAGAAAATTAGTGATGACAAAATTAGAGAGGAAAGAGCCTGAGTTTGAAGGTGAAAGTGGGGAGAAAGAGCCTGTGATTGATGGTGACATTGCAGCACAAGATACATTTGAAGGTGAAGCACTTCATGATACTCTTCATACAAGGGAAGACATAACGAGTGTTCATATAGATGATATTGGCGAGCAACAATGCACTGATGAAGATATGATCGGTAAAAAAATTATGTGATCTTTGAAATTTGTTTATATTGAACATAGATTAGTTATTAAGACATATTTTTAAAATTTCATTCAATAAATTAACTGATTCTGGAACTGATGAAAGTGTTGAAACTCGTAATCCACCGATCGAACTCGATGGAACTGGAAATGTAAACCGATGAACAAAAGAGCTTGTCATCCGACAAGATTGAGCTCACACAACAATTATCCGATGGTTTTAGAATTTCAAGGATTTATTCACAATTCAAATCACCGAGGTAAAAATCTTTAATATATCTTAGAGTAATAATTATTTTGTATATCATATTTATTAAATTTTAAATAATAACAGAATTTGACCATTCATCGAGGAACATGTTAACAATATTTCAAGAGTCGAAATGTAAATTGATGACATGTTGAGAGTCGCATTGGAAAAATACCCTCGACATACTGACTTTGTTTGGTGTACAGGAATGGATGAATAGGTTAGTAAACGAGTGGGTGAAAGCTCGAAGGAAATTGTTGTTCATCAATCACAATTTCAAGGTGAAGAAGCGATTTAGATGTTGATGAAGATGGCTCGAACATGAACCGAAGCTAAAGAAGCGATGAACATAAAGAGGATCTACGATCGATGAACCAACATGATCGATGAACCAACACAGTCGATGAACCAACATGATCGATGAACCAATATGATCGATGAACCAACAAAGACCGATGAACCAACACTAACTCAAATGTTCAATGATCCGAATTCGTGAAAGATTTTGAACGGATAGAACGTCAAAGAGAAAGGAAAACCGAATTCCGTTGTTCAATATCACGAGGTGGAGAAAAATAAGAATCTCGATATCGTTTTATATGAAAACATAAAACCAGAGATTAGTGTGGATGAATTAATTGCCAAATTATCTTTCTTGAACCCATCATAAGTCATGCATGGAGAAGCAGTAGATAAGGATACTTGGCCAAAAATTCTGAATGATGCTTCAAAAGTTGAAACAACTGAACCTGAAGAATTTTCTACACCAAAGCCCAAGATCATAATGCCGATATCATTTGTGAGCGTTGCACCAGAACAAAAACTGAAGAGGATATCATGGTTGAGCGAAACACCAGAACTAAAACTGAAAACCACTCAGCTAAGTTCATTCAATACAATTGCTAAAAAGCTAAAATGCCGCACCAAAAGAAAAATGCAAAAGAAGAAGACTTGGGAAAAGAAAAGTGAAGCCAATCAAGCACTTAAGTCTCCTTACTTACGAGAGTGGTGGTCATGAAAACAAACCAAATGACAACGAAAAAGGTTCTTGAGACTATCTTCTCCGCACAAGGAAATGTAGAGTAAGTAATCTAAATTATGCTCGTGTATTTAAAATTTATATTGGTTCATCAAAAGCAAAAAATAGGAATGTTTTTCACTAAAATATTATATTAATTTTAATTGGCAGTGATATTTTGTTTAAGACCTACTTTTTTGATGGTCTGAGAATACATTTTGAGAGCTTGCAATTTGGAAATGAAGTAATTGCTGCGGTAATTGACATGTGGACACACTTATCGAATATGGGTGAAAAAGAAAAGCTCTCATCGTTGAAGAAACTATTCGCAATCTGAGGATTATTGTAAGTTATATAAAAGAAACAAAATATTTTTAGAAAAATAAGTCCGTCTCCTTATCCTTATGAATTTTGATGAAAATGTACAAAGAAGATAATGGAAGGGATGTAAGGAAGGCTTGATTGTATAACATGTTTGAGGAAAACATGAATAATGTCAGATATTGCCAAATTATGAATCTATTCTTGAAATAGATCCGTAAACAATTTTATTTTTATTAATTCTTATAAGATAAAAACCGATGAACAAAAGTGTATTAATAAACCGATGAACACTCCATGTATGGCGTGTATTTTTCCTATGTTGCTCAATGATGAACATTATTATGTTGTGTGCTTCAATTTGAAAGATCCTCAAATTCACGTTCTAGACAACATGCTTCACAATATGAAATTGGGAGATAGATATGGAGGAATCTGGGTAATTTGGTAAGTATTCCACCGTTTCAAATTATCTTCATCAATGCGTTTAAAAGGTAACGAAACTCATTGTTATTAATATGTTATTACAGTAAAGCACTTTTTAAAGTTTTGAGCAAAAAAGCATCCACGCGTAGCAAACTTGAAGGATTACAAGCTCTGCATTGTTGATATGCCATGGAGAACACAAGAAAATGTGATTGATTGTGGCATTTTCGCCATGCGACATATGGAAACATATCAAGGGAGCATGGCAAAATATGATGCTGGATTTGTACCAGAAGGAAAAGAACAAGAGGAGCAGATAAGGAACTTGAGAATGAAATATCTCACAAAGATTATGCTATCTGACTTCAATGAAAAAAAGGAAGGAATTGAAAAAGAAATTCAAGCATATCTGAAATTGGATTTGAAGACAAGGAAAAAACTCCAACAAGAATCAATTGAAGCAATAAATAGCCGTATCAGCGACTACTTCGATATTATCCCTACGGCCAATGTTGCTAAGTGAAAACAATGTTTGGTTCTCATACTTAGATTCGTATGTTTTGTTTAGTATGAACATCCGAATATTTGAGGTTTTTTGTCAAGTATGTTGAAATATTTGGATGGTTGGTCATGTTATACATGCTTCTATCATCCGATAAATTGATGAATGGTGTACATGAGTTAAATTGATGAACAAACCGATGAACAAAACATTAAACCGATGAACAAACATGTACTTGCTTCTATAAATTGATAAATTGATGAGTTAATTATTATTATTATTATTATTATTATTATTATTATTATTATTATTATTATTATTATTATTATTATTATTATTATTATTATTATTATTTTTTATTATAATATCACTTCATTAGAAAACCAAAAGAATTACAAGAAATTGGTGGGAAGCCGAGACACTAGTTGGGCTCCCACTCCTTTCTGAATACAAAAGCTAAGTCTGTGAAAAATAAAAGCCCCGCTCTTGACACTATTCGAGTGGCTAATAGCAACAGTCTTGATACGTGAAATCGTGTCCAAAGCTTCCGTGTCAAGCTCCCCAAATGTAGAGAAGGCAAATGGGATGAACTTGTAACCATTTTCTTCACATTTGGACACATATTCTTTTCTTCTTCTCCAGCATATGTAAGGCCACCCCGGAACCCACGCAGACGCATCAATACCCATAAAAGGAGAGATTCCATCACATCCAAACAAGCGTCCTTACCTTGGAACCGCTTGAATAATAGCAAGTCTGCCGGACGCAGCTCTGTCCCGTCCCTCGAAAGAAACCCCAATGGGGCCTCCTTTTTCACCATAATCCCAACCTTGGAACATATGTCGACAAGAATATCACGCACCAAGTTATTATTATTATTATTATTATTATTATTATTATTATTATTATTATTATTATTATTATTATTATTATTATTATTATTATTATTATTATTATTATTATTATTATTATTAAACTGTGAACATTTTTCTTAAAGCGATGAACAAAACATTAAAAATAAACTGATGAACAAAACTGATGAACAAATAGTTTTAATAAACTGATGAACAAACATGTACTTGCTTCTATAAACTGATAAATGTACATGAGTTAATTATTATTATTGTTATTACTTATTATTGTTATTATTAAACTGGTGAACATTTTTCTTAAACTGATGAACAAAACACTAATAATAAACTGATGAACAAATTGATGAACAAATAGTTTTAGTAAACTGATGAACAAACATGTACTTTCTTTTATAAACTGATAAATTGATGAGTTAATTATTATTATTGTTATTATTAAACTGGTGAACATTTTTCTTAAACCGATGAACAAAACATTAATAATAAATCAAGAACAAAGCGATGAACAAATAGTTTTAATAAAGCGATGAACAAACATGTACTTGCTTCTATAAACCGATAAATTGATGAACAAACATATCAACAACTAAACCTTTATTATATATAAGAGTATCAAAAACATATCAAGTACACCTTTATTTTGACAATAAAAGAAAAGGAAACAAAAGCTAAGTAACAACACAAGCATTCATATCGGATAACTTCGCTTCTTAGCGACCAACTTCGCTTTTGCTTGCTCTCTTTATAGCATTTTATCACTAGCCTTCTTAGTAGCAATTTCAGCTCTAATAGCATTGCACTTGGCTTGATCATGATCTTTCATGCTACATTTGCAATATCTACGACTCTTCCTAGACTTCCCACTTGGATTAATCGAACGCCAAGACTACTCTTAATCCTTTTTCTAGAACCTTTAGTACTAACCTGTTTTCGAAAACAAACCAGGGTAATAAAAATTAGATGATCAAAAATATGCTGAAAACACATGCTGGAAAAAATCATAACACAAGGAAAAAAATAATGAACAAAACATTAACAACAAACTGATGAACCTATGTGATAACATAATAGTTAAAAGCCAATAGGTGATGAAGCAAAAACAATAATGTTCATCAACTTTAAAATCATAAAAACTAACTGTTAACCTATAATAACTAAAAAAAAGCATTAATCGATGAACAACAAGATTAACTCTGTTTTGGAACATTTACAATGGTCTCTACCGGTTATGACACACCAAGAATAGAAGCAAGCCTATCTCGCTTATTAGTCTTTTTCGGTATAGGAACATCAAGATCGCCTTCGCCATTAATCGAACTCGATGATCTCTAAACTTTTGCGGTAGCTCGATCATCGCATAACGATTCACACAATACCGATCGCTCTCGAATATCTCACGATGATCATATCAGACTATCACCGTGGCTTGAATGACGGATGCGGTGGTAGAGAATCCTTTGACCAACGCCTAAGCACATATTTCTTTGGAAACTTTTAACCTTTGACAACCAAGCACATAAAAGATATGACGACATAAAAGTCCATATGACTCAAAACGCTTGCACGAACATCGATAAAAGTCTTCACCGGTTTACACAAGACCTACAAAAAGAAAGTAGTACATAAAGTGGTAAATTACAAAAATTGATGAACAATAAAAGATATGATGATTAAAAAGTAATTTTATAACAATAAAAACCGATGAACAAAAAGCGATGAGCAGATTAAAAAGATGTTACCTCATAAAAATTCATTTACAACGCCCTCCACTTGACGACGCCGCTTAGAAATCGCTCATCTTCACCAAGATCTTGTATAACATATTTTTGCCGTAATCATCACCAAACACTAACCGACATACATGAAATCACGAAGCATAAATCTCGGTTTGAACATCAAAGAAAATTGACCGAGTATATATTTCAAGCCTCCCGCTCTAAATCAAGTTCGGTGTGCATATCCGAATAGTATAACGATCGTCATGATCATTTTACGTTGAGAAAATCTTTGGCACCCCACCACACTATCAAAATGATTATAGAACTCCCATAAAGTCAAATCAATACTTGTCAATCTACCATAAGCATTGTTTTCACTCTCGACCTAGAAGAAGTTCTCATCAATCCCGACATCGGTTCATCCCTATAATAGGTGGTATCCATTTCGCCTCAAATTATACATATCGAAAGCCATTTGTGTCCCTTCAAATCAAAATCAACTAACAATCGCTCCCACAAATCCTCAAACTCTTGAGCTCTATTCTATCACCCAAACAATATCGATATTCTCCTTTGAAAGTAAGATCTTTAGCTAAAACAGCCCAACCTACAAAAATGAAAAATCAAATTTAATGATGAACATAACTCATCGATGAACATAATATAAAAAACTAGTTGATAAACAAAATATTAAAAACTAACAGATGAAAAAATAGTTGATGGACAACAATAAACCGATGAATGAGCTAATTGATGAACTTAATTTTATACTACTAAGCGATGAACAAAAAAAAGTTAATGGCCAAACCTTTGAAAAATCGATAACATACCTTTGAAGTCAACTCGCATGATATGCCACATGCATAATCTGCAGACGAGATAACGGAACATCGACTCTATAGCAACTTTCATTGATCCATCACAGTCGATCACGATAACCTTGATTGCTCGAACAAACGCTCTTTTAAAACATTCAAGCAACCGGATGTAAGATTCTTTCGTTTCTGATGACAACAAAGCAGCTCCAAATGTAACACAATGATTGTGATTGTCAATCCCAGTGAATGGTACAAAAACCATTTTGTACCTATAATAATATAAATTATAATCCATTACTATACAACTGATGAACCAATATTATATAACTGATGAACCATTATTATAATAACTCAAGAACCATTTACATTATTAGCTAACTGATGAACCATTTACATTACTATATAACTGATGAACCATTACTATATAACTGAAGAACCATTTAAATTATTAGCTAACTGATGAACCATTACTATATAACTGATGAACCAATACTATTTAACTGATGAACCATTATAAAATAACTGAAGAACCATTCACATTATTAGCTAACTGATGAACCATTTATATTATTATATAACTGATGAACCAATACTATATAATGGATGTTTCTATGTTTTAAATCCCATTGATAATCTCAAACAGACACAAAATACCAGAACAAAGATGATGGGCAACGGGAAGTAATTTTTATACCGATGAACATCATCTTGTTGCACCGATTTTTTTGTGTGATTGACATGATCATTAGGTTTTGAAGGTACAATTGAATATCTTTAAAAACTGATGAACTTATAACTTGATGTAAGTATAAAAGTTAATACTTAAAAGTTATAAAAATTAACTTACTTATTCGCTCGAAGTAGCATCAAATGACATAACATCGCCAAAAGCATAATAGTTCCTCTTTGCATATTCATCACCTTTAAAAGATTCACAAAGCATTATTCTCACCGGTTTGATACTCAAATGAAAAGTTAGAAGAAAATCCTTCTTGTTCATCAACATCTCAACTAACATCCGTGCATCGCTTTTTCCTATGAAATCAAGCACATCCTCCTATAATTTTTACAATCAACCGAACTAGCTCCTATAAAATCATACTCCCATATATTTGCCTAAGTAAATTGAAACCCTTAACTGGACCAAGATTGACTTGTGAAGCTTGATATAGAAAAACCTGCCGAGTATAAGTAACTTCACGAGAAGAAACAAGAAAAACGCTATCCTCTTCACTAACAAGGCTGTGATTATGACCCTCAACAAAATCATAACACCAATAACCTTTCCCTGGAATATGCCTAACCCGAAAAACTGCTTTGCAATCAGTACGCTTAGAGGACACTTTCCTACTATTTGACTTCTTCTTCAATGCACCAGCTTTTGGGGCAGGATTTGTACCTTCCTTACTACAAACAAAATATTTCAAATCGAGAATTTTTTCCTTATTTTTCTTAGATATATACTGTTGTCCTAAACGCACCTCAAAACCAGCTCCTTTGCATAATCTTTGACATCGATAAGCCCGCCAAGTGAGTGATACATCATACCATAAGCGGCTTTTGACCAACAGAATATCAGAACCCAAATCTTACAACCTCCACTTCAGAAACAATACCAACAGAATGTGGAACAGGTTCATACTCATTATCTGTGAAAAATTATACAATAATGTTTCAATTTATTGATGAACCTAATATAAAAATAAGCAATAAAGAAAAAAACAGATGAACCTAATAGCAGATAGGAATAACTGATGAACAAACAAAACATAAACTGATGAACCTAATATAAGATAATAGCAAAATTGATGAACTAAACATAAAAATAAGCAAAACACAAAAAATGCATAAATTGATGAACATAAGCAGATAACAAAACATAAACTGATGAACCTAAGATAACATAATTGATAAACTGATGAATCAAACATAAAAATACAAAAAAATAAAAAAATGATTAAATTGATGAACACAAAAGATATATTGATGAAGCTAAGTGAACGTAAAAGCTAAACTGATGAACCAAACATAAAAATACATAAACTGATGAACCTAAGATAACATAAAAGCTAAACTGATGAACCAAACATAAAAATACAAAAAATAGAAAAAAAGCATAAAATTGATGAACACAAAACTGCATAAACTCATGAACACAAAATTGATGAACACTCATGAACCTAGCTAAACTGATGAACCAAACATAAAAATAATCAAAATACATAAATTGATGAATATAAGCGATAACAAACAAAACATAAACTGATGAACATAAGATAACATAAAAGCTAAACACAAACATAAAAATACAAAAAATACAAAAAAAAAGCATAAAATTGATGAACACTCATGAACCTAGCTAAACTGATGAACCAAACATAAAAATAAATAAAAATAGAAAAACTGCATAAACTGATGACCACAAAACATAAACTCATGAACCTAGCTAAACTGATGAACCAAACATTAAAATAAATAAAAATAGAAAAACTGCATAAACTGATCAAACTCTTAACAATAAAATTACCTTGATTAAACTGATGACCATCAACAATCGCCATTACACACCGATTTAACCGCGAAAAATCCCCAATTTTTATCAAATTAACCGATTGAACGGTTAAAAATCCCCAATTTTTATCAAATTAACCAATTGAAAGATTAAAAACCCTAATTTCCTCCAATTATGAGATTGAACGATCAATTCGTAATTGATATGAAGAATTAACACAATTTGAAGAACAAATAAAGATTCAAATAATCGAATATCAAAAGAGAGCAAAAAAGCCATAAATTTACAAAATATGAACAATTGAAAGAATGAGAAAATTGGGAAAGTGAAAGAATGAATGACCTGAATGGAAATCATCGTGGAAAAATCGTTTATATATGGCCGGAAAAATCGTTTACCAAAGAGCGAACAAAATATCCGATCAAAATAGAAAGCAGATACCAGATTAGAATAGAAAGAGAAAAAAGAAAGAAGAAAGAATTTGGGAGGTGTAAAATTACATAAATGTCCTTGAGAGGAAAAAAGAGAGGGGACACGTGGCATAACCACAAATCTTTTTAGACTTTCTAAAAAGCCCCCTCTTTTTAAAGGATCCGCTACCTATTGTTCTTTGTGTGTTTAGTTTAGTTAAAAAAGAATGATGATATCTTGTGGAAATCTATATACGCTGAGGTTTTTCCTTTAATTTACAGTGTCAGTTTTACAATGAGTGAGTTCCGTGTGTGTTTTACTCTGTGATATCAAAATTGTTAGTAATATTTGATGCCCTTACTAGTTTTTTCGTAAGTTTATGAGGTTCTTCATATGTTAAATTTTACTGAAAAATTTGTGTGAACATATGTATTCTGAGTTTTGTTTGGTATGATAACCTGATTTCACTTGTTAAAGTATATGTAATTGGTTTTCAAAAAAGGGCTTAAGCTGTTTTGAAAAGTATTATGTGATAGTGATTGTCATATGTAGTTAGAGGACTTAAATATTGGGATTTCATAAATCAAATATATGATTAGGCTAGATGTGGACATAAACAATTCTGTATTGTTTACAGTTTCCTGTTTTTTATGCTTATGAAATGATATACGGCTCATAATGGAATTTCCATGTGTAAGGTGACAATTGCTCCAGAGGTAACCTCCAAGACCAAGAGCCGAGATATTATGAAGTTTCTTAGTGATTCATACGGTGCTTCCCACTTGGGTAATCTGCTGCTAGCGTATGATGGGAAGAAGAGTGCATTTGCTGCTGGGCCTTTGCCGTTTGATTCAAAAGAGTTTGTTGTTTTTGTTATTCACTATCTTGTGTTTAATAATTATGTTTCCAAAAATGTCTTCGTTTGTGATTCTGGTTTTATTTTTTAGGCGGGAGTGCGAGTTTAAAGTAACCATCAAGTTTGCTGCAAGAAAAGAGCTTGACCACTTGAGGCAGTTTTTGGCTGGGAGACAACATGATAATCCCCAGGAGACAATTCAAGCTCTCGACGTGGTTCTGCGAGAGTCTGCTTCTAAAGAGTAATTAACATAACTTTGTTTGCGTTTTGGCAGATTTTTCTCTATGTCATTGATACATTCTTAATGTGATGATTGTAACCATATCTTATGAACTATGACCATGAGATAGTTGGAAGATCTTTGTTCCACATTGATTTTGGAAGAGGACTTCACACCGATTTTGGAAGAGGACCTCTTGGTGATGGGATGAGTATCGAAAGGTTTTATCGAGCCTTGACCCACACGATGGGATATCACCAATATTGGTGCATTTTCGACTTTTCTCGCTTTATATTTCGCTCATTGACTTGCATTGTTTAGTTTGTTGATAATCGCTTATATAAATATAAAATATCTTATGTTGCGATATATGCGAGGGCTTTTTATGAGCCTAAGTTGTTATCGGAGTTTGTTGGTGAGTTCCTGGGATCAAGAGACATGTCAAGACCTCTGTCTGACCAAGAAAGGATCAAGGTATTTACTAGACTTAAACTTGCAAGCATATCATGTAAATGTCAGATATCATAGGTAACTGTTTGTCACTGAAAAGAAGATTGGTCTCTGGTATAGGCCTTTGAATTTATCCCTAGCTTATGTTGACTACATTATTGTCCTTTGGTTATTTACATGGACGAGAAAAAGATCATAGGTTCTTATCTGGTATTTTCTAACTCTCAGGTGAAGAGAGCTCTCAAGGGAGTTAGGGTGGAGGTTCGCCGTCAAGATTACAAGAGACGGTATAAGGTTCAAGGTTTAACGGCACAACCAATTAGCCAGCTGAAGTAAGTTTGTTTTGTAGTTAGTGTTACTTTTTTACTCTTACTGTTTGAAAGCAATTAAAATTCAAAAATACTTTTTACGATAGGGCATTGGGTAGACTTTGAACTTTAAAGGCAATTAAAATTCTTAGTACACAGTTTAATTTAAAAAAAGTATATGGAACAGTTTTGTTTAGAAAAAATATATGTTAGAGCAATTAAATGGTTGCTCTTGTGTTGTTTTTTATGTTCTCTCAATAAATTAGAGAACTTCTTGTACGTGTGATCCTCTTCTTTATATCCGGCTTATCCTTTTTCTTGTTAATTTTTTAGTTTTATTGATGAGACGGAGCCACCAAAACCGTAGTTCAAGATTTCGAGAGAAATACAATGTTCACCACGTTTTCCAGCCTCTTCCTGCTGCTCAAGCCGGCACGATGTCTGAAGCCTACTTATCTTCCAATGGAGGTATGTCGCTTTATACTTATCTCATCGATACAATCGAAAGATAAATGACTTAATTCACCCAAAAAAAGCTTTATTTCATTCGCTTAAATAGCCGCTTAGTTAAGGATAAAGGATTCGTGTCATTTCTATATATTTTCTCACCTTTTACTTGGTTCTCAGGAGGTTTTGATATCCTTCAAGAAGGCAATCGACATAAGCCACACCGCCTAATATTCTACAAAGGCAACTCATTACATTTCCTTTCTTTCTCCTACCCTTTAATTGGTTTCCTATTCATCATCATGACAATTCTAACACGCCACGGTATTACAGAGATGGATTTAGCGAGGTCCAATTCGGTGAGGTGTTGTTGAATGAGATGGAGATCATCCGAGCAAAGCAGTCATCGGTCGTGCGGCAACAAGAGATCGTGTGGTCAAGTTCGTCCTCTTCCGTCATTCATGACAATGTGAAGAGTGTCATGTTCTCATCGTTAGGTTGGTGCCGGCCTTCTTGAGCCTTTAAACTTTTGGTATTTCGATGGTACTTGGATTGTTGACTTTAAGTTATGGTTTATATATGGGGTTTTTTGGTTTAGTATCCCCATATAGCATGTAAACAATAGAATACACCGCCAAACAAAACCTTGGTGCTTTTGTTTGTGCGTGAGATTGTGATGGGTCATGCATGTTAGCATGATGACGATCTTTTATCCGAATGAAAGGTTAAATTTTGGTAGTATAACAGAGGTTGTATCATTATTATTATTAGCTGTTGGTAGCAAATGATCACTAGTTGGATTATCTCATTGAGATGTCTAACTTGAAAGTATGCTTACGTGAACCTTATAGCTTTGTTGTTGTATGAAATGCTATGACCATTGCTCCTTCTATCCTTCGATTTTTATCAGAATTGATATGTTATGCAGATTTGAAACACCTTCAACTTTAGTAAAAGCTGTCTGTTAGCTAACTGTGAATAGGAAGTATAGTTACCATCTGTGACTGCTTAGATGTAGTATTGATATAATTGTAAACATAGTGTATAGGCGTTTTGCTTGTTAGTATCTTTATCCCCCATGTACTATGCAATAGCAAAGCTTTAGAGCTTTTGCTTGTGCAAGATTTCTGATGGGTTTGATATGGCCGTAAATTTCCTTGACATGCTTAGGAGTATGATGACAACTTTTTGGTATGTCATTCCTGAGGTAGAATTATAAGTCCTTAGAATCATAGATATGTTCTTTGAGTTGCTTAGGTGTGTTCTGCATTAAGTTCAGAAACTGATAATTTGATTATCATGTTGAAGTCACATATAACTTATTAAGGTAAACGTGTAGCAAACATTGTTGGATTTAGCTAGAGTTAGCAATTCTAATAAAAGGATCTCTTGCTAATTAAGGTCTATGAAGATTTTAAATAGATGGCTATATACAAAAATTTCTTAAACATTAATATCGTGTTAGTCGTCAGTTCTAGTTACGAGTTTTGGCTTATTTTCAATAGTTTGGAGATTCTATTCACCTTGATCTCTCGCAAGCTCTTCCTTAATTAGAGATTAATGTTATTGTAATACCAGCAGCTTTCGTATGGTCAGATTGTGTGTTCTTTATCCAAATGGTGTGTTTCATATGTGGATAGATCATTTCAGGCTGTATCAGTTTCATGTGATCACTATCAATTTGCTGTGAATGGATTTATCTTTTTATATCATTATCATTGTAAAGTCATATAATCAATTTAAAAGTAGCTGAAACAATATTAGTATGATTATATGGGTTTAAGCAGCTGTTAGGTCACTAGTTTTACAACACAAGCTTACAAGAAAGAAATAGAGAGGCGATTGAACAAGAATCACACACACACACGATATGATAAACACGGTTATGCGTAGAGTATGTAGTGAAAGAAAAACTTGAACAACCAACCTTCAAATGAAGGTTTACAAGAGTATTTATAGGCAAGGAGCTAGGGCAACACTCTCACTCCTTCCCTTTTCCTTATTGGACATGGGCCTAAGCTTATGCGCCTTCTACATAAGCTTGACCTTAAACAAACATAAAGGCCATAATAAGCTACCTATTACATATGAGTAACAAACACTTGAATTAAGGTTTAGGAGTGATTCCAACAATCTCCCTCAGTGTTGGTGATGAAAACGTGAAGGCGTTGATGTAATAGTAGCTTTGACGCCTTCGACATTCTTCTTCTTGTGAGAAGAATTGCCTTGATTCAACAATCTCCCAAAGGTAGAGAGATAGTTGTCTTTGAACAGTTATGCTTTGACGTCATCTTTAACTTTGTTCTTTGATCATTGTTCTTGTGATGAAAGTGATAGTATGTTGTAGTCGCATCAAGTCTCGCTTCAGTCCGCTTCATTGCTCATGATGTCTCTACGTCATTCTTCAACATGCTCACACGCCTTTGACGTTGGAATTGAGATCGATGAAGTTCTTTAAGTCTTTAACTTTGTAGATTCTTTAATTTGTTGAAGAATCATTCGATCGTTGTGTTGCTTTTGGATAGAACTTCCATTAGTGATGATGTTGGCGTGAGCATGAGAAGAATCTGCACGATCATCCCCGCCCGAGCTTCCATAAGAAAACATTTCAAACGGTTAGTAATAAGCGGATTCCGCACTTACAAGTTTGAACTTCGAGAGTGTTAACAAAGATAGTGTGAAAACACAACTCTAATTTTACAAAGGCCGCTCTCGAACCGGAGTCCCACAAGTGAGATAACGCGATGTACCAAGTACATCTGATTTCGATGAGTCGTCGAGGTACATCAAGCATCACCTCACGATCAGACCGCTTGAGACACACTAAGCGTAATCCACGGGAGTTACCGAAGCGACTGCCGCCGTGGTCGTTTAATGTTGACCGGCAGAGTTTCCATTTAATCACCGAGGATCACAGCCAGAACCTCTCATAAATGTTCTCGATGATTGCTTAGATCATGAAGGACTCGATATGAACCATCGATGATTTTATTTGTTGATCAACAAGTGATGAAATGTCAAGTGTTCCTAAGAGATCTTTGATGAATCTCGTGGCTCTAGACTCAATAGTGCGTTTTGGTTTTCCGAGCGGAGACTAGGGAGAGGGTCTCCTTCTTCAATACCAACGATCTCTAAGAGAAAGCCAATAGTTTACGAGGGTTCCCGTGAGAATGAAACAAGCTTCATTGAGAGAAACTTGAGTGGCTAAGAAGGTTTAGTGCATGCGCCATCGGGTCCATGACGACTTTAATCTTCAATACCGGCGTCATCAAGTGACAACCAAGAGTATATGAATTGAACCCGTGTCCGCCCTAAGTTGAATAACTGAGGGCTATTTCTTTTCACCCTTTTCTTTGCATTTCTTTTGATTCTTCAACTCCTTCTTTCTCCGATTCTCATTTTCCTTTTACAATCATACCTAAGGACTTCTAGATTCTAACTATTTGTGGTGTCCTTGGGTAGATCCCTCGCTCTGGCGGATCATAGGACGGTTATTCCTAACCTTAGTCACCTTATAACTCCATGACTAACATATGTTGCCATAAAACCATTTACTTGAAAAATCTCACACGTTGTTTATGAATGAAAACATTTTGAACCATCGTTGAGATGAGATTTTGCATAAATACCCCTCCACATGTGCTTAAGAGTTTTAACGGTTAAATGCACAATGAGGAAAGAGCGCACAATTTGAATTGATCAACTCAAGATAGACAAACCCCGCGAGACACGGTTACGTTGCATAGTTAAAGAGTTACATTGTCGCCTTTAGGTGACAACTAGCTCTAATAACTACCTTGAAGGTGTAGACAAACCTCGAAAGGTCACAAACCCGCCGTAGTTCATGTCTACCAAGAGTTTCTAATGGTACATTCTACTCGGACAAGTCCTTTGCGAGACACGCTACATTACTAGCGAACTAGCTTGAAATTATTACCCGTCCCGACAAGTCTTTTCGAGTTACTAACGGTTAAGTATCGCCAATTCGCTGGTTAAGTCTCAAGTACATGATTCATTTGCATTTTGCACAACATATTTCTTATCACACAATTTTCTCCCTCAAAATGGCATATAAAAATGTTATTTTTGAACGGTTGAGAATAAATATGACCATTTCGAGTGTTGCGGGAAGAGTGACCACTGTGAACAATTTGTGAACAAAGTTTTAATTAAATACTCCCCTCAACAAGTGATATAAACGGTTGAGGTTTTGAAAATCATACGGAGGTACTTGTTCTTTTGAGCAAAACCTTGAATAATGAAAGGTTTGATAGGTTTTACTCAAAAGTAAGAAGCTTTCGCTCCTTTTATAAGGATTGTGGCAATCAAGCGCACCACGTGGTCCTTTCTTGACAATTACGGGTTGTACATCGTTATGTGTGCACAAGCCATTAACATATATAATCACACATCCAAATTTATAATGAAAGAAGCGGTTCAAGGGTACCAGAAGTCCGGTGATGTTGCCGGGAGTGCGAGCAGTATGCTGATAGCCGGTGATGTTAATCCTGGTCACCACCAACAAAGCTTTCCAAAGTTCGAATCGATCCTTCTATTCAACCTTTCATCAATCATTTTGATGACCCTCCTCACATCCCTTCGATCCCGAGAATTCCATCGCTAGGAGACCCAATCTTGTGACGATATCCTTCAACCTATAAGCCAATCCGTCCCTAACCATCTTCAAAGTGTGATCCCAAACTGTGAAGATCACTACACGCCATTAAGCAATTTCGTTGAAGTTCACCTGCGTAAACGACGCCGAATGGTTTGTCGATGAGTGTATATTGGAGAGCCGGTTGATGTCGGGAAGATCAGTCGAGGTGGAGTGAAGTTGACACGTGTCGATAAGATTCAACTACATGTCGGAGATCTTCTACACGCTCTTTGATGACTATGCGCCCGATGAAGATGAGCAATGACTTGATGAATTCACGTTGTACTTGGTTGAAAATTGTCTCATGCGACCCGTACTTTGGCAAGGTACATGTCTTCAATGTCGTTGATAGACAAATTCTCAAAGTCGCCTTCAGAGAATGCATAATCCCGCTCATCTTGCCTTTGACTACAATCTTCTTTAGGAAGGTGTAGTCCCACTTAGATGAAAGAGCAACGTGTTTGATGGCAACGATATCCTTAGTAATCGAACACCGCATGTTGAGACTTCAACTGGCGACAGTAGTAGATTCTTGCTGCCCGCCAATGATGAATCCGCACAATGCATCTCGGTCGAAGCTTCCACTTTGTTAGAGAACAAGTGATTAGCTCTTTCTTCGATAGCTATGCGCTTTGAGTATATTGTCATGGGAATGGAAGTGTCAAAGATGTAGCGATTTCCTTGACCCATCGCCACCATGTAGAAGAAATTCCGTGTCTTTGTTGAAGAAATATCCGAATGGAATCCTAGGTTCATCTGGTTGGCCAATTGTTGGTAGAGGTTTGGTCGATCGGTGTAATATGGAGGATTGTCCCGCTTGGTGAAGTCGATGTTTGCTTCGGGTTGAGCCAATCCATGTTGTTAGACAACGCCGAGCAATGTTGTCAAGGTGATATTCGACTCGATGGCACTTTCGAGTCGTCTTTTAACAGCTTGAAATGCTTCATTCTTGATTCGCTTCAACTCGGATTTCGCCATCTTCTTCACATGGAACTTTTCTTGCGTAATTTTAGCATGCTCCAATGTGTTACCGCTCACCGATCTTGACCTTCTTCGTGGTAGGGAGTTGAGTTAACAAGTGTAGAGAACCATTCAAATTCCTCTGCTTTATCATTGTCTAGCCATGATACAACGCCGACCGAGGCGCCTTCTTCTTCTTTTCAAAGGCCTAGATGATGACTCGGTTTCGCACTTGTTCGGGAGAGGTGGGTTGTTGTAAGGGCTCAAGGACTTCTTCATCGTCACCACCGTATACTCAAAGTGATCACCGGTTTTCGAGTCTCGGCGGTAACTCGTAATCCCGAGGTTTATCAAGAGAAGAGCTAGGAGGAGTTCTTTGTGAGGTCGGAGTCCTTTGGGAGGAGGTTGCATGGAAGATGATTCACCGCACTTCTTGGGCGCGTCAGCTCGCAGCTTATCCTTATCCTTGTCATCATCGCTCTAGGACGCTTTGGCCTTCACCTTCTTCTCTCGCATGCCGCTTTGAGTTGGTATTCCAAAGAATGCTTCAAGTAATTTACCTTCATGAGAGGCAAGTGTCGCAGATCGTTTGACGGTTGAGCTACCAGCCGGTCAACTAACTCAGCATCTGAGAATATTATGGGATCAACTGGATTGATGTTCACGTGCATCGGTGTTGATTTCATAGTCTGCTTGGCCAGATGAAGTAGATTCGGATAGAGTTGTTTGGTGAATAACTCCTTTGTAACTTTAGGAACAATGTCAAGAAGGTGCTTGTGAGTGTACCCTTCGATCATTTTGTTCAATTCCCCTTGCAGATCTTGTTTCAGCTTCTGCATGTACTCCCTTTCACCTATTCTCTTGTCATTCTCGTCATGAAGGTACGTTAACTGGTCAGCAATAAAATTTAGCTTTTTGTAAAGCATGTCTTTCTTTCTAACCTGTTTGACGGCATTCCCAATTCTTTTATGAGCATGAGAAATCCAAGATCGAGTTGGCTTCTTCACTGATTTGGATGTTGATTTGGTTGATCTTTTAGATGGTGGTGGTGAAGAATGAGATGATGAATCTGATGATGAGGAGACATGAGGAGGCTCGTGGTCCTTTGGAGGTGCAAGTATCCTCCTTGGAACGAGTTGGATTTGTTGAGAAGATAATCATCATAATTCTCTTCGTTATCTTGTCGAGTTAGCCTTGTCTTCCGCCCCGAGCCTTAGCTTCTTCATCGCCTTTTCTTTCTCGCCTTATCCTTTTCGGTTCCTCAATGTTATAATTAGTAGACTCCTCCACAAGCGTTTGTTGTTGCACAAGAGTGGTGGCACCAACTCCCTTATCGGGTTGATTAACCGCATCGAGTTGGTTTAGAGTAAGGCAAGACCACTTGATCCTCGGGGCCACCCATTTGGTCTTTTGCAAATTCTTTAGCTTTTTGAAGGTGTCTAACAATTTAAACTTCTTCCGTATGAAGTATCCAGTTGCTCTTCATCTTCATCCGAGCTTTCTTCAAGGCACAAGTATAGGAGTCTTCCCTTTACCATGTTCATTTGGAGGACTAGGAGGTTTTGCTACCGAGGGAGGTGGTTGGTTGCAGATTCGAGTAGTGGACCTCCTCGTCGATTGTGTATCTTCGAGCTTTCGTCCAAGAGCTTTCTTGGTGGTTCGGTGTAGGAATAGGAACAACTTCCTTAGCAGAACAGTCCTTTTCTTGGAGGATTCCTTTGGGATACTTCCTCGACTCTCTGTGCTTCATCGCACTTCAAAGACTTCCTCTTCTCGGTTCTCCGAGTAGGTGTACAGAAGGTTTTTCATCGAGATGACCAACTTTGCCTTCTCATCGCTACCCGATACCTTTTGTACGTTTCAAGCTTCTTGATTTCGTTAGTCAAGAGGGTGATCGTGTAACACAAGACTGTTTCTTTGTTGACGATTCCTTAATTTTGATGATGGATGGGCTCACCAACATGTCGTGATTGTCGGGGTCATTGAGCCTCTTGGGGATATCGGGATGAAGTCCAAGTGCTCTCGGATCACAGATTTTGTGTATCCGACATAGGAATCTTTGAGCCAAGCTTTTGTGAAATGTCATCATGTCATCCCATATCGAGCTTCAATTTCGATGTCCTTCTTGTTGATTAAAGACCGTAAGATTTGCGCCCATGAGCTTGGGATGCTCATAGCCACCGCCACGACCAGACCGATTTGGTGATGATGATGTAGAGGTTCTCCACGGTTGATGAATGTTCTTAAGCTCCACATGTGAGTGCTTAGTGGCAATTCTCAAGCTTCATCATAGCCAATATCAATCAGAATTCAAGAACTGCTCTCGATGGGTGTGGCAAAGAAGTCGGTTGGCTTGATTTCGTGAATGAGAAGAACAACCCGTAAGTCCGCATGAGTGATGGTGACTTGTTTGTGATTGAGTGTCACCACATCGCACTTTGACCCTTGATCCTTTGCATTGAATTCGTAATTGTTGAATGTAGATCTCCGTATTGTAGAGTGAGAGAGCATGTTACGTAGGGATGATTCTTTAGAACATCCACAAAGAATCAAACAGAAGATTCGTGAGCATGTGAGGGTTTCAAAGTCAACCCTAAGGTTGTTCTTTCCAATCTTTCTCGGATAGCCATTAGGAAGATGTCGAATTGTGAGAACTTCTGTGCATCGACATTCATTTGAGCGACCATGTCGTGATCTGAAATAACATTAGCCAAAAGAACCAACATATCGAAAGACATAATGTTAGTCAACAGAAGGTTTTATTGTCTAATTATTGAATGTACAGTGTTAATGATTGTTACGAGTCCTAAGTCACATGTTTGTCCAATAGTCCAATGACGTCGTGAAACGTTTCGTGAGTTAGTTAACTTTAAGTTTTAAAGTTTATGTTATCACTTATAGTTCACAACATATCAAACGTTTAAGTTTATTAGTGACATTATTGGATTCGTGACGTCATGATTCAATTATTTACAAGTTTGCACGCGTAACAATTCAAAACGAAGGTTTGATCAAGGCTTATGCGTAGGAATAGTAGCTTATGCGTAAATGTAAGAAGTATACGCCAGACGCAAGCTTATGCGTAGGATCCTTACTTACGCCGTAAGAAATGTTATGCGTGGGAAAAGGGACCTTATGCGTAGAGCTTACGCCAGAGGCGTATAAAAACCTTACACGTAAGGCTTCCTCGTAAGAGTAGACCTTATGCGTGAGAGGTCATCACACGCATATCCTTCACGTGATACGCGTAGTCCCATTGTAGAACCTCACGCGTAATGATTACGCCGTAAAATTTCTCTTACGCGATAACTTTCACGCGTAAGGTGATCCTTATGCGTAGAGTAACAAACACATTGATTCTCGAGTTTTATGCGTAGCAAGCCCTGAAATAAAATCATCATAACATCAATCTTAACACACATATTCATTTTACAACAAATCATGGCATGAAAACATGTTAAACATTTACGCGTAGAAAGTCATACGCGTAGGTCAAAACCCTAGAGTTTAAGAATTACGCGTATGATTTCTAACCATAGGATTTGCACAAAACGTTTTTTGGTATGTCTTAGGTATTGTGAGAGTCTAATAACCAAGTTTTAACACCCTATTCTCAGTGAATCAAAATTACCCAAACTTAAGAACATTAAACCCTAAATTCCAATTTTTATTCAATTAGAGTTTCTGGGTAGTTATAGGGTCTGGAAATCTTTAATTCAACACAATATGAACATCACACAATAACCTTTTTGACCAAAACCATTCACATTTTAAAATACCCAAATCCACGCAAAAACCCTAATTTTCAAAATTACTCAATTCGAGTTTCTGGGTTCGTTTTGAGGATAGAAAAAATATCATTGATGTTATTAAAACATTTTGACACTATCTTTTTAACCACAAACACATAAACAAGATTATGTGTTCATACGCATATGCGTAGAACACAAAATCAACCATAGTTTAAAATCTAACCGTTAATTTTCAAAACGATTTAAAACCATTGTTTGTAATCTTGTTAGGAACACAAAGACACTTACAAATTGAGGATCTGAAACACGGATTTCTTGAACGTTTTTTAAGCGTAGGATGAGATGGGTTTTAGCAATAAATGTGAAGAGTTAAGTTAGGTGGGATATTTTATTGAAAAATACTTTCAGGTTTTGACAATTTTAGTCCCTCCACCTTTTCCATTTACATCCAATGCCATTTAACTTCCGTTTTGGTTATCAAACAAAGATTTTTAAGAAAGAAACTTGACGACACTCCCCCTCGACTTAAGAAAATAATGAATGGTTATAAATTTTAGTCCGAGGAGTGTCATTGAACCAGAAAATTTTACCACCATTGATAAAAGAAACAACCGGGATATGATAATCATGCAAGTACACAAATGTGTTGAAACAGTTAAGTGATAATTTTCTCCCCCTCAACACTTGATCGAAAAAATACTGAATTTTGAAAGATTATAGTGTTGACGGAAGAAATGTACTTGCCATGTTGAAGGAAAATTAGATTAGAAGAATATTTTTGTTGTTTTATAAGATTTTATATTTTTGTATTTTGTTTTTGAAAAATATTTACAAAAGATATTTTGGTGTTTGATGTGTTTTTAAGACTGCTTTTAGAGGTCATCCAATTCCTCTTGAGTCAAACACCTCATACCAATCCCGTGGACCAACTCATTAAACCTAGCGGGTGGCAAGGCTTTGGTGAGAAGATCCGCCAATTGGTATTCGCACCATCGGTATAATTCAACAGCACTGCTCCACGTGGTCCTTGATGAAATGATAGCGAAGATCGATGTGCTTAGATTACGAATGTCGAATCGAGTTGCACGAGATCGCGATGGCACTCGATTGTCGCAGACATCGGGATTTCATCAAACACGTAGCCATAGTCTTTGAGTTGTGTTCTCATCCGATGACTTGAGCACAAAGACGCGGACATTGCTACATATTCGCGCCGCTTGAGGACGGCGATGTACAATCCGCTTCTTTGATTGCCAAGACACCGCTTTATCACCAAGAAATTGTAGTGCTCAAGTACTTTTTCGTGAATCTAAACATCCCGCGTGATCGATCTCAAAAGCGATTAGTTCAAAACCGTAATCCTTCTGATACCGGATCCCAAGTTAATGGTTCCTTGATGTATCGGAGGATTCTTTTAGCCTCGAGAGGCGGGTTTCAGTTGGTCGTGATCGATAACGGAGCATAGATAAACGGCAAAGACAATATCGGTCGGCTAGTCGTTAGGTACATTAGAGATCCAATAATACTACGGTATTTGGTAGGGTCCACTAATTTCCCATTTAAGTCAAAGATCTAGCTTCTTGGTATGAGTCATTGGTGTGGCATAAGTGTCATGTGTTTTCATTCCAAATTTGTTTAACAATTCAAGGGCATATTTGGATGTTTCAAGAAAATACCACGGGTGATTGATGAACTTGAAGTCCTAGAAAGAACGTGAATTCACCCATCATGGACATTTCAAAATTTTTCTTCATTAGTTTTGCAAAAGCGATTGAAAACTTTTTATGTGTAGACCCAAAATGATGTCATCCACGAATTTGAACAATTAAGATATGTGCCCGTGATATTGTATAAAAGAGTAGGGTCGACCGAACCTTTGGTGAAATTATTAGCAATGAGGAAGGATGATAGCTTATCGCACCATGCCGTAGGGCTTGTTTAAGACCATAAAGAGCTTTGTTCGGTTTGTAGACATGGTTCGGGAATTGTGATCAACGAATCCATCCGTTGGTCGACATAAACCGTTTCTTTGAGTTGTCCATTGAGAAACGCAGCTTTGACATCCATCCGATAGACCGTCATATTCATATGAGCCGCGAAAGCGAGAAATATCCGAACGACCTCAAGACGAGCAACCGAGCAAAAGATTCTTCAAAGTCTATTCCTCTTCCCGACGATAACCCTTAGCAACTAGACGTGACTTGTTTCGGATTACGCTTCCTTCAAAGATCCAATTTGTTCTTCCAATCCATTTTAGACCGATGACGAAACCCCGCTGGTCTTTCAACTAGTTCTCATACTTCAAGTCGCTTGAATTGGTTGAGTTCTTCTTGCATGGATTCAATCCAGTGTCTTTTGTCATTCGTCTTTTATGTTTTGGGCTCAGATTAGCAGACGGTGAGTGCATAAATGCAATGGCACCATCCGAGTGAAGACGTTGTCTCGAACGATTGGTTGGTTTGGGTTGCCAATAATATTTTCCAGAGGATGATCTTTTGTCCATTTATGTGTAGAGGTTGATGTTGGTATACATTGTGTAGATTCCGAGGATTCAAATGGTTTGTTGACGATTCGCGACATCCGTGCAAGCAGCCTCATTAGCAAACGGGTTAAAGAACGATTTGGATCAAAATCTGCAGTGGGGGTACTTCATTCGTAATATCATCACCGGTTCATCATTGTTGGAAGCGGTTTGTTCAACTGTTGTGTTGGAGTTAATCGGTGTAGGTGCATCTTCAATGAGAGTTGTTGTAGCAGTGTATCGTATAAGATTAGTATCGTTGAGCGGTGGAAACAGCCGGATACACCGAGCACGTTCATCAATATCGCCACCGAACAACGGAGCAAATAACCTTTCCATTTGTTGACGAGTGAGCTGGGGCTTTGTTCGGTGATGATGGGGTTGAGGAAGTTTAAACGGTTGTGACCGGTTCTAAGTCGTTATACTCGTAAGCCATTTCGTAAGTTCATCAAAATGAGCATGAATCGCTTCCATAACCTTGCTTTGTACGACGATTCCATATCCGGTACCCTTTAGAATTCTCACAATATCCAATAAAGACCCAATGTCGACTTTGGCTTTGAGCTTTCCAAAATCATCACGATCATTATTTGGATAGCAAAGGGATCCAAATACATGAAAGTGTTTGAGATTCGGTTTATGGTTGTGGACAAGCTCGAAAGGTGTTTTGTTTTGGTGTTTTGTGATCATAGAACGGTTTTGAGTATAGCATGCAGAGATATCTGACCGCCCACAAGTAATCTGGAAGTTTAGCATTGATTAACATTGTTCTTGCAGCCCACTAACATTCGGTTTCGTCTTTCAACAACTCCGCTTTGTTCGTGTGTACGTGCAATAGATGTTTGATGTTGAATTCCCACTTTCTCATAGAATTCACGAAGGGTTTGGTTAACAAATTCGGGCCTTTGTTTGTTACGATTAGCCCGACGGTGTTGCGGAGTCGAACCTCGTATTTTCGTGAGAAAGGTGATGATCATTTGTGGAGCTTGGTCTTTGCTTCTAAGAAAGTAGACCCAAGTCCATCGTGAGTAGTCATCAACAATTACTAAGATGTAGCGCTTGCCATTGATCGCTTGCACACGATCGGGCCACACAAATCCATGTAAAGAAGATGAAGCACATGTTGAGAGTCGTGTTCCACCTTTGAAGGAAAATGAGCACGAGTGCTTTTCCCTTGTTCACGGCCGAGCAAAGGTGATCTTTTGAATACCGGAATCGTGGGAGTCCTTCAACTAGTTTGTGTCGAGCAAGGTTGGTGATGGTTTGAAAGTTTAGATGAGAGACGACGGTGCCATAGCCGTGATTTTGTTGATGTTGCCTTTGAAAGTAAGCGGATGGGAGATGAAGCAACCATGTCTTGTATAGAGATAGTGTAGAGACTAGAATTACGCGAGCCGACATAAGGTCATTTCCTTGTAGATCACGAATGAAACAAGTTTTCTCCGGAAAGCAACCTCCAAATCTCCATCACAAACCGACCTCATCGAAAACAGTTGTGATCGAGGCCTTCCACATAGTAAACCCTCCGATTTCGATGTTCCCATTGACATAGTCTCCGTAGCCTATGATAGCTGCTAAGTGATCATTCCGAACCGACGGTGCCAATGAACTTTGCAATAAAGTTTGATAACAGTTTAAGGTTGCTGTCATGTGTCGGGAACATCCGCTATCAACAATCCAGAGAATGATCAGATCACCGCATTACACATAGACGACACGGATGGAATAGAAGTAGATGTGGAACCCGAAATGTTAGAGGGTTCAAGTAGGTATATGAGACATACACACATTAATAATTTTAGGCATCCATTTAAATCCTAGTGTGTTATATATCCATTTCGCCATCTATAACTACTCTTTGCTTTAGTCTTAGTGAATGCACTAGGTGGTACTACATTCTTAGGAGGTGAAACCGAGCTACTGTGGACAAGCAATGCTTGCCTTAGTATCTAAAGAAGGCGGTCTACCAAGCACGTACTTAGAATAATTAGTGGGCCTAGAGGTATTCCGATTCGTAATATTCGTAAACGAGAGATTATAGCTTTAGCAACACATTTGTCATGACAATCGAATTCATACTTTTACGACAAATAACACAAGGTGCATCGATGAATATCAAAAGTACTTAAAGGTTTAGCATTCGTTACATGACTATTTCTATTACATTTGCCGACGCAATATCTATAGTGGAAGCAACGTCGGTCTTATTCATTGTCCTAGGGTGTTCTTCACTTTAGCATTCCTTATTGATCTTTTCTTAGGTCGCAACTTCCTATTCTTCGATTGAGTGCTCCTAGGTTGTGAAGTGTGGGACGGTTGTAAAAGACACAACTATTCTGCTTCAAGAGAAGGAAGCACGTTAGCAACTTGTGATTTGGCAAGTAGGGATTCTAGGTTCACGATTACTAAGTGTGTTGGTGCTATTCTCTTAATCACGGTAGGCTAAAGTAGTTCATACTTTCCTAACATTTCTCTTAACTTAAAGATAGTGTGAATCAAATCTTGATTTTCGTAAGCTAATATTTCCAAAGAAAATTCATGACTTCTCTAGTGTGTGCAAGATAGTGATCAAGTTCGTTTGATGCTTCATGACGAGTCTTATTGAGTAAATCAAATATGACACCATATTCTGCTTAACTTTTATAAGTTCTTGTTCATATTTTGAGATTTGACTTTTCAAAGACACGCTTTGATCATCCACTTTATCAAATTTAGGATCGAAGATTTTGTATGCAATCGAGCGATTTTGTTTTGAAAAGCAAGTTGTTTATTGTGAATATCTTTTGACACCAATTAAGACGACGTTTTGCATAGGAAAGTTCGTTACAATCGCTCATTTTCGACTTTTAAAGACTCGATCTGAAGCACATTATCGGTATTCTCATGATTACACTCTTATCAACGAAGACGCAGAGATATAATCGATGCATGTGCATAGAATTGAATAACACAACATTATGGATATCAAGACTGATAACATCTTTCAAGAGTCGATCAACATCTTTTCTCAACATTTTCTTTTACGCTTAGTGTTAGAAATAGATGTTTCGCTTTTCTAAAACGACCTTCATCACTCCAAGTTCCTTATGAAAGTCCTGCTCCCAAGACAATGCACAATTTTTCAAATTTTTAACATTTGGTAAAAGATTTTTCCGAAAAATGTCTCTTTGTTCTCGCCAGAGGCGATTGAAAATGTTGAACTTTGATTTCGTAATGATATTCTATCTCATGTTGTAAATTTTGAGGTCACCATGAAAATGTCAAAATATCTAAGAATTTTTCGATTTTCGTGTTTTGAGTTTACTTCACTAATGGAAGGTAAAGGACCATAAATTTGTGCATAATCCGGTTGGGGATTAACATTAGAAGACTCGTGTGTTTTATGATAACCCTTGGTGTGTTAGAAGAATCCGTTGGTGTGACAAAAGTGACCGGTTTTGAATAATTAAAAGGTTTGTTGTAAACAATGCTTTTACTTTTGATCGACTCGCCGTCTCGTGATCTAATTCCTCTTGACGATGATATTCAACAACACTCATAACAAGATCATTAATTTCATATTTGACCGGAAACTTGTGGATTTGGTTTGAATGTTTTAGTGAAAGCTTAGGTTTGTAATCGCAAGAGTTGGTCCATATCCTTTTGGATTGGGTTTTAAAGTAAACTTTTCAATAGTCATTATCGATTCACCACGTTTGTAAACAATGCTTTAAACTCTTTAAGTTTGTTTTGCAATCCGATAATTTCTTCAACAAGGTCATCTATTCGATTCGTTGAATGCTTTTTGTATGCAGAGAACTGCTTTTGACAAGTTAACAACTCAACCTTAGCTTTTGATTTTCCAAGGTAAGAGCGTTAATTTGCTTTTTATGTTCATGTTTGATTGTTCTATCTCGCACAACAAAGCATTCTTCAAGCGGCTAGATCACGATCCGTCTCTAAATATTTTTGTTTTGATGAGATTTAGTAAAAGCGGCTTCAAAACCTTTTCACGGTTTTCTAGAGTTTTAAAAAGTTGAGTTGCATTTGTAAGCATTCAAAATCCTTGGTTAGCAGTGCATTTTACTTTTAAGTCCTTATTTAATGCACAACATTCTTCAATTTGGGATTGTTGGTCTTTAAGCAATGAGCAAGATCGGATGAGGCAAAAGTTCGGTTTGTTCAACGGAGTTACAACATGATCATTATTTAGATCCTCAAGTATAACCACGGAGTCAATTTGATTATCAATGGAAACCATGAGGTCATCTTGATCGTCAAATGTAACTACGGGTTTAGTTGAAAATCGTCGAATGTGATGTAAATGACTCATTTGAACATTCCGAGCCTTGCCGATTCGGATATTGGCGGAGATATTAGATCGATGATAAATATGGTTTGTTCGGATACCGAGACAAGCCATCGATGTCATACACCGGGCCTGTGTCACTCATGTGTAGCTCATGCATATTAGCCATCAACATAATCTGCTTTGCATTAGCTCGCAAGTCCTCCATATCATCATCTCGAGTCTCGCATTTGCCATAAAACTCGTTCTTTGTCCGTGAGAGATCCACCGACTTCATCCTTAAGAGCCAAAAGAAGAGCCTCTTTGAAATAAGCACCGCCCCTAGTCCTCGGCTTTGGGCATGCATTAGCCAGTGTCCCTTCTCATTGCGGTTGTAGCATCAAGACTAGTCAACCCATTTCGAGCATTTCTGCTCCACCACTTGAGCTCGTTGTTGTTCCTACCGTAGCATTAAACCCTTGACCACCGCCCATCCGACGACCATATCCACGATTCTCGAACTTCAACTCGTCCATTGTTCACAATGACCGATTTCGTGTGTTAGATGAGGAACGAATATGATTGTTTGATTTGTTGGTATAACGCCAAAAGCATTAGCAATCATAACAAATCCTTGTTGCAATGCTTCGAACGGATCGATGTCCTCATTAGCTTCATCGACAATTGGTTGAGCATTGGTGTTGTTGTATGGAACCAATTGATTTTGTTGAGATTGTTGATGTGAATGATCGCTTTGTGTGACCGAGGCGCTTGGTTGAGTTGCTTGTTGAGGAGGATAACTTTGTTGAGCATATAAGGCAAGTTGTTGATTTTCCGGATGTGTAGGTGGAGCAATTTGAGCACGAAGAATCCTTTCCCGATCAACTTCCTTTTCATGAGGCTTCAAGTAATCGTACAACAATCCATATGTAGAATGATGCATATTCTTCGCTTGACGGAGAAAATGACATACTTCTCCCATTCAGACCAAGACAACTCGAAACTTAGTATTCACCGCAATTCTTGGCATGATGATGTTGTGTTTATCCAAATCATTGATGATGTCCGAAAATCGATGATGATAGGACTCTAGTGTCTCTCGTGTTCAATCATGAAGTGTTCATAAGCCAAGTAAATTTTGGATTCCAAATCCTCCCGATTGAGCATGATCCTTCCATAAGAAGACGAATATGATCCCACATTTTCGTGTAGTCTTTTGAACATCAACACTACGAAGAATTGGGTTTGGTAATCCTAAGAGGATATATTCCATTGCAAGCTCATACGCTTCATAGTGTAGAAGTTCATGAGGATTCAAGTCCGCAACAATAGCAATGTTCGCTTGTTCATCTCTTGGTGGAATAGCATTTGGATCTCCGTGTACAATGACAGTAGGCATCTCAAATGGACCTTCCAAGATAATGTCACACCCCCAAATTACCTGTTTTGCAGCGGAATGGAATTCCTGGGGGATGATTGTCATAGCATCAAAGTTACAATTATATCGAACGACCTAAAGTGTCGTTTTGAGAATATCGTTTGATTAAGTAAATAATCAGAGTTTACAAAACATAGGTCCCAAAATATTTCCAATATACCAAAATGAGTTTGTTACAATCAAACGATAGTTAAGTGCATAAAATATATGTGAGACGCGTCGACACCGTGACTCTATGATAAGTCCACATGCATGCCATGAAGTGAATGCCTTAGATACCTGAGATAAAACATGCTAAAAGTGTCAACACAATGGTTGAGTGAGTTCATAGAGTTTGGTTAACAAGTAAAGCTTTTAAAGAGCGTTCATGCAGCAAAGGCAAAGTTTAGGTCGTTTAGAATAGTCCACAAAGCAAAGGCATTGTAAATCCACTCAGTTCCAAGTTCCGCCCATACAAAACTTGCAACCTGTGTGTTCACAACCCACTGCCAAAATATGTCTAGTTTATGTTCATGCACACGAGGTCAAAGGAGGTCACAAAGCAAAGGCATTGTAAATCCACTCAGTTCCAAGTTCCGCCCATACAAAACTTGCAACCTGTGTGTTCACAACCCATTGCACAAAATATAGTATGTCTAATAGTCGAGTATAAGTTATCATAATAATTCACAATATAGCACCACGTATATAATAATGTATGCCAGGCAAAGCCCCTAGAATAAATAATATGCGTCCCGTAACATAGTGGACGAGAGGTTGGCCGACCTCTAATAGCGCTATCCATACTACCTACTAATAGGAGACTAACAATGCGAATGTACGAACGGTACATCATACAACTATTATATACAATTAAGAACACTTCGAACATGGGAGAATTTGCACACTCCACCAATAAGGCGAGAATTAGTATTGCTCCGTAACATAGTGAGACTTTGCACACTCCACCAATAAGGCGAGAATTTTTGAGAACGCTCCGTAACATAGTGAGACGCTCTGCTCCGGACCGAGGAGGCTTTAGGTTGCTCCGAACAAGGGAGACTTTATAGTGATGCTCCGAACATGGGAGACTTTATAGTGATGCTCCGAACAAGGGAGACTTTATAGTGATGCTCCGAACAAGGGAGACTTTAGGTCAAGGTCATAACACGTCCGGTTCAATAAGTTCAAACAAGTCGTAAGTTTGTATTTAAGTTCAAGAGTTCCGTTCAAAAGTTCGTAATTAAGTTCAAAGATTTAAGTCGAGTTCAAAAGTTCAGAACAGTCAAAGAGCTTGAATAATATCAAAAAGGTTCAAGATAGTCGAAGCGTTCAACATCATGTCAAATAAGTTTAAAGGATATCAAAAGGGTCCTTGTACAAGTTAAAAGAGTTTAACTATATGTCAAAAGGTTAAAGGGTTCAATATTAAGTCAAATAACTTCAAAATAGTCAAAGGGTTCATTATAAAGTCAAACCAGTTCAAAATGGTCAAAGGGTTCAATGTTACGTCAAACATGTTCGAAATAATCAAAGGTTCAATATTAAGTAAAAGAGATTACTTATATGTCAAAATGTTTTAAATCTAGTTAAAGTGTTCAAATCTATGCCAATATGTTCCAATCAAGTTAAAAGAGTTCAAATATATATGTCGAAGGGCTCAATATCACGGAAAGTGGTTCAAATAATAGTGTTCATAACATAGTGATCAATTTAGTTCGGGCACAATCTACTTACTAGCATAAGTAGTGAAACAAAAGGGTACAAGTCATGATAGTTCAAACAATATAGTTTAAGCTCATATAAGTGTGAAATAAAAGCATGAAGTTGAGCATGTATCTCCCCCGAAGAGTTTATAAAGCAATTAAACAAGTAAAAGTGAGGCTACGAACTCACCTGTTGCAATAGTTATGATGACAAAGTGGATGCACAGAAATGAGACGCAACAGTCTAACCGCGACCTATAATGAATGATATGCTCTAATATAAGTCATGAAACAATGTCGTGCATGCAAACTCATATGTAATCTATACCACTTGTATGTTTGAAAATAGAATTTATCGTCGAAATATATGTTTATGACATCTCGTCATGTTATAAAATACTTTACAAGTATTTACGTTGAAATGATATCTTACGATAGTCATTTAAAGATTTATTATGAAATTATAACTTTTCGTCGTAAAATAATGTCGTTGAAATTTCATGAAAGTGACAAAACGGCCTCGAAAAGCTAGTCGTAAAATGGTGCACATTGAGTGTTAGGAAGCGAACTCAACGGTTTTGGGAAGCTTGTATCATTATCTCAAAGTTTTAGTGTTTAAGTTTTCATCCTAGAGGTCTCGATCACGGAGAAAAATATAGGTAAAGTATGGTACTTGTGTCCAAAATATTGTTTAAGGATGGTTTTCGGCAAAGTTTAAGTGACCGTATTTTACTCGTTACAACTCCGCTTGACGAACGGTTGGACATTTTGGAAAATATGCTTGGCGAACTTACTTTTACTAGAAGACATCATGTTATAAAAAGTACCATGTCAATGTTAAAAACGACCCTCAACATGGTCACTTGTTGCCGTAATACTTGTCTATTAGAAATATAATAGTTTTTTTTTTCTTATATAATAAAGTTACGGGCAACTTTGTTAAATCGCGTGTAATTTAATTGTTACAAGTCCGTTTTCTACGTTTTATATGTTCTCGGTATCGTAATAATATATACTAATATATTTTTGATAAGTCGACACATTTTATAACGCTCAAGCTTCATTTTTGACTCGTAAAAAGTCGAGATTACATGCTGAATTTTCTGAAACAAATAGTTTTTGTCGTCAAACTTGAAAAATTCATATCTTATTCGTTATAGCTCCGTTTTAATCCGTTCAAGCGGCCACGTTTTCGTTTTAAAGTGTATTTTCTAAATATCTAGCCCAAAAATTTTTATCTACTGTCGAGATTTCCAGATTTTCAAAATAAGGACAGGCCCTTTATAAAACTTGTCGAAATGAGTTTTTCTCGCGCCAAACCTATTCTAACCAATTCAAAACAACTCCGAAGCTATTATAATTCTACCATACACCTTATTAGGGTGTCATGGGTTCCTAGACATCACCTAGAGTGATATACTACAAGGAGTAATTATAGGATGACATAAATATATATAACTCTTAAAAACAATGAAAAAGTGGTATAAACATCCATAAGACTTGCATGTTTTGCTCAAATATGATGAAATGAATATGAAATAAATATGAAAGATGAAGATGGATATGAGATGCTTACTAGTTAACTTGATGAGGTGAAGTGAACAAAGGTTAATCCTAAACACCCTAGGTTTTTATTTCAAAACTTACTTAAGAGTATACTAGAGTTGTTAATTAAGCTAGATCATGAAAAATAAATGTTTCCTTCTTCTTTTCTTGCCATGTCCGGTTCATGAGTGAAATGGATGAGAGGATATATTTTTTTTCACCAAAGATATATGTGATGAATGTGTAAAAGATATTTAACACAAGTATATATTTGTTTACTAGAGATATTTGTTCACAAAAGTGGTGTGTCACCCCATATATGTCGACCAACATATAAAACAAATGAGACTTTTGTATTTTGATCATTTTAGCATGTATAGGTAGAAGTAAAGGTGTAATTATTTAAGGATAAGTGGTAACTTGTGTAAATATTTGAGCTTGAAGGGTAGCGTTAGTTAAAAATAAATTTTAACGGAGCAAAATAAAATATATTGAAGTCATAAAAATTATAAAAATACGTTTCTTACAAGAACTGAGTGAAATAATAATTATCGGATTGAATTTACGAAAACCGTCGTAAGTATTTATACATAACAATTTATATCCAAAATAAATTCAAAACACTGGGTAAACTCATAATATTATTTTTATAATCTTAATATGAGTATAAAAATATATCGGGATAATTTTTGGAAGTATCGGATCAATTGTTCAAAATAAATGTTTACGCGATAGCGTTTATTTAATAGGAAAATAAACGTTTAATGAAAATATAAATTTGAAAAATGACCTGAAATTGAGAATTGTGACAGATAACCTTCTTTAAGAACTTTCCATGTGGCTTCTTCAGATCACAAAACCTAAAGAACCTTATTACCCATTGATCATAGTTTCCTGGAGTTAGCATTGGAGGTCTATCAAGTGATCCAGCCTCATGAATTGATTGTTGGCTGCTTAAAGCTTCACACATCTTTGCAAACCAAGAGGGTTCCTTCATAGTGTTCCTTGATGGATGTTGATTGAAATCGTTTGTGTAGGGTTGAACTTGAAGGCTTGGCGGTGTTTGAACCATTTGCGGTGGAGGAATTGCTCCAAGTTGTGGAGTATGTTGTTGATTAAATTGTTGTTGATAAATTGCTTGTTGTTGATTCCATTGTTGATGTTGTGGACTTAATTGTTGTTGTCGTTGAGAATAAGTGTAAGGGAAATAGTTAGAGTATGGTGGTTGAGACATGTTGATTAACTTGTGTTATAAGAATGGATCTTTGTAGTCGAATGAACCTTAGTTGTTGAAGTGTCCTTAGGCGTAGAAATCACAATAATCCAAGTAGCACTTATGCGTAAAAACACCAAAGTTACGCCGTAACAATCACTAGTTCGCTGTAGAATTTAGCTTACGTGTAAGTATGGAAAAGACTCTAAAGTTATGCGTAGACACAAAGTTAGGCGAGAAACTTATGCGTGGGATTACCTTATCGTAAGACTTGGCTTAGGCGTAAGATGAATCTTATGCATAGGATTTCACGCGTAAGCGTTATGCTTATGCGTAAGTTTAGGGTTTTGCCAAATGATCTTTTACACTATCACGATGCAAAGATATCCAAAGTCGACGTATTTTCGGGCTTATCCAAGCAAGAAAGCACGGAGTAAACCACTGGCGAAGATCAAACCACGGATAAAGTTACGCGTAAGATTAGGGTTTTGATACGCGTAATCTTACTCGTAAAATGATTATGCCCAAATTTGTTTCTAAACCATTTTTGTTATGGAATAGCGTTAATCGTACCAAAATAACACAAAAGTGTGAACCTTGATGAACCAAAAGCGATTAAACGGGTTACGCGTAGAACTTCACCCACGAACAAAAACAAGCTTAAAAACTTAGATCCACGCGTAAAGTTTGAAACTTTTTGCCAAAAACAAGTATTTTAACACCTTAAAATGTTGAAAGTACAAGAATCTTGGATTAAAAAGTGTAAAAAACAAGTTTGTAAGCGAACCAAAGTATCTTGTTATTCTTACGCGTAGGACCAAAGCCCACTTCAAGAAATAACGATTCACCCAACTAGTTAGGCGATTGATACCACTGTTAGGTCACTAGTTTTACAACACAAGCTTACAAGAAAGAAATAGAGAGGCGATTGAACAAGAATCACACACACACACACGATATGATAAACACGGTTATGCGTAGAGTATGTAGTGAAGAAAAACTTGAACAACCAACCTTCAAATGAAGGTTTACAAGAGTATTTATAGGCAAGGAGCTAGGGCAACACTCCCACTCCTTCCCTTTTCCTTATTGGACATGGGCCTAAGCTTATGGGTCTTCTACATAAGCTTGACCTTAAACAAACATAAAGGCCATAATAAGCTACCTATTACATATGAGTAACAAACACTTGAATTAAGGTTTAGGAGTGATTCCAACAGCAACACTTACTAGTTACTACTAGTATGTGAGTAAACAAAAGTTACATAGTGTTGGAAAATTTAGTGCACTTGTAGGATTAGGTCACACCTGGTAATGGGTCAGGAGGTATGAAATGTACACCCATAAGGTTCCAGAACACTCTGACTCTATGTGGTAAGGTTCAGCGTATTACTACTGTTAGGCAGAGTTAATACCGCTAGTACTAATGTTACTACTGTTAGGCAGATTCAATAATGCTAGTACTAATGTTACTATTATTAGGCAAAGTTAATATTGTTGATACTAATATTACTACTGTTGGCAGAGTTACTACTACTAGTGCTGCTGGAATTAACTTCAAGTGCAGTTATAACTGCTTAATGACCACGTTTAATTGGTCGTGTAACCACTATTAACCATAATGGCGATAATTATGAGGCGATTAATGGGCTGATTAATCTTTATAATTCCATTTGATTAGCTATGAGTATTTTACATATAAATAAGAAATCACATATGCATGAATGATATACAGAAAACAAAAACACTTGGATGCAAAAGGGTTATTGATTTGTGCCTAAATTATTAACATACAATTGGTCTTATCCCAAGTAAATATTCGTGATACCCAGGCATTAGAGTCGAATAGTTTACTTTGAAAAGTGATAACACGATTCCAAGTGATATCCGGTAATAATTCATTGGTAATTAGTTACGTTATTGATCATCTTCACCTGCCTCGGGTGTTAGGTCACTAGTTTTACAAACACAAGTTATAAGAGAAGAGATAAGGCGGATGAACAAGTAATCAAGCACACACATATAAACTAAGTAGGCGGTTAGGCGTAATGTATGTGAATGAGAAAACTTGAACAACCAACCCTCAAATGAGGGTTTACAAGAGTTTATATAGGCAAGGAGCTAGGGCAACACTCCTCTCCTTCCCTATTCCTTATTGGGCTTGGATCAAGCTTATGGGCCTTCTACATAAGCTTGACCTTAAACAAACATAAAGGCCATAATAAAGCTACCTATTACATATGAAATATAAATACTTGAAATCTTGTTTAGGAGTGATTCCAACAATCTCCCCTCAGTATATATGAATGTAAGCGGTGAAAGCGTTGATGTAATAGTAGTTGTGGCGTCTTCGACATTCTTCTTTCTTGTGAGAGGAATTGCCTTGATTCGAACAATCTCCCGGTGTAGAGATAGTTATCTTTGAGCAGTTATGCTTTGACGTCATCTTTAACTTTGTTCTTTGATCATTGTTCTTTGTGGTGAAAGTGATAGTATGTTGTTATGCGCATCGATGCGCCTCAGTGCCTTGTTGCTCCGGTGTCTCCGTCATTCTTCAACATGCTCACACGCTCTTTGGCGTTGGAATTCAATCTTGATGAAGTTCTCTAAGTCTTTGACTTTGTAGATTCTTTGGTTTGATGAAGAATCATTCGGCGGTTGTGTTGCTTTTGAATAGAACTTCCATTAGTGATGATGTTGGCGTGAGCATGAGAAGAATCGACACGATCATCCCGCTCGGAGCTTCCATAAGAAGAAAACATTTCAAGCGGTTAGTAATAAGCGGTTTCGGCACTTACAAGTTTGAACTTGAGTGTTAATGACATAGTGTGAAAACACAACTCTAATTCTTACAAAGGCCGTTCTGAGCTGGAGTCCCACAAGTGAGATAACGCGATGTGCGAAGTACATCTGATTCGAGATAGTCATTGAGGTACACGAAGCATCACCTCTGTTGTAGACCGTTTGAGACACACTCCGCGTAATCCACGGGGAGTTACCGAAGTGACTCTTTGTCGGGTGTTTGATGTTGACCTGGCGGGAGTTTCCATTCAATCACGAGGATCACGGATGTGAACCTCTCATAAATGTTCTCGACAGTTGCTAAGATCGTGAAGGACTCGATATGAACCAGCGATGATCTTATTTGTTGATCATCAAGTGATTAAATGTCAAGTGTACCTAAGAGATCTTTTGATGAATCTCGTGGCTCTAGACTCAATAGTGCGTTTTGGTTTTCTGGCGGAGACTAGGAGAGGGTCTCCTTCTTCAATACCGGCGATCTCTAAGAAAGCCAATAGTTTATGTAGGGTTCCTGTGAGAATGAAACAAGCTTACATTGAGAGAAACTTGAGTGGCTAAGAAGGTTTAGTGCATGCGTCCTTTGGGTCCATGACGACTTTTAATCTTCAATACCGGTGTCACTAAGTGACAACCCGTAGTATATGAATTGAACCGGTTATACGCCCTAAGTTGAATAATGCGGAGGCTATTTCTTTTCACCCTTTACTTTACATTTCTTTTGATTCTTCAACTCCTTCTTTCTCCGATTCTCATTTTCTCCTTTTACAATCATTCCTAAGGACTTCTAACACTAACTAATGGTAGTGTCCTTGGGTAGATCCCTCCGACTCTGGCGGATCATAGGACAGTTATTCCTAACCTTAGTCACCTTATAACTCCATGACTAACCTATGTTTGCCATTAAAACCCTTGTATGTGAAAATATCTCTCAAAGGGTTTGTAAATGAAAAACATGTTTGAACCTTTGTGAGAGATAAGTTTTGCATAAATACTCCCCCCCACATGTGCTTAATAGTTTTAATGGTTAAATGCACGGTGAGGAAAAAGCGCACTTTTGAATTGATCCACTAAAGATAGACAATCTCCCATGAGACACGGTTCGTTGAATAGTTAAAGAGATATATTGTCGACTTTTAGGTGACAACTAGCTCTAATAACTACCTTGAAGGTGTAGACAAACCTTGGAAGGTTGTCAAACCCGTCGAGTTCATGTCTATCAAAAGTTTCTCGAATGGTACTTTCTACTCGGACAAGTCCTTTGCGAGACACGTTTACATCACTAGCGAACTAGCTTGAAATTATTACCCGTCGGGACAAGTCTTTTCGAGTTACTAACAGTTTAGTACCGTCAATTCGTTGGTTAAGTCGAAGTTCACAGATTCATTTGCATTTGCACAACATATTTCTTATCACACAAATTTTCTCCCCTCAAAATGGCATATGAAAATGTTATTTTGAGCGTTTGAAATAAATATGACCATTTTGAGTGTTGCGGGAAGAGTGACCACTATGAACAATTTGTGAACAAAGTTTTAAATCAAATACTCCCCTCAACTAGTGATATAAGCGGTTGAGGTTTTGAAAAATCATATGGGAAGTACTTGTCTTTTGAGCAAAACCTTGAAAAATGAAAGGTTTGATAGGTTTTACTCAAAATAAAGCTTTCGCTCCTTTTATAAGGATTGTGGCGAGGCGTACCACGGGGTCCTTTCTTGACAATTACGGGTTGTACTTTGTTATGTGTGCACAAGCCATTCACATATATAATCATACATCCAAAATTATATGAAGGAAACAATTCAAGGGTACCGGAAGTGCGGTGATATTCCGAGTGCATGCAGGCGTTGAAAGCCGATGATGTTTCTCTGAGTCGACCACCAACATAGCTTTCCAATCGTGCAGGCGATCCCTTACGAACAACCGTTCATCAATCATGGTGATGATCGTCTCACATCCCTCCTTTCACGAGAATTCCGTAGCTTAGGATTCCCAACTTTTCGGTATATCCTTCAATCATGCGCCAATCCATCCCTAACCGACTTCAAGGTATGATCCCCAATTTGTGGAGTTCACTACCGCCATTAAGCGATTTCTTTGAAGTTCACTGCGGTAAACAACGCCGAAAGGTTTCTTGATGGCGTGAGTTGTGTAGGGTGGTTGATGTCGGGAAGATCAAGGCGTGGTGGAGTGAAGTTTACGTTTACGATATGATTCAACGACCATCGGATATCTTGACCGTTCTTTGATCACGATCGTCTAATGAAGATGAGCCGACTTGATAAATTCACGTTGAACTTGATCGAGAATTGTCTCATCGACCACATACTTTGGCAAGATACATGTCTTGATGTCGTTGAGGACAAGTTCTCAAAGTCGACTTCGGAGAATCCATAGTCTGTTCATCTTGTCGTTTGACTATGATATTCTTTAAGAATGTGTAGTCCCACTTAGACTTGAGATCAATGTGTTTGATGGCCACGATGTCCTTAGAGCTATACTGCGCATGTTGAGACTTGAACCGAGGCGACACGTAGTAGATTCTTGACGTTCGGGCCAATGATGAATCCCATACAATGCATCTTGGTCGTATGCTTGCGTTGTCGAGAAAACAAGTGAGTTGCACGTTCCTCGATAGCTATGCGGTTTGAGTAAATGGCATTTGGGAATGGAAGAGTCAATGATGTAGTGTATTTTCTCGAACCATCGCCACCATGGAGAAGAAATTCGGTCTTTGTTGAAGAAATATCGGAAGGAATCCTTGGTTCGTCTGCTTGGCCAATGGTCGGTAGAGGTTTGGTCGATCGGTGTAGTATGGAGGTTGTCCCTTTGTGTGAAGTCAATGTTTGCTTCGGATTGAGCCAATCCATGTTGTTAGACATAGCTCGGCGATGTTCTCAAGATGATATTCGACCTCGAGGCGCTTTCGGTTGTCTTTCCATAGTTGAAAAGCTTCATTTTTGATTCGCTTCAATTCGATTTTGTCATTTTCTTCACATGGAACTTTTCTTGCAATAGTTTTGCGTGCTCAATGTAGAACCGTCTACCAATTCTTGACCTTCATCGGGGTAGGGAGTTTGATTGACAAGTGTGGAGAACCATTCAAACTCTTGGTTTTATCGTCATCTAGCCATATTACGACTCGGTGAGTCGTCGTCTTCTTCTTCTTTTGGAAGGCTTTGATGATGATCTTGGTTTACGCACTTGTTTGGGTGAGGTGGGTTGTTGTCGGGGCTCGAGGACCTCTTCATCGTCACCACCCGTATACTCAAAGTAATCACCGGTTTATGAGTCGGGGTGGTAACTCGGAATCGTCCAGGGTTTATCGATGAAGACCGAGGTGGAGGAGACTTTGTTGAGAAGAAGTCCGTGGTGGAGGAGGTGGCATAGATGTAGATTTACGGGCCCGCCGGCGTTTAGGTGCGAGTCCTTATCCTTATCATCGTCATCTCTTGGCGTTTGGGTTGATCGGTGACTCCTTGCATGATGAGCGAGTTGAAAAGCAAGTAGACCTTGAAAAATTTAGCTTCATCCGAGTAAGCGTTCGGATCGCTTTGACATTTGCATCACTAGTTTAGCGATTAACTTTCAGTTCGAGAGATCGACTTCTTTGGCCATTGTATGTTTAACCAATGCGGCGATGTTAGGGGTGAGTTATGCGGAGAATATTTCTCTAGTCACACGGGGCGATGTCGAGAAGAAACTTGTGGGTTTGATCTCTTGCGACTTCTCCGGTTCCTTTTGGACTTTAGGAGCGATATCACGAAGGTACTTTTGAGTGTAACCTTCAATCATTTCATTCGGTTCCTCTTTTCGATGACTCTTCATGAACTTGAACAAATTCCTTTCTTTTCCATCTTGTCTTTCTCATCATGTAAGTCTTGAATTTGGTCGACAAACCAATTCATTTTACGTAAAGTATGTCCTTCTTTCGACTTGTTGGATGACTTTCACAATCTTTTATGAGTCCGAGAAATCCAAGATTTAGGTGGTTTCTTCAGCGATTTGGATGATGATCGGTTGACTTTGTTGATGGTGGTTGTGATGAATGAGGCGAAGAATCCGATGATGAGGAGACATGAGGAGACTTCATGTCCTTAGGAGTTTCGAGGTTTTCTCCTTTGAGTGTGTTGGGTGTCTAGAAGAAACTTTGTATAATCATCCTCGTCATCCTTAGACTTTTCTTTCTCGATTATCTGTTTCTCAAAATCATACACAATAGTGTCCTCCACAGCTTTTGTTGTTGCGGAAGAGTGGTGGCACGGATCCCTTATCGGGTCGATTAACGCATCGGGATGCGGAGAGGTGGGCGACTCCACTTGATCCTCGGGGCCACCCATTTGATCTTTAGCAAATTCTTGACCTTTTGAAGGTGTCGACTTTGTGAAACTTCTTCTGTATGCTTGATCCAATTGCTCTTCTTCATCTTGAGCTTTCATCACGAGGTACAAGTGCGAGAGTCTTCCTTTAATAGTTTGAGGACTTGGAGGTTTTGGTCTTGAGGATTTTCATCCTTTGCGGTTTGAGTATGTGATCTCTTCATACGTGTCGGTAGCCTCGAGTCCTCGTCCACAGGCTGTCTTTGCGGTTCAAGTGAAAGGATCGGAGTGGCTTCGAGAAGGAACTTTCTTCTTAGGGGTGGGTTTCCTCTTTGGAATAGGTTTCTTCTTTGGAACATTCCTTTGACTATCTGTACTTGTGACACTTCCGGCACTTCCTTTTACGGTTCTCCTTACAGGTGTACGGAAGATTTTCGTCGAGATGACCAACTTTGCCTTGTCATTGCTTCGGATACCTTTTATGCGATTCGAGCTTTCGACATCTTGATTAGAAGAAATCGGTAGCACTGACACCTTGTTTCTTTGTGAGCGTTTCCTTGATTACGGCGGATAGAATAGGTTCCGTCAACATGTCGTGATTGTCGGGGTCATTGAGCCTCTTGGGAATGTCGGGATGAAGTCCAAGTGCTCTGGATCAACAATTTAGTATATCGATGTAAGGAATCTTTGAGCCAAGTTTGTTGAGAAATGACATCATGTCATCCCAAATCGAGCTTCGATAGCGATGTGTTTCTTGTTGACCAATGCCCGAATATTTGCGGTTCCATGAGCTTAGGGTGCTCATAGCCATTGTCACGACCGAAGCAGACTTGGTGATGATCATGTAGAGAGTTCTCGGGGTTGAGGAATACTCTTAAGCTCTACGTGAGAATGCTTGTTGATTACTCCTGTAGCCTCGTCATAACCGATATCGATTAAGAATTGGAGAGTGAGCTCTTGACGGTGAGGCATATAGTTTGGTTGGATCGACTTGAGAATTAGGAGAACGACCCTTAAGTCTGCGGTGTAATGATGACTTGTTTGTGATTGAGTCACCGTCGCGCGGTTTGTCCTTTGACCCTTTCCATAGTGTTCAGGCTGTTGGATGTAGATCTCGGGGAGCAGTTGCGAGTGAGTAAGCATGTTACGATAAGGATGAGTCCTCGAATGTCAATAGCAATTAAACACGAAGATTGAGCAAGTGAGGGTGTCAAAGTCAACACGGAGATTATTCTTTCCTATCTTCATTGGATAGCCATGAGGATAGATATCGACAATGGAGAGAACTTGGTGCATCCACATTCATTTGTTCGACCATGTTGTGATGCGAAATAACATTAGCCAAAAGAACCAACATATCGAAAGACATAATGTTAGTCAACGAAGGTCTTATTGTCTAGTTATTGAATGTACGGTGTCAATGATTGTTCTGAGTCCTAAGTCACTTGTATGTTCAATAGTTCAATGATGTCGTGAAATGTTTAGTGAGTTAGTTAACTTTAAGTTTTAAAGTTTATTTTATCACTTATTGTTCACAACATATCAGACGATTTAAGTTTATTAGTGACATTTTGGATTCGTGATGATATGATTAGTTTATTTACAAGTTTGTACAAGTAACAATTCATCATGAAGGTCAATCCGAGGGTTAAGCGTAGTTTTGGCAAAGTTATGCGTGAGCGGGAATGATATATGCTTAGGCGTAAACTTACGCGTAGAATCTAACTACAGCGTAAGAAATGTTACAGCGTGGGAAAAGGAGACCTTATCGTGGAGCTTATGCGTGAGGCATATATTAACCTTACAGCGTAAGGCTACTCGTGAGAGTTGACCTTATGCGTGAGGGTCTTTGTTCGCATATCCTTCACGGGATCGCGTGGTCCATTGTAGAACCTTACGGCGTAATAGTTATGCGTGGGATTTATTTTACGCATAACTTGACTACGGCGTAGGGTAATCCTTATCGTGAGAGTCTAATGACCTTGATTACGAGTGTTAAGCGTAGCAAAGCACGAAATAAATCCATCAAATCATCAACATTAACACAAACCTTCATTTTATCAACAAAAATGGCATGAATCATTCATAAACCGATTCTGGCGTGAAAGTCATACGCGTGGGTCAAAACCCTAAGGGTTATGACTTACGCGTAAGTTTTCTAACCATGGGATTTGCATCAAGCAGTTACGGTAGTTCTAAGATGTTGTATGAGCTTATAGACCAAGTTATAACATCTAACTCATGGTGAATCAAAAATACCCAAACTTATGAACCTTAAACCCTAATTTCAAATTTTGAATAAATCAGTGTTTCTGGGTAGTTATAGAGCAAGGATATAATCAATTCAACATCATATAAACATAACCCAACAATCTTTTAGACCAAAACACTTCACATTTGGAAAAACCCAAATCGACTCATAAACCCTAGTTTTCAAAATTCATCAATTTTAGTTTCTGGGTGGATTTTGATGGTTAAAATGTTATCCTTGATGTGTAAAAGCGTTTTGAGACAATCCATTTTACCCCAAACATACACACAATGATTGTGTGTTCATACGCTATCGTAGAACACATAATCACGCGTAAAACGTTTTAGCCGTAGGATTTGAATGAAATTAAAACCTTTGCTTAGAAACATGTTTTACTCAAGAAACAACTTACAAAGTGATGATCAAAAGCACGAAATTCTTGAGTGATTATTAGGCGTAGGATCCTTTAAGGTTTAGAATACAAATGAGAAGTGAAAGAGTTAGGTGGAGAGGATTTTTATTAAAATAGTCTTTACCATTTTGTGAGTTTGGTCCCTCCACCTTTTCCATTTTCATCCAAAGCTTTTAACTTCCATTTTGGTTACCAAATGAAGATTTTAGGAAAGAAACTTGTGACACTCCCCTCGACTTGAGAAAATAATGAAAGGTTGTTAATTAAAGTCCAGGGTGTCTTTGAACCGAAAATGTACCACCATTTGTAAAAGAATCAACGAGATGTGATAACATGCAAGTACAGATGTTTTGAAGCAGTTAATAGATTATTTTCTCCCCTCAACACTTGATCGGAAAAATCTTGAATTTTGAAAGATTAAAGTGTTGTGGAAAAAATACTTGCCATGTTGAAAGAAAGATAGATTAGGAGAATATTTTTGTTGTTTTATCGGATTTTATATTTTTGTATTTTGTTTTGAAAATTTATTTACAAAAGATGTTTTGGTGTTTGTGGGTTTTAAGGCTGTTTTAAGAGGTCATCAATTCCTCTTGAGTCAAACACCTCATACCAATTCGGTGGACCAACTCATTAAACCTAGCGGGAGGCAAGGCTTTGGTGAGAAGATCGCCAATTGGTATTGATCGGTACCACAAAGTATAATTCAACGGTACCACATTCCACGTGGTCCTTGATGAAATGATAGCGTGATCGATGTGCTTTGATTTGAGTCTTTGAGCGAGTTGCGAGATTGCAATGGCACTCCGATTGTCATGATACATCGGGATTACATCAAATACGTAACCATAGTCTTTGAGTTGTGTTCTCATCCAAATGACTTGAGCACAACACGCGGACATGGCTACATATTACTTGATTGATGGCGGCGATGTACAATCCTGCTTCTTTGATTGCCAAGACACGGTTTATCACCAGAAATTGTAGAGCTCTGAAGTACTTTTCCTTGAGTCTAAGCATCCTGCGTGGTCGGTCGTCGAAAAAGCGATTAGTTCAAAACGAGAATCCCGGATACGGATCCCCAAGTTAATGGTTCCCTTGATGTATCGGAGGATTCTTTTAGCCTCGAGAGGTGGGTTTCGGTTGGTCGCGACGATAGCGGGAGCATAGATAAGCGGCAAAGACAATATCAGTCGCTGGTTATTAGATACATGAGGACCCAATAATACTTGGTATTTGGTAGGGTCCACTAATTTCCATGTAAATCGACATCTAACTTCTTGGTATGAGTCATTGGTGTGGCATAAGTATCACGGTTTTCATTCCAAATTTGTTTAACAATTCAAGGGCATATTTGGGTGACTCGAGAAAAATACCACGGGGTGATTGATGAACTTGCGGTCCTAGAAAGAGCGTAAGTTCACCCATCATGGACATTTCAAAATTTTTCTTCATTAGTTTTGCAAAAGCGATTGAAAACTTTTATGTGTAGACCCAAAATGATGTCATCCACGTAAATTTGAACAATTAAGATATGTGCCCGTGATATTGTATAAAAGAGTTGGGTCAACCGAGCCTTTGGTGAAATTATTGGCAATGAGGAAGGATGATAGCTTATCGTACCATGCAGGGGCTTGTTTGAGACCATAAAGAGCTTTGTTCGGTTTGTAGACATGGTTCGGGAACTCGGGATCAACGAATCCATCGGTTGGTGACATAGACCGTTTCTTTAAGTTGCCCATTGAGAAGCGCCGTTTGACATCCATCGATGAACCGTCATGTTCATATGAGCATGACGCGAGAAATATCGAACGACCTCAAGGCGAACAGCGGAGCAAAAGATTCTTCAAAGTCTATTCCTTCTTCACGGCGATAACCCTTAGCAACTAGGCGTGACTTGTTTGGATAACGTTCCTTGACATCAATTTGTTTTCCAAATCCATTTTAGACCAATGGCGTAGACCCTGTTGGTCTTTCAACGGTTCCCATACTTCAAGGCGTTTGAATTGGTTGAGTTCTTCTGCATGGATTCAATCCGGTTGTCTTTAGTCATTGCGTCTTTAATGTTTTAGGTTGATTGGCGGGCGGTGAGTGCATAAATGCAATGTTCACCGTCACGAGTGAAGGCGTTGTCTCGTAACGGTTGGTTGATTCGGGTTGCCAATAATGTTAGCGGAGGATGGTCTTTTGTCCATCTATGTGTAGAGGTTGATGTTGGTATACATTGTGCGATTACGAGGATTCAAATGGTTTGTTGAAGATTCCGCGACATCAGTGCGGCGATCTCATTAGCAAGCGGGTTGAAGAACGCATTTGGATCAAAATCTGCGGTGGGGTACTTCATTGAGAATATCATCATTTGGTTCATCATTGTTGGGGCGGTGTGTTCAAGCTGTTGTGTTGGAGTCAATTGGTGTAGGTGCATCTTCAACGATGGTTGTTGTAGCAGTGTATCGGTATAGGAATATTATCGGGTTGTGCGGTGAGCAGCGGATACACGAGAGCACGTTCATCAATATCGTCGCGAGCGGAGGAGCAAATAACCTTTCCATTTGTTGTGAGTTAGGTGAGGGCTTTCTTGGTGATGATGGGGTTGAGGAAGTTTAAGCGGTTGTGACCGGGTTCTAAGCTATTATACTCGAAGCCATTTCCGTGAGTTCATCGAAATGAGCATGAATCGTTTCCATTACCTCCTTGGTTCGGCGATTCAGTTCGGAAACCTTTAGAATTGTCACGGTATCAATAAAGACTCCAATATCGACTTTGGCTTTGAGCTTTCCAAAATCATCACGATCATTATTCGGATAGCAAAGGGATCCAAATACATGAAAGTGTTTGAGGTTCGGTTTATAGTTGTGGACAAGCTCGAAAGGTGTTTTGTTGTGGCGTTTTGTGATCATAGAGCGGTTTTGAGTATAGCATGCGATGAATCGACACGCCCATAAGTGTCTGGAAGTTTAGCATTGATTAACATTGTTCTTGCGACTTCCACTAACGTTCGGTTTCGTCTTTCAACAACTCCGTTTTGTTCGGTGTCGTGCAATAGATGTTTGATCTTTGAATTCCACTTTCTCATAAAATTCACGAAGGGTTTTGTTAACAAATTCGGTTCCTTTATGCATTACGATTATTCGGACGGTGTTGCGGGTGAACACTGTATTTTGTGAGAAAGGTGATGATCATTTGTGGAGCTTGGTCTTTGCTACGAAGGAAGTAGACCCAAGTCCATCGTGAGTAGTCATCAACAATTACTAAGATGTAGCGTTTGCCGTTGATCGTTTGCACACGCATCGGGCCACACAAATCCATGTGAAGAAGATGAAGCACATCTTTGAGAGTGTGTTCCACCTTTGAAGGAAAATGAGCACGAGTGCTTTTCCCTTGTTCACGGTGAGCAAAGGTGATCTTTTGAATCTACCGGAATCGTGGGAGTCCTTCAACTAGTTTGTGTCGAGCAAGGTTGGTGATGGTTTGAAAGTTTAGATGTGAGAGGCAGCGGTGCCATAGCGGATTTTGTTGATGTTGCCTTAGAAAGTAAGCGGATGGGAGAGGAAGCAACCATGTCTTGCATAGAGATAGTGTAGAGACTAGAATTACGAGAGCGGACATAAGGTCATTTCCTTGTAGATCACGAATGAAACAAGTTTTCTCCCGAAAGCAACCTCCAAATCTCCATCACAAAATTGACCTCTTGAAAGCAGTTGTGACCGAGGCCTTCCACATAGTAAACCTGCTGATTTCGATGTTCCCATTAACATAATCTCCGTAGCCCATGATGGCTGCAGTGATCGTTCGAATCGGCGGTGCCAATGAACTTTGCAATAAAGTTTGATAACAGTTTAAGGTTGCTGTCATGTGTCGGGAACATCCGCTATCAACAATCGAGAGAATGATCATATCACTGCATTACACGGGCGACACGGATGGAATAGAAGTAGATGTGGAACCCGAAATGTTAGAGGGTTCAAAGCGATATATTAGACATACACACATTGAGAATTTTAGGCATCCACTTAAATCCTAGTGTGTTATATATCCATTTCGCCATCTGTAACTACTCTTTGCTTTAGTCTTAGTGAAAGCACTAGGTGGTACTACATTCTTAGGAGGTGAAGCGGTAGCTCTTGTGATAGCAATGGTTGCCTTAGAATCTAAAGAAGGTGGTTTACCAAGCACGGACTTAGAATGATTAGTGGGCCTAGAGGTATTCCGATTCTTAGGATTCCGTAATCTAGAGATTATAGCTTTAGCAACACATTTGTCATGACAATCGAATTCATACTCTTTCGACAAATAACACAAGGTGCATCGGATGAATATCAAAAGTACTTAACGGTTTAGCATTCGTTACATCACTATTTCTATTACATTTGCGGACGTAACATCTATAGTGGAAGCAACATGATTTTTATTCGAGTCCTAGGGTGTTCTTCTACTTTAGCATTCCTTATTGATCTTTTCTTAGGTCGCAACTTCCTATTCTTGATTGAGTGCTCTAGGTTGTGAAGTGCGGACGTTTGGAAAAGATGCAACTATTCTGTTTGATGAGGGAAACACATTAGCAACTTGTGATTTGGCGGTGGGAATTCTAGGTTCACGATTACTAAGTGTGTTGGTGCTAATCTCTTAATCACGATGGCGGAAGTTGTTCATACTTTCCTAACATTTCCGTAACTTAGAGATGGTGTGAATCGGATCTTGATTTTCGAGCGAATATTACCGGCAAAATTCATGACTTCTCTAGTGTGAGCAAGATAGTGATCAAGTTCGTTTGATGCTTCATCTCGAGTCTTTTGAGTAAATCAAATATGACACCATATTCTGTTTAACTTTTAAAAGTTCTTGTTCATATTTTGAGATTTGACTTTTCAAAGACACGTTTTGATCATCCGGTTGCTCAATTTTAGGATCGAAGATTTTGCACTCAATTGAGCGATTTTCTTTTGAAAACTAAGTTGATGGTTGTGAATATCTTTTCACACCAATGAAAACGACGTTTTGCATTGTAAATTTCCGTGTGTGTCGTTTATTTTCGACTTTTAAAGACTCGATCTGAAGCACATTATCGGTGTTCTCAATGATAACAACAGTTTCAACAATATCGGAGAGATATAATCGGATGCAAATGGCAAGGCATGAAGTAACACAACATTATGGATATCGGCCAGATAACATCTTCCAAGAGTCGATCAACATCTTTTCTCAATAGTTTCTTTTTGCGTTTTGTGTTAGAAATAGATGTTTACATTTTCTCGGCGTTTTCATTACCCAAGTTCCTTATGAAAATCCTTTTCCGAGCAATTGCACAACTTTTCAAGTTTTAACATTAGGTAAAGATTTTTACGAAAGATGTCTCTTTGTTCTCGCGCGAGGCGATTGAAAATGTTCAACTTTGATTTCGGATCGATATTCTATCTCATGTTGTAAAATTTTGAGGTCGACCATGAAAATGTCAAAATATCGAAGGATTTTTCGATTTTCGGGTTTTGAGTTTACTTCACTAATGGAAGGTAAAGGACCATAAGTTTGTGCAAATTACATTTTGGGATTAACATTAGAAGACTCGGTGTTTTGATGATAACCCTTGGTGTGTTAGAAGAATCCGTTGGTGTGTGAAAGTGACCGCGTTTTATAATTAAAGGTTTGTTGTAAACAACATTTTTAATTTTGATCGACTCTCGTCTTACGCATCTAATTCCTCTTGACGATGATATTCAACAACACTCATGTGATATTATCAATTTTGTATTTACTTTGGAAACTTGAGGAGTTGGTTTGAATGTTTTTAGTGAAAGCTTTGGTTTATGTCGGCTAGATTTTTCCATATCCTTTTGGATTGGGTTTTAAGGTAAACTTTTCAATAGGCATTACGGATTCACCATGTTTGTAAACAACAGTTTTAAACTCTTTAAGTTTGTTTTGCAAGCCGAGAATTTCTTCAAGAAGGTCATCTACCCGATTCGTTGAATGCTTTTTGTATCACGGAGGGCTGTTTTGACAATTTAACAACTCGACCTTAGCTTTTTGATTTTCCAAGGTGAGGCGTTAATTTGCTTTTTATGTTCGTGTTTGATTGTTCTAATTCGGACAACAAAGCATTCTTGAGGCGGCTAGATCACATCTGTCTCTCTAAATATTTTTCGTTTTGATGAGATTTTGCAAAGCGGCTTCAAAACCTTTTCACGGTTTTCTTGAGTTTTGAAAAAGTTGAGTTGCATTTGTAAGCATTCAAAATCCTTGGTTAATGATGCATTTTACTTTTTAAGGATTGATTTAATGCATAACATTCCTCCATTTTGATTTTATGGTCTTGAATTAACCGAGCAAAATCCGGATGAGGCAGCAGATCATCTTGTTCAGCGTGAGTCTCAACATGATCATTCTTTAGATCCTCAAATGCGACCACGAGTCAATTTGATTATCAAAGGAAACCATAAGGTCATCTTGATCGTCAAATGTAACTACTGAGGTTAACTTGAAAATCATCGAGAAGAAGATGTAGAAGACTCATTTTGAGCGATCGATCCGTCGGATTCGAGATATTGGCGGAGATATTAGTTCGAGATATGATGATGGTTTGTTCGGTGCACGAGACAAGCCATCGATGTCATCTCTTGGGCTGTATCACTCATATGCGGCTCATGCATATTAGCCATCAACATAACTTGTTGCATTAGCTGCAAGTCCTCCATATCATCATCGAGTGCGCATACGCCATAAAGCTCTGTTCTTTATGCGTAAGAGATCCACCGACTTCATCCTTAAGAGCCAAAAGTAAGGCCTCTTTGAAATAAGCCGCCCTAGTCCTTGGCTTTGGGCATGCATTAGCCAGTGTCCCTTCTCATTGCGGTTGTAGCATCTAAGACCATTTAACCGATTACGAGCATTTCCTGTTCCACCACTTGAGCTCTGTTGTTATTCCTACCCGACATTAAACCCTTGACCACCGCCCATCGGCGACCATAATCACGATTACGAACTTCAACCGTCCATTGTTCATGACTTGAGTCCGTGTGTTAGATGAGGAGCGAATCGATTGTTGGATTTGTTGGTGTAACGGCCAAAAGCATTAGCAATCATCACAAATCCTTGTTGCAATGCTTGAGCGGATCTGTTTCCTCGGTCGCTTCAACGACATATGCTTGAGCATTGTTCTTTGTATGGAACCAATTGATTTTGTTGAGGTTGTATTTGTGAAGGTGTGTTTGAAGCGAGTTGGTTGAGTTCTTTGGTTGAGAGGATAATTACATTGAGCATACAAGGCAAGTTGTTGATTGTCCGGTTGTGTTTGTTTAGCAATTTGAGCACGGAGAATCCTTTCGATCAACTTCCTTTTCATGAGGCTTCAAGTAATCGTACAACAATCCATAAGTAGAATGATGCATATTCTTCGCAGCGGAGAAAAATGACATACTTCTCCCATTACGGACCAAGACTACTCGGGAACTTAGTATTCTTTGCAATTCTTGGCATGATGATGTTGTGTTTATCCAAATCATTGATGATATCGAAAATCGATGATGATAGGACTCTAGTGTCTCTCGAGGTTCAATCATGAAGTGTTCATAAGCCAAGTAAATTTTGGATTCCAAATCCTCGATTGAGTCTGAGATCCTTCCATAAGAAGGCGAATATGATCCCACATTTTTGTGCGGTCTTTTGAGCATCAACACTACGAAGAATTGGGTTTGGTAATCCTAAGAGGATGTATTCCATTGCAAGTTCATCGACTTCATAGTGTAGAAGTTACGTAGGATTTAAATGCTGCTTGATAGCAATGTTGGTTTGTTCATCTCTTGGTGGAGCAGCAGTTGGATCTCCGGGTACAATGACGGTAGGCATCTCAAATGGACCTTCAAGATAACCTTCTTTAAGAACTTTCCATGTGGCTTCTTGGATCACAAAACCTAAAGAACCTTATCACCCATTGATCGTAGTTTCTGGAGTGAGCATTGGAGGTCTATCAAGTGATCGACTTCATGAATTGATTGTTGGTGCTTAAAGCTTCACACATCTTTGCAAACCAAGTGGGTTCCTTCATAGTGGTCCGTGATGGATGTTGATTGAAATCGGTTGTGTAGGGTTGAACTTGAAGGCTTGGTTGTGGTTGAACCATTTGTGGTTGTGGAATTGCACCAAGTTGTGGAGTATGTTCTTGATTAAATTGTTGTTGATAAATAGCTTGTTGTTGATTCCATTGTTGATGTTGTGGAGTTAATTGTTGTTGTTGTTGATGATTATAAGTGTGAGGGAAATAGTTAGAGTATGGTGGTTGAGACATGATGATAAACTTGTGTGGTAAAGATGGATCTTTGTAGTCGAATGAACCTTTGTTGATGAAGTGTCCTTAGGCGTAGAAAAGACAAGAACCAAGTAGCACTTATGCGTAAAAACACCAAAAGTTACGGCGTAACAATGAGGAGTTCTGGCGTGGGTTTTAGCTTCTGCGTAAGTAGGGAAAACACTAAAGTTAGCGTAGACAAAAGTTAGGCGTAGAAAGCGTGGGCGTGGGATTACCTTGTCGTGAACCGTAGTTTCTGGCGTAAAGTGAATCTTATGCGTAGGAATTCTGGCGTAAGCTTATCTTATCGTAATTTTAGGGTTTTGCCCAAATGATCTTTTACACTTCACGGTGCAAAAGATATCCAAAGTCGACGTATTTTCGGACTTATCCAAGTAAGAAAACACGGATTAAACCGAAAATTGAAGATCAAACCAAGGAACAATCTTACGCGTAATTTTAGGGTTTTGATACGCGTGGGATTACTCGTAACTTTGATTACGCCCAAATGTGTTTCTAAACCGGTTTTTGTTATGGAATAGCTTCAATAGTACCAAAAGAACACAAAAGTGTGAATTTTGATGTACCAAAGCGCTAAGCGGGTTCTGCGTGAAACGACACCCACGAACAAAAACAAGCTTAAAAGCGTAAATCCGCGTAAAGTTTGAAACTTTTGCCAAAAACAAGTATTTTAACACCTCAAAACATTGAAAGTACAAGAATCTTGGATTAAAAGTGTAAAAAGCGAGTTTTAAGATAACCAAAGAATGCGTTATCTCTCGCGTAAGATCCAAAACCAAAACTTCAAAAACAAGCGAGTACACCCAACTATTTGGCGATTGATACCTTTGTTAGGTCACTAGTTTTACAAACACAAGTTATAAGAGAAGAGATAAAGGCGATTGAACAAGTAAACAAGCACACACATATAAAGTAAAGCACGGTTAGGCGTAGTGAATGTGAATGAAGAAAACTTGAACAACCAACCCTCGAATGAGGGTTTACAAGAGTTTATATAGGCAAGGAGCTAGGGCAACACTCCTCTCCTTCCCTATTCCTTATTGGGCTTGGATCAAGCTTATGGGCCTTCTACATAAGCTTGACCTTAAACAAACATAAAGGCCATAATAAAGCTACCTATTACATATGAAATATAAATACTTGAAATCTTGTTTAGGAGTGATTCCAACAAGAAACATAAGAATGAGGAGTTAACTCTTGTTGAGTTGGGCAGTCATTTGCGCATTGAGGAATCACTAAGGGCGCAGGATAATGACAAGCCAAAAAGTAACAATGTTACTGGTGCATCTGTTGTTAATATGGTGGAGCATAACAACTCCATCAGGTACAATGACAACAAGGGCAAGCGTAAAAATCTTGATAACACATGGGCAGACCTTAACAAGAAGGCAACACCTACTTGTTGGAAATGTGGCAAATCTGGTCACATTAAAAAGGATTGCAAAGGTGTTAAGACTGGTGGTAAAACCAATGGATCAGGCACTAGTGGATTATGGAATGGTCCAGTTCCTCTGTAAGGTCATAATATGTTTAATAAATCTCTTCAGGATTATTATGTTACATATGTAACTGAATCTAACTATGTGCAGGATGATGATGTTGCATGGTGGGTTGACTCTGGAGCAACTGTTCATGTGTGCAAACATAGAAGCTGGTTCAAGACTTATGAGTCACTGAATGATGATTCTATTCTTCACATGAGAAATGACTCAACAGCCCTAGTGCATAGACGTGGTTATGTAGATCTTAGGTTTAGTTCTGGAAAGATTGTAACTTTGTGTAATGTTATTCATGTTCCTGATATAAGGATAAAATTGGTTTCAAGTAGTATTTTGAATAATCATGGTTTTAAACAAGTTATTGAATCTGATAAATTTGTTTTGTCTAAAAGTGGTGTATTTATTGGTTTTGGATATTTGTGTAATCAAATGTTTAGGTTGAATATTGTTAATGATTGTGATAGTTCAGCCTTTAAGACCACATCTAACCTGACTGACTCTACCCTCTGGCATGCTAGACTTGGCCATGTACACTATAAAAGGATGCAAGATATGTCTAAGGATGGGTTAATCCCAGCATTTGATATGGACACTGAAAAGTGTAAAACTTGCATGTTGACCAAAATAACTAAGAAACCTTTTCAGGGTGTTAATCGTGAGACTAAGCTCTTAGAGCTGATACACAGTGACCTGTGTAATTTGCATGACACTCCTTCTTTGGGGAATAAAAAGTACTTTGTGACATTTATAGATGATGCTTCTAGGTTCTGTTATGTCTATCTGTTACATACTAAAGATGAAGCATTAGATAAATGAAAGTGTTTAAAACTGAAGTTGAATTGCAACTTGGGTCCCTGATCAAAAGATTAAGGACTGATAGGGGATGTGAGTACATGGATACTCTGTATTTTCAGTCTGTTGCTATTATCCATGAAACGACTCCTCCCTATACTCCTCAACAAAATGGTATTTTTGAAAGGAAAAACAGGGTACTGAAGGAGATGGTTAATTCCATGTTGTCCTATTCAGGACTGAGTCAAAGGTTATGGGGTTGAGGCTATGTTAACAGCTTACTATTTATTAAATAGGATTCTTAATAAAAGGAACAAGATTACCCCTTATGAACTCTGGAATTAAAGGAAACCCAACATGAACTTTCTTAGGGTTTGGGGTTGTAGGGCTGTTGTAAGACTTTTTAATCCAAAATTAAAAATTTTGGGTGAAAGAGGCATTGAATGCATCTTTGTTGGATATGAGACTAAACACAGAATAAACACAACACTTAAGCTCCAATAATATTGGAGCTTAATTTTGGGTGAAAGAGGCATTGAATGCATCTTTGTATAAAATTTTGGGTGAAAGAGGCATTGAATAGCACATAATTTATAGGACGTTGGCGGTGTGAACGATATGATATATATTGTGTGTGTATATATATATATATATATATATATATATATATATATATATATATATATTCACATCACTTAATATTATAATTAAGTATAATTAACAAACAATTAAGTTTTTAACTAAATTTTCATATGAAACTTTGTATTAGAAAAATACTATGTTTGTTTTAAATAAATGCACTTCATTTGTAAATGTTAAGAAATAATTAGAAAAATATTTTGGAAAGTTTTGAACATAACTCAATTTATTTGAAATAGTAGTATTGTATATAGGAAATTTGGTATGAATCGAGTGTTTATTTTCTAAGTGTCAAGGCTTGCATACTTTTATTTTATCAAGTTTAATAATCTGATTTTTACTAATTGAGAAGGTACGTTACAAGTTTATATTTCATATAGTTGAGACGTTGTGATTAGGTCGTGATAATAAAAGTACTTGTTTTTAAATAGTTTGATTTTCAAATATAACCTCGCTTTAGTTATTAACGTCGATGTTGCCAACTATAACATACAACACTCATAACACTTTATGTGAAAACAATCATCTTACACACATATTAATCAAGTTACTTACCTTAGCTTCCAAAGCTAAGCTACCAACAAATACCATCATCTTCATCATCTTCCCCACTACATCATCTTTCATGGAAGACATCCTAAGTCAAGCCATTACATCATATACTTAATTTATAACCAATAACTATAATTATGATCAATACAACCCCTTAACTCATCTCAACACTCCTACTTATCATATAATCATATATTGATTATACGATAATTCCAACCCACAAATAGATTAGATTTTACCCATAATCATAACCATAACCCTTTTTAATTACTTATATGATCATAACATGGTCATAACCTAAAATCACCTATTTTCCTTTAATTAATTAAAGAGTTGACACCCAAGTATACTATAACATCCCAATTAGAGTTAAGAACCATAATTACCCAAAACCCCCAAACTAGGTACAAGAACCCTAGTTTACCAATTTATAATTAAACTCATTTAAAGGCACATACATGAACAAGGATCATGAATATTAACTTATTTCATGGCTGGAAACACCAATTTCTTCCCAATTTGATCATCAAGACAATTTGCCCCTTTTCCCTCCCTTTTGGTTCACGACACACACACCACACACTTAACTTTCTGGAAATATATGAAGGATGTGGTATTATCCAGAGATAAGTAGATGGTAACTTTGGCCATTTAACACAAATGGTCCCTCAAGTTCCACTCTGTCTACTTTAGCCACAACATACTTTTATAACATGTTTACCATTTTGCAACATAGGTCCCCCAACTTTCTATATCTAAAACATTACATGTGTTAACTATTAGTTTGACTATCGGGTTGACTATTCAATAACGCTAAGTCCTTAGACAATATTCATTCATGGTGGGACCTATAGGCACTCCGGGATATAGGTGTAACAATTCTACCCTCTTATATAGATTTCGTCCCCGAAATCTCTCGTCTATTGCCACCCAGATTTAAATTTCATCATACCTCACACGTAATATATACAAACATATTGATGGATCTGGAAACACACCTTGTGTCAATGATATTTTGTATAATATTATCAAGCAAGCGGAATTTACTTAGTAATACTTAGAAGATAAATTGTATAATGTTATGAGACTAAACACAGAATAAACACAACACTTAAGCTCCAATATTATTGATGAATAATACGAGTGATCTTATTATCACTAGGGTTACACCTTGAAGCTTTCGTAGGTAAATTAAGAAGTACACACACGTACCTAAGACAATGACCTAGGACCTCCTTTTATACAACAAGGAGTCCTTTACAAGATAAGTATAAAGCTAACATAATAGAATATACACAAGATCTATTCCATACTTATCTAGACACGTTTAACTAAACATAAACTGATAGCAGTGGTAACAATGTCTTGGCGGTGGGAATACGTTTCCACCGCCGGTGTTAATCTAAGCGATGTAAACCACAACTATCCGTGGTAAGCATTATTCCCAACAATCCTCCCTAAACTTATGATTTCTCTGCAAATCAATAAGTTTCTTCAATATGCATTATCTTCAAGGATTTGGGGAATTCAACCAAACACTTCACTTCTTCCTTAACTTCTGTATAGCTCTTGAACATTGATCTTGAAGCCTTTGTAACAATGCTCTGACCTTCTCATTGTCTTCATGAACTCTTATTGGTAAGCATAACATCACTGTAAGAGCTCCAGCTCTGAGTGGATATTCTTTCTCAGCAAGCATGAAAAAGTCTTCTCCATTAGCTGTAGAAACATGATGAACTTCACATGAATCATAATAAAACCATTTAGTACCAAAACATGTGAATAAGGTTTTCCAGAAGTCATCATCAACATTTGGTTCATAGAGCCTTTTAAGATTCACCCATAACTGCATCTCCTTAGTATCTTTGAGATCTTGAGCATTAAACCTTTCTTGAACTAATCTCCATAGTGTATTAAGGTCATCTCTGTCAAAATATTTAATAAGATCTTCAAATGTCATGAATGATGAAGTTTCACCACCTAGCCTTGTGATCTTCCATGTTGAAGCAAAATTACTAGCAGTGTAAACTTCCCAATCAATAATAGGATGTCGAATTTGCAGTGGTTCTGGATTAAAATCCCTTTCTTCAATCACAATCATTCCAGTCATTTGATCTTCAGTGAATTTCTCAGTAGGAACTTCCTTCTCAGTAAACATTGCTTGATCTTCATCAACCTTAGTCTTCTTAACAGTTTGAGAATCACTTACTTTGGCCTTTCTCTTCAATCTAGGAACCCTTTTTGCTTCTTCTTCAGAACCCATTGGAATAAAAGCTTTATCTTGTTTTTGAGCTCTGTAGTAAGCCTTTTCAACTTGATCATCAGGCATTCCTTTGAATTGATGCATCTTCCAACCACCAACATGACAACAATAAGTCTTCATATATGAGATAATTTGTCTTTTGGTAGGTTGTCTTGATTTCTTTGACCCTTTTGTTGTACTAATCACATCTTCATGTGCTTGATTGTTCTTCATTTGAATGAAATCCTTCAACTAAAAGTTGTTCTTTGTTCCTCGATTAAGGATGCATCGACTACTGGTCAATTACCTTTTTCTTGATTTACGCATTATTAGCAATCAAGAATTGAATATCATCTTCGATGAGGAACATAACTAAACTCGGAGTCTTCTCTCTAGAGCTGTAGGTTGAACATTGGAAAGTGGATCTTCAACAAAATCTTCCATTCTATCCAATCTTTTAGTTTCTAAAAGCTTGCAACTTCCATTTCTTTCAATCTTTTCTTCTCGACAACTTGTTCTTTCGCAATCTTCTTAGCAAGTTCTCTATCAAGATCAATCGAACTTGTCTTTTCTTTGAAATCTTGCTTCCAGTTTGCTCTACTTCTTCCATAACTGCTTTACCCTTGTCTTTCTTCAAATTATCAAATTCTTCACTTGCAGTGGCAAAAATTGGCTCTGTAGTGGAAATAACATCAGTGGTAAAATCAGTTGCAGTTTGGAATATATCTTGATCTTCAAGTTTCTCTCCATGAGTTTCAGTTTCCTTTGCTCCTTTACTTGTATCTCCTTCATCTTCAAAATCAATTTTCCTCCCCTCAGTGTCAGCACCTGTTTTCCTCCCCTGTTTGGGTGAATTACCCTAATCATGATCAGCTGAATCACCATCAGTTGGTGAGGATGAAGATGAAATCACCAGATTTTCAGTCCTCTTGTGCTTTGTCAACCCCTGTATCTCCTCCTTTAAAGTCTGAATCTCTTTCTTTAAGTATTTAATATCTTTGGCATGCTGCTTCTTGACTTGGGCCAAAGACTTCTGTAGAGATTCAACCTGCTTTGCTAACTTGGTACACAAAACCATCAATTCCAATTGGTTCCCACTGCCCTCATCACTTCCAACTGTGTGACCTATTGGGAGAGGTGAATCATGGGGCAAAGGTTCAGATTCCTCCCTAGTTGGACTAGGTTGAAGTCTAGAACTACCATTGCTTGTTCCTAGACCATAAGGTTCAGAAACTTGCTATGTTGTCATGAGAGGAGTTGACCGTTTAGGCCTTCTCTCATAGGTTCTTGAAACGGGTGGGGTATAATCAATGTTTGGAACATTAATTACGGGTGTGTTTTGTTCAGATGAAATTTTAGCAAGCATTTGGCGTAGGAGAGGTGTAAAAATCATATTGCCATCTTTATTCAAATTTTGAAAAACTTTAGGCTTTGGGCAACTGATTTGATAAACATTTATGTGGGGTTGCAGTTGAAACTCATTTAGCACTGCTTGCACAAACCTTGGATACATTAAAATTTTTGTTTTACTCTGTACATTGCCTTTCATACTTGTAAAAATATAAGTTGACCAGTTGAAAATCTTATCAGTGACTAGACAAACCAAAGGATAAGCCATGGTTGAACTAAATTGCTCATAAGAGGTTTTCTTTGGACTAAGACAATGCAACATAGTATGAATCAAAAATCTCCATTGGGGACAAAAACCACTCTTTTTGAAAGTAGCCTTTTTGTCAGTGGTATCATACCCCATGGATGATAAAGTATCATGAATTTCAGGCATAGGTAATGAGATGAGACCATGGAGATCACCCAATTGGAGTACTCTCCTCAAGGATGCCTTAGTAACATCTATAGTTACCCCATCCATAGTGGCTCTTAGAGCATCCACTGTTTTATGTGTATCTCCAATCTCAAGTGTTATGGACTTAGCAGTAGTCCAAAACTGTTTGATTTGAGAGATATAGATTGTGGGTTTTAAAAGCAAAGCATACCTTATATGTGTGGTATTGAGAAAGTCCACAATCTGATGAAAAACAGGGCCACTCTTCTCGTTAGACTTTTGTAGGTAGGCCACTAGGTTGTGCTCATCTGCAAAGTGTAAAGATGCCATAGAAACTTTTGAAGAAAAACGATATTATGTCAGTAAGAATTGAAAGAATAACTAGCCAATTGAGAGAGAAAGATATATAGGGTTAGGGTTTAGAATTGTTGCGCAAGTAAAATTATCTTTAGAAAGTAGTTAATACAATATGGAAAGAAGATAATTTCCTTAAAAATGTAACCCTATATATATGGCAATCAGTGGTTACTTTCAACGGCTAGTAAAAATTAGTTACTGACACAATCTGTTGTAACGGCTAGAACAACAGTGGAAAATAACACTGTCAGTGGAAACTGTGAACTAGCAGTGGTAATTTTTCACAAAAATTTCAAAGAGCAATGGTAAAGAAAATCATTTAAAAACTAGACTGCTCTTATCATAGTTTTTAGCAAACTACCAGCTATCAACGGATTTGATATGTCTTTACCATGAGACGTTTGCTATGGACTAGCCAACTCTTAATCATAAAGAATATGGTGAGTTGATAACCATATAGTTTTTGGTAAACTATCAACCATAAACGGATTTGTCAAGTCTTTACCAGTAGCCGTTTGCTCTGGACTAGTTGATTCTTATGTGTATTAGACATGGTGAATCAATAACCATTTGTTGTGTATCTCAGATATACACCTTTTAAAATCCAACTCCCATCCAAAGCTTCATAAATAACAGGAATACAAGCAAACATATACAAACTCATACAACAATGTCAGTACCCAACAACCTCCCCTCAACACCAGAGAACATTTTCACAAAAGGTTTATGGATTAAGCATTCCAATACTTGTTACCAAGTACTGAAATCTTCCTACATCAAGTCCTTTTGTAAGCAAATCAGCATAGTTGTCATCAGTATGAATTTTGACAACTTGAATTAGACCCTTTTCATAGCAATCTCGAATGAAATGGTGTCTTATTTCAATATGTTTGGTCTTTGTATGTTGAACAGGATTCTTAATGATGCATATGGTACTGCTATTGTCAATATGGATGATGGTATTCATGAAATTGTACCCATAGTCCAAAAGTTGATTCTGAAGCCATAGAACTTGAGCACGACAACTAGCGCAGACCACATACTACGCCTCGGTTGAAGAATTAGCCACCATTGTTTGTTTCTTGCCTTTGCCATGACACTAATCATTGCCAAGAAATTGGCATCCACATTGTAGATTTTCTATCCAAGCTAGCACCAACATAGTCACTATCGAGTAAGTAACGGATCTAGAGGAGAATCTCCGAGTACCACAATCCCGAGTAGGAAATGCTTTAAGATATCTAAAATCTTCTTCACGTGATCAAGTGAGAGAACTTGGGAGTAACTTGAAACCTTGCACAGCACACACTGCAAACATGATATCTGGTCTAGATGATGTAAGATACATTAAGGAACCAATCATAGACCTATACATGTGCACATCAACGACTTCACCACAATTTTCCTTGATAGATGTGTAGTCTTGTCTGCTAGGGTCTTTGGAGGACTTTGCATCGATGAACTTGAACTTCCTTAGTATCTCAGCCACATATTTATCTTGATTGATGAAAATACCATCTGGCTTTTGTAGTACTTGAAGTCCCAAAAAGAATGTGAGTTCACCCATAGAACTCATCTGGAATTCCTCTTTCATGAGCTTCTCAAATTCTTTGCACATCTCTATCTTTGTAGATCCAAAAATGATATCATCAACATACACTTGAACTAGCAAGATATCATTCTTGTCTTTCTTGATAAACAAAGTTTGATCTACTCTGCCTCTATGAAACCCATTAGTAAGAAGATAAGTTGTTAAGGTTTCATACCATTTCCTTGGTGCCTGATGCAAGCCATACAAAGCTTTAACTACCCAGTATACTTTGTTAGGATATTCAGGGTCTTCAAAGCCTGGAGGTTGTGAGACATAAACCTCCTCATCAATCTGCCCATACAGAAAAGCACTCTTTACATCCATTTGATAAACTTTGAAGCCCATAAAGGATGCATAGGCTAAAAATATCCTGATTGCTTCAATGCGTGCAACTGGGGCAAACACTTCTTCATAGTCAATGCCCTCTTCTTGAGTGTATCCTTGAGCCACAAGCCTAGCTTTGTTTCTAATAACAATTCCTCTTTCATCCTTCTTGTTTCTGAACACCTATTTAGTGCCTATTACCTTCTTGCCAGAAGGCAAATCACAAAGCACCCAAACCTTTTGAAGCTTAAATTGAAGCAACTCTTCTTGCATTGCTTCCACCCAACTTTCATCTTCAAGTGCCTTGTAAACATTCTTTGGCTCCATTTGTGACAGAAAACACATAAAAAGACATTCATTCTTGCCTTCATGAATCTTAGATTCATATATTTTACTAATGAATCCATGGACATCAGGCAGCTTTGTTTGTCTTCTAGTCTTCACAGGTGAATAGACATCCCCAATCACATTTTCAAGAGGATGTGATTTATGAATAGTAGTGTGGGGTGTCTGAGGAACTGCAATCTCACTTGGAATTTAGAGATTTCAACATCATTGGCTTGAGCTTCCATAGTAACTGGAGTTGTAATTTCCACATCTGGTGTTGCAGTGGAAACGTTTTGCCTAACAGTGGAATTTGAATTTCCACTGCTTTCAGAACTTTCAGCATTCATGTTGCTATCTCCTTCTTTATCTAAATCACTAGAAGGACGAGCATCTCCAGTTTTTGGTATATCATCATAATCTGCATAGTCCCAAAGAGGTATAATGAATTCATCTTGATCATCTGCATGATCCTTGCATGGTTCATCATCATCAAGAAACTCTTCTGAACCTGCAAAATCAAAAGAAGATGTTCCTGTAGAAACAGGTACATAATTCATAGTATTGGTTAGAGTATCAAGATCAAACAACCTTTCTGGACCAGTTCCTTTGAGATTAACTTTGTTTTCCAGGAACTCCACATGCAGATTCTCTTCAATCTTTTGGGTTCTTAAATTGAATACTCTAAAAGCTTTGCTGACCATAGAATACCCAACAAAATACCCTTCATCAGACTTTTCATCAAACTTTCCCAGATAATCAATGGTATTGAGAATAGATACATGACATCCAAATGGTCGCATGAAGTCAAGGATAGGTGGTCTACCCCTAAATAATTCATAAGGTGTCTTGTTCTTTGTCTTCACCACTAAAACCCTATTTTGCACATAACATGCGTGTTAAGCTGCTTCATTAAAAGTTATTGGCAATTTAGAATCGCCAACATGGTTCTAGCGGCCTCTATCGATGTCTGTTCCTCCTCTCAAGAACACCATTTTGTTGAGGAGTTCTAGCAACACTAAATTCTCTTTAATACCTTTATCTCGCAAAACTCATCCATAACTCTATTCTTGAATTACGTCCCATTGTCACATCTAATGATTTTAACTTTCATATCATATTGGTTTTCAACTTCAGTGATAAAGATCTTGAGGATTCCTGTTGTTTCATCCTTGGTTTCAAGGAAGAACACCCATGTGAACCTGCTAAAATAATCAGTCACCACTAGACAATATTTCTTCAAATTCAAGCTGCTCACTGATGTAGGACCAAACAAGTCCATATGCAACATTTGAAGTGGGTGAGCAATAGAGTTAACCAACTTTGACCTGCAAGAAGCTCTGTGTTGTTTGCCTTTAAGACAAGCCACACATGTTTGATCATTTTCAAATCTTTTTCGAGGACCTCTCACCAAACCATCTTTGACAATCTTGTTAATGGTTTTGAAGTTAACATGACAAATTCTTCTATGCCATAACATGGATTCATCCACTGTGGCCTTTGCAAGCAAGCAAGCATAGTCATCTTTAGCAACAATGTTGTTCATATCAAAGCTATATAGATTGCCTTTTCTAGGAATTTTAAGAAGAATTTGACTTTCATCAGGCATCTTAAAATCCTTAGAGAGTACAAAACACATATCTTTGGTAAAAAGAACATTGTTCTTCTTGTCACACATTTGTGACACGCTAAAAAGATTATACTTAAGCTCTTTTACATAATACACATGTTCAAAGTCCAAGTTACCAGTTTTAATAACATCTTTACCAGCAACTTTCTCATTTACTCCACCTCCAAAACTGACATACTGTCCATCATATTGCTCAAAGTCTGAAAGATAGGACTTGTTGCCAGTCATGTGCCTTGAACACCCACTATCTGTATATCCTTGATCTGATCTTTTTGTCCTTGGATGTTCCTGCACATAAGAGTAAAGAGTTAGTTTCTTTTGGGGACCCAAGCCATGATTGACTTGGATCCGCCTCGTGTATCAATATAGTTATATCTATCAAAGGTCATTGATACACCATTGGGATTGGTTGTAGAGGTATTTCCTTTAGGTTTCCATTCCCAACGTCTTTGAGGCCTTTGACATTGCCCATGTCCCTCTTTTCTTGTTTGACCCTTGTAGTGGTAATTTTGAATGAGCGGTGGAAGCTACTGGTTTCTTTAGGCTCCCACCGTTGGTTGTAATTAAACTTTTTAGGTTGAAAAGTTCCTTTCCCTGTTTATGCAGATTTTGCAAAAGTTGTTTTGGAGTTTGCACTTTTAACAGGTGACTTTGGGTGAGCAGTGTTAACAGTTTTTGCAGTGGCAAGAGTTTTGAGGCCACTTCTAAGTTGAACTGCTCTTGGGACCATTTTGTTGTATGGGTTAGGGTGTACATTATTTTGAGACATGTTAGAATTGACCCTTTTCTTCCCATAGACTTCCCTTCTCCCAACATGATAGTCACAATAAGCATGTAAATGATCAAAACTACCACAGATATAGCATGCCTTATTGTACATAACAAAATGACTACCTAGTTGTTGAGATTTAACATGATTCCAACTCATTTGGTTACCCCTAGGAGCTGTAGGCTTGTTTCTATACATCTCAGCATACTTTACAGTTGGTCTAGGTTTATTAGCTTGTTTCCTAGGTTCCTCTGTAACAGTATTTACAACTTTTGGGATAGGTGTCTCTTCCTTCCTATTAACATTCTCATCAACAACAGATGAGTCACTAGCACTCTCAAAAACATCATTATCAAGCTTACTCTCTTCCTCACTCTTCACTACTGTGTCCTTTAAAGGACCATATTCTCTTTCAAGATCCTTAAAATCATCTATGCCTGTATGAGCTAAATCTATACCTGGAGGTGATGGAACACCTCTTAATGGTGGAGGCACTGTATTATAACCCATACCAGACTTAGCTTTATTGTATATTTGAGCATTCCAAATTTTATCAATTGACTTAGACTGATGATAACATGTGTCTAAAGTTAAATTGACATTTTCAGTTTTCTTTTGAAGTTTTTCAAGCTCCTTTTGGTATGCTTCATTCACAGCAGTTGTATGTTCTACCTCTCTCCTAAGAAGAATCATATCATCATTATATCTAGACTCATTTGCCCGATAGTGCTCTATTTGCTTTTCTAATACAGCCAAAGCTCTCCTAAGATTAGACACAGTATAATTAGCAGTATATAACTCTTGTCTTTCATTAGAATATAGATCATTAAGCCTTTCTACTTATTTAGCAGCCCTACATGTTTTAGAACAACTATCAAAGTTTTGTACCTCAGAGTCAGAAAAAGCCATGAGAGCAACTTCAGTAGCAACAAGAGCAGCATCAATATGTTCTTCTTCATGATCATCAGCCATGAAACTCCAATCATAGCTCACACCATCAATAGCCAGCATTGCCTTTGGTTATTCCACAGTTGGTTCCTTCTTTTGCTTGTACCAAGTAGATCTGTTGTCCTTGGTCTTTGGTCTTCTACACTCTCTAGCAAAATGTCCCAACTTGTGGCAGTTAAAGCACTCCACTTTCTTCTTGTCAAAGCCTGCAGTTTCATTACCATTGATATGAATAGGCTTGCCAGTCTTCTTGTAAAACTTCCTAGCTCTCATGCTAAGAAGAGCTATCTGCCACTTTATATCCATCTCCTCCAAGTCATCTTCATCAATTTGCTCTATATCTTCATGAGTTAAGACAGAGCCATTAACTTGGGTGGAGATAAAAGCATAGAAAGTAGGATCTCCAATACTAGCAACCTTCTTCTTTGAGCCTGCAGTGGTAGCATTGTGGTTACCAGTGGAAACTTTAGAAACATCATAGGCAACATCATCATCACTATCATCATCAGAAACATCACTGTCAACAGAGGTTGACAACAATGCCAAGCCACTAGAGCTTGTACCAAGTTTCCCTGCCTTCTTTAACCTTTGCTCAATTAGTTTGAAGTTGTTGTAAAGATCATTGAGCTTCATTGTTTCAATGTCTGACTTGTTTTCCCAAACAGTGACATTTGTTTGAAACTCTGAAGGCAAACTTCTTAGAAACTTCAAATTGAGGTCTTCCTTTTCTACCTCAATGCCAAACACAGTCAGCTATGTAACAATCTTCTGAAGTTTGATAAAGATGCTATCAAGTGAGTCATTGCTTGAAGCAGAGAAATTTTCATAACTTTGCTTCAACAATGTCTTTTGAGTCTTCTTTGTAGCATCATTACCACCAAACACTGAGCAAATATCTTCAAACAGTTCTTTAGCAGTTTTGAACTTGCTGAATGCAATGATCTGGTCTCTGGGAAGATTCATCAACAACAAACTTCTAGCCTAAAGATCATTCTTCCTCAATGCTTTTTCAACACTAGATTCAGGCGTTGAAACTTTCACAACATCTGTGTCACCAACCTTCACAGTACTAGTCACAGGCTTGAAAGAATCACCAATTTGAATGATTTCCCATAGAGCATAGTCCTGAATGAGAAAGTATTGCTCAATTAGTATCCTCCACATCTCAAACTCATTAAGTTTGAGCTTGGGTAGCCTTGGTGTGGAAGAGTTAGACTGATTGTTTTCCATCTCCATTGCTTGAGTGAGTAGGTTAAGCTTATTCCTTGGATCTTCTAAAACAAAATATCATAACCTTCTCTCTGATACCACTTGATGGATCTGGACACACACCTTGTGTCAATGATATTTTGTATAATATTATCAAGCAAGCGGAATTTACTTAGTAATACTTAGAAGATAAATTGTATAATGTTATGAGAGTAAACACAGAATAAACATAACACTTAAGCTCCAATATTATTGATGAATAATACGAGTGATCTTAGTATCACTAGGGTTACACCTTGAAGCTTTCGTAGGTAAATTAACAAGTACACACACGTACCTAAGACAATGACCTAGGACCTCCTTTTATACAACAAGGAGTCCTTTACAAGATAAGTATAAAGCTAACATAATAGAATATACACAAGATCTATTCCATACTTATCTAGACACGTTTAACTAAACATAAACTGATTGCAGTGGTAACAATGTACTGCCAGTGGGAATACGTTTCCACTGCTAGTGTTAATCTAAGCAGTGTAAACCACAACTATCCGTGGTAACAGATTATTCCCAACACATATAAACATTTTGTTGCAAAAATTTACCTAATCTTGCAACTCAAGTCCCACTATAACAAAATCAAAAATCTTTAAGGCGTTCTAATTAGTGATTACAAACTACGATTCACACATCGTTATGCCATCCGAGACATAATCTATCCATAACCAAACCACACCAAATATAAATTTCTGGCCACAACCACACATACATGATCGTTATTATATTATTTAGACTTTATATAAGTCAATTTTGGCCAATACTTCCGCATTATACCATAGCTAATTATAATTTTCAGTATCATTATTACCACAACGCATTGTTATTACTATAATGTTATTATAAATCTCACGATTTTTACGACCAATATGGTCCTTTTCACAATAAAACATGCCACAAAGCATACTATAACATATTTCAAACTTTAATTTATTTAATTTATGATCTCCTTGATCATTTTCTACATTACACCATCATTAAGATTTCATTATTTTAACTTTATGTTGAAAAAAATTTATAACATAAATTTTACACAACGACGCATACCTAAGGTCCGACACGAACTCCTATTCCACCTAACCTATTTTCTTAGTACGTCTAACTAGTTTTAAACTTTTATTTCCTATCCCACCACCCTACTCATATCATGCCGTTAACACATAAGCCTACTCATTTATACTTCCTTATTTACATGGAGAGGCGTCCCAAACAATGTAAATCAAGAATTATAAACTCGTAGTTCGGTGACTCACAATTTTTTTACTTAAATGAAAAGGCGTCCCAATTCATTCAAATAACGGAATTATAAGTCATCCTACTTATCCATTTCCGACATAACACTAATATATATCTGTAACTTGCTTAAACTCCAATCCTTACCACGTTATATTTTTCATGTTTACATCTTTCACTTTTTAGACTTGGATACACTTTTACTATAACATTTCCCAAGGAGGGACTATAACATTTATCAGCCCTTACCAATAGGAATCCGCCTCTATAATATTAATTGGGGTTTCCTAATAGGAATCCGCCTATATAACATCAATTTGCCTTTCCCAACAGGGATTTGCCTCTACAACATCAATTGGCCTTTCCCAACAAGGATTCGCCTCTTTTAACATATCCTTTCAAAGGATTTCTGTAATTATTTCTGTAACTATATATCTGTGGATCCAAACTATTATCATACATACATATCAGTTTACCCATTTTGTAATTCATTTACAGGTCAACCCTTGTTGACCATTTTCACATTCTTACATTTTTCAAATTTGGTCTATCCGACTTATCCGCTGTAACATCCTGTAAAAATCTACAGTTATTAATAAACGTTAATCAAGGATTGATTATGTATTACTATTCAACTTTTACTTACACTGTGCAACAATGAATCAGTATATGTTATGTTATTCACACACTCCCTTGGAACGAGCTCACACATGTACCATAATATTTTAAACACGTACAAAACAAACCCCAGTAGTGTTTTGATCACCAAAACACCACAACACACTCACAACCGCCCCTGGTTCCCACTTTTCTCTTAATGGGACAAACATACCAATTTGAGTCCATAAATACACATTGGGCCTCGTTAAAACTTAGCCTAATCATTAAACCCAACTATTAGACCAAACGGATCCTTATTTAATATACATTGGGCCTAACCCAAATTCAAGCCCAATAACTAATCCATTAACACTTATAACGAAGATATAAACGTATTCAACACACACCTACTTTGGATCGTTTTCTTAGAATTTTGACACACAAGGAATTTAACTAATTTCACCACTCGTTTAACCACATTCCAAAGAATCAAGATCAACTAATATATACATCATACACGTATGTATGAACAGTAAACGAACACCAAAGCTAAGCGTGATCACTCATTTCTCAAATGTACCAATATTGATCAAAACTATTCCAAACATTGCGTTTTGTGTTCTAAACATTCCAAATGAATTTGTAAACATGTTAAGAGATCTCTCATGTCACACTAAGCCTCAAACGAGCCCTATAGTCACCTTTGGTCACGTTACTAAGTTGTTTTGTACCCTTTGGAGCTTTACAACCAAACGAGCCCTTGTGATATTTTTCCTAGACACAACCCTGACCATTGTGATGTCTAAACCTTTCTAGGACCTCAAACACTCTCTTGTGACATTGTGTAACACATTAGAACCTTCCTTGGGCTCATGGTACACGAAATAAGCACATAAGTCAGTTTCTAAAGTCATTGCTTAGTCACTTTGCTCAAACCGAGACTCCCCTAAATGTTTTTCACATTATCCTCATCTCTTATTCTCTTTATCCCTCAACTTGCTTCCTATTCGTGTGATATAATCCCATGCAAAACACACTTCACGTATAACACCCAAACTCACAAAACAAAACACTCTCATGTTCCTTTGCCTCTTGTGACAAGTCAAGAAGAACAAGCCAAATTCTAGGAGATCCATAGCGTGAACAAGCCATCCAAGAGTCCCTCTCTTATCCTTGGTGTGAGCACAAAAAAGCCACAAAGTCCTCTGACCCTCACCAAGTCTACAGACGAGTATACACCCTACCTTTTAAGGTGTTGTAAGTCCCTTCCAACACTTAGTTAAATTTTGAATACCTTAAGTTGTTTTATAACCGGTTACGCTAAGCTTTCCATATATTTTACCATGCTCTCGTTAAACTTGAACCAATAAATATGCTCACTTGAATCCTAACATGACTAAAAATGAGTTGGTACACTTGTTATTAACTTATAACAACATATACACATGTTTTATCACATGTTTTGAAGTGCACTTAAACAAGTCTATAAAACTGTCTAAGTTATATCACTCAACAGATATGGTTTTGTCACTTAGAAATGGTCTCGTAAAACTATGTTGAAACGTGCACAATACCAAAGAAACTGTGTAACTCACTTCTCTTTACACTAAAAAAATATGAGGTACCAATAAGTCACTCATACAAGCTCATTTGATAAGTTTTACAAGCTAAAATCTATGCTCTATCACAACAGTTTCAAAACCTTTGTAACAAGCTTAACAGGCCTTAAGGCAAATTTAAATATAAGTTGTTTTGTAAATTGATTTAGTCTATAATAAGCTCATAAACAAGCCCACCAAACCCTAAGTCCATTGGATCAATATAAGTATCATTGGGGCCGTAAGTTTTGTCTTAAAGCCCAATAACTTGAAAATAAGCTAATATAAGTTAAAAAGCTATTTTATAATCTTCAATAAACTTTTGAGAATATAGTATGCTAAAAGAAATGATAAACTTTACTAAGAGAGAGTTTTGGACTAAAAATGCAAACTATGCTAAACTTAAGGGTTAAAAGTGTAACTTTCAGAAAATAAGGGTATGAACTGCCACATTTGTAATATGAGGATACAGACTAATTAAACATGTAATTTTTGAAGAGATTGGACTTGGAATGTAAAGATATTTAACTTTGGACTATTTTTGCAAATTATTATAACCTTAAGGACTAATTGTGTAATTCTACATAAAAGGGTGTCAAAACTGCCATATTTGTAATTTAAGGTTAGAATATGAATATCTAAGAACCAAGGGTGATAAAATGTCATTTTTGAAAGATATAAACCAAAAATGTATATATACTAAAATTCAAGGACTAAAAGTGTACTTTTCTATAAACATGTATCAAAACAGCCATTTTGATAACTTGAAGGTAAAAAGTGAATATTTGGAAATCCATAATGATAAATGATCATATTTGAATACTTTGAGCCAAAAATATAATTTTACCAAAGTACAGGGACTAAAAAATTTAAATATCCACTGAAAAGGTCTAAAATGTAAATTTCTCATAACTTGAAGGTTCAATCAGTAACATTATGATTTTACCTTTGGTAGAACCGGAAGCAGCCTCTCTACCTTAGGTAGGGGTATGGCTGTCTACGTCTTAACCTTCTCCAAACACCGTGGAAGACGGTATTGGGACCCATAACCCGTGGAAGACGGTATTGGGACCCATAACCCGTGGAAGACGGTATTGGGAGTTACTTTACTTTACTTTTTTATACTAATGATGTATGAGGCCTATCCTAAGAAGAAGACCAAACAATTATTTTAAGCTTATCGTCCACCAACTTTTGAAGAGACCACATTCACTGAATCTAAACACATGAAGATAAGCTAATATTATTCATAATATAGTTTTTGAGCTTTAAGCATTTTAAGCATCTCAAACAACCCAAACCACCAAAATATGAGTTTTCCTTATTATCCAGGTTGTGTGTTGGATTCATTCCTAAGTTGCACTTGATATCACTTGCTTGCCTATACACCCCCCAACTGATGTAAGTTCATAGTGCCACTTTTATATGTTTTACAAACTCGTGGGGAGATACATGCTACAAACAAAACACAAGTATTTTTGTGTATGCTATCCTGAATGTTATTGCATAAGACATATTGTTGCCCCTATAAAGCCCCTCATAGCATGAACCTTAATCACTAGCGAGTGAACGTGAATATTGTGAATAGATCTATTGGAGGTTGACAGCCCTTTTGAGCTAGCTAGATAGATAACCATTTGTTAGCCAGATTGATAGCCAAATGCACATTATTTGATTTATACTAGGAGAATGGCAAGCTCCTGCCCCAAGGGTGTAACACCCCCAAAAATGGTTCGCAGCGGAAGAAAAAGTTTTTGGGATGCTACTCAGTTGGATCATAACACAAGTGAAAAATAATAGCTTTTTCGTAAAAGATTTCATTTATTGAAGTAAAATAGAGTTTACAAAGGTTGATTTGTTGCGGAAAAATGGCCCATTAATAAAATGTGGTCCTCATACGTAAATCAGAGTCATCTATGACCATGCCATGCCAATGCCCAAGCGCCTCCAGAGTTAGCTATCGCCTTTTCATCCTGAAATCACATGCTAAAAAGTCAACACAATGGTTGAGTGAATTCATAGGTTTAGTAATAAAGCAGTTGATCACAAGATTTTCAAGTTTAAGATAAGCCATGGGCTACGTTGTTATACGCCCATAAAAGATAGTTGATATTATTGCACTAAGCTCATGACACCAAACTAACTGCATACACCTAAATTTCTGGTGTAAGTAAGTAAAATTGCCCTACGAGATGTAATAGCCAATTACATAGAGATACCAAATATAGTGCGCCCGGTTATTTCCGATAACCGAGTCGGGTCGTCAATTCCATAGTACTATCCACGATATTTCATGTTCACTGCAAGTGATTAATGGTTCATGATGTGGGGACTTTTGGCAAACAACTTAGGCGAGTCATAATATCAAGTGAGCAAGAAATGGTTTTCAAGCAATTGTGATCATAAAGCGGTAGTAGCATGTATTCTCCCCAAGGAGTTTATAAAGCAGTTAAAAGAGTAAAAGTGGGGCTATGAACTCACCTCAAGTAGAATAATACAAGTTGGAATAACGTGCACGGGAATCGAGGTTCGGTGACTCTAACCGCAACCTAAATAATTAATATGTCTTAGGTTCGAGAAATAATGCCATGTATGCAACTTAATAAAATGTTTTATCACCCGTACATGTTTGCATAAAAGTTTAATTGTGAAAACGTAGTTGCGTCGAAGTTTTCTATTAATAGTCGTTATTTACATTTTAAACGTCTTAACAAGTATTTCTCATAATTAAGTTGTAGTGGTCTTGTTAATATGTATCAAGGAAAAATTTACCGACGCACTTTATTTCATGTTACTATTGTTGTTATAAGTTATTTACGAGAAAACAGGGTTTTCCAATGTTAACTTATATATTTCGTTAAGTTGTCAAAATGGATGAGTGACCTCGGAAGACTAGTCATAAAACGTGTTGGAAACTTTAGTGCACTTGTGGGATGGTTCACACCTTGTAATGGGTTAGGAGGTACGGAGTGTACACCCATAAGGTCCATGAACACCCCGACTCTAAAAGTGGTATGTATTGGTAGTGCTTGGTGAAAATATGTTGTGGTTAACATCGATTATCGGTGTTTCCACCAAGCGATGCCAAGGGATCAGATGTTTCCCGAAGTGGTATCTCATGAAGTTGTGTTTACATCAAGCGATGGCGTTTCAATCAAGCGGTGTAACCACCGAAAGCACTATAAAAATCTTGAAATAAGTCTTGATAAATAGCGATTATAAGCGCATCATTATGACCACGTTTAATTGGTCATGTAACCACTAACGGCTATAATGGGGATGATTATGAGGCTATTAATGGGCCGATTAATACTCATAATTCCATTGGAACGGTCAAGAGTAACCTCCTATAAATAGGAGATCTAAACATGCATGAAGACACACAGAAAACACATAACACTTATAAGTGCACGGGTTAAAGAATTGTGCCTAATTCTCTAACTGCATTTGGTCTTATACCAAGTAGATATTCGTGATACCCAGGCATTAGGGTCGAATAGTTTACTTTGGAAAGTGATCACACGATTCCAAGTGATATCCGGTAACCACCAAGTGGTATCTCATTACTACTAACGGTTTGTTTGTTTCTATTTGAAGAGTTGCACATTTCCGAATTGATTATCTTCACCTTGCTTTGGGACGAATAACCACCAAGAATCAAAGTAAACTATTTAGTGATAATCAATGGCAATTCGCAATGAAACACATGGCTTCAAACTTTGCTGTTTGGACAAGTTTGAAGGGTGGACTTTAGGAGGTGGCGAAGAAGATGCACTTCTTCTTTGTCAAGTATGAGTGTGGTCTATGTGCCGACTACTCCAATTCACGATGATGGTGATGATGCTACCGTGGATCGATCGGGAGGAGGAGCAAGTGGAGAATGATGACTACATATCAGAGGTCTTATTCGAATGGTATGTCGATTCTTTGTTTGATATTTATCGAACTTTGAATCTTCCAAAGAACTGTGGATTCCTTGGATGCCAAATATATGGTGAGGATGCATCAAGTAAGAAGTTCCTTGTTAGTAATTTCACAAATTACAAAATGACCGATTCAAGACCGGTTATGGAACAATACAATGAACTTCTTGGAATACTTGGAAGATTTACGCAACACCAAATGAACATGGATGAGGCTATCAAAGTCTCTTGTGTCATTGATAAACTCCTCCTTCATGGAAAGATTTCAAGCATACCTTGAAACATATGAAGGAGGAGTTAACTCTTATTGAGTTAGGCGGTCATCCGCACATTGAGAATCTCTCAAAGTGCGAGGATAATGACAAGCCAAAGAGTAGCAATCTTTGTTGGACCATCTCGTTGTCAATATGGTGGAGCATAACAACTCTACCGGTACAATGACAACAAAGGCAAACGCAAATTTCATGATAACACAAGGCGCGATCCTAACAAGAAGGCAACACCTACTTGTTGGAAATGTGGCAAGACCGGTCACATTAAAAGGGACCGCAAGGGTGTTAAAGTTGGTGGTAAAGCCAATGGATCGAGCACTAATGGTTCGTGGAGTGGTGGTTCACCAACTCATCGAAAGGTCGAATATGTTTAATAAGTCTTTTCGGACTTATTATGTTACATATGTATCTCGAATCTTTTATGTGCGGGATGATGATGTTGCGTGGTGGGTTGACTCGGTGCAACAGTTCATGTGTGTAAAGATAGAAGTCGGTTCAAGACTTATGAGTCACCGAATGATGGTTCTATTCTTCACATGGGAAATGAGTCAACGACCTTGGTGCATGGTCGTGGTTGTGTAGATCTTAGGTTTAGTTAGGAAAGATTGTAACTTTGTTTAATGTTATTCATGTTCACGATATCGGGAAGAACTTGGTTTCAAGTAGTGTTTTGAATAATCATGGATATAAACAAGTTATTGAATCGATAAATTTGTGCTTTCTAAGCATGGTGTTTTATTGGTTTTGGTTATTTATGTAATCAAATGTTTAGGCTTAATATTACCAGCGAGTGTTATTTCACTTTTATGACCACATATGATCGATGATTCTAACATTTGGCATGCTAGACTTGGTCATGTTCACTATAAAAGAATGCAAGATATGTCTAGGGATGGTTTAATCCTCGCTTTTGACATGGACACCGAAAAGTGTAAAACTTGCATGTTGACCAAGATAACCAAGAAACCCTTTCGGTGTTAGTCGTGAGACTAAGATCTTGGAGCTTATTCACGATGACACATGTGATTTGCATGCCACTCCTTCTTTGGGGAATAAGAAGTACTTTGTGACATTTATTGATGATGCTTCTAGATTTTGTTATGTCTATCATTACATACCAAGGATGAAGCATTAGATAAATTCAAAGTGTTTAAAGCGAAGTTGAATTACAACTTGGGTCTTTAATCAAAAGATTAAGGATCGATAGGGAGGTGAGTACATGGATACTCAAGTACTTTGATCTGTTGGAATAATCCATGAAACAATCGCCCTTATACTCCTCAAAGAAATGGTATTTCGAAAGGAAAAACAGGTCAAGGAGATGGTTAATTCCATGTTGTCCTATTCAGATCGAGTCAAGGGTTCAGGGTGAAGCTATGTTAATGACTTGCTATTTATTAAATAGGGTTCCAAACAAAAGGAACAAGGTTACCCTTATGAACTCGGACTAAAAAGAAACCCAACTGAATTATCTCAAGGTTTGGGGTTGTAGGGTTGTAAGACTCACGATCCAAAGCAAAGACTTTGGGTGAAAGAGGCATTGATCGCATCTTTGTTGGATATCTTGAGCATTCCAAGGCTTTTAGGTTCTATGTTATTGAACCTAATGAACATGTTTCGATTAACTCAATAATTGAATCAAGGGATGCGAGACTTTGATGAGAATAGATTCTCATCGCCCCTAGACCAAGTCGAGGATTCCTAATGGAACTCATGACTTTGGTGTATCGAGGTCCTCGATGATGAACCATCGGTGGTCCTCGATGAGGTTGTGGTTCAACAACTCGAACACGTGCTCGGGAAGAGCAAAAGGGTCGGGACTCAAAGTCATTTGGACCGAGTTTCAACTATACTTAGTTGAAGGTACTAGGGATGAGGTCTCGGACCAATACTCCTATTGGTTCATTGTTGAGGATGACCCCAAAACATTTGAAGAAGCAATGAAGTCCCGGACATTGCTTTACGGAAAGAAGCAATCAATGATGAGATGGATTCCATCATGGGCAACAACACTTGGGTGTTGGTTGATCTACCTCCGGTTGCAAATGGATTTTCAAAAGGAAAATGAAGGTAGATGGAACTATTGAAAAGTTCAAGGCTAGACTAGTCATTCGGGCTTTAAACAAAAGTCGAATAGACTATTTTGATACTTATGCCCACGTGGCTCGTATCGATACCATAAGGCTGGCGATTGCTATGGCATCTATTCACAATCCGTTATTCATCGATGGATGTGAAAGCGACTTTCTTGAATGGTGAATTGGAAGAGGAGGTTTATATGAACCAACCTCGTGGCTTCATCATGCTGGCAATGAAAACAAGGTGTATGGCGATTAAGTCTCTTTATGGACTTAAGCGGGCACCTAACAATGGCATCAAAAGTTTGATGAAGTGGTTTTGTCTAGTGGTTATGTTCTTAACCAAGGTCGACAAATGTGTATATAGCAAATTTGATGAATCGGTAAAGGAGTCATCATTTGTCTATATGTTGATGACATGTTGATCTTTGCACCGACCAAAATCAGTTGACGCCAAAGGAATTTTGTCATCAAGGTTCTCCATGAAAGACATGGGGAGGCGATGTTATCCTTGGTATAAGGATTAAACATGAAAGTAATAGAATTTCTATCTCTCGGTCTCATTATATTGAGAAGGTCTCGAGGAAATTCAATTACTTTGATTGTACTCGATGAGTACACCTATGGATACTTGTGAGAAGGCGATGCCTAATCATGGCAAGGTCGTATCTCAACTTGAGTATTCTAGGGTAATTGGTACTGATGTATGCCATGACTTGTACAAGACCGATATTGGTTTTGCGGTGGGAAAATTGAGCGGTATACTAGTAATCCTAGTGCTCATCAACGGCAAGCGATTCAAAGGGCATCAAGTATTTGAAGAGAACTATGGATTATAGTCTCTCATATCTTGGTTACCCATCGATGTTGGAAGGTTACACCGATGCAAGTTGGATCGATAACATCAAGACAATTAAATCTACCGGTGGTGGGTATTCCTACTTGGTGGAGGTGCAATTTCTTGGGCATCCAAGAAACAAACTTGCATCACCAGTTCAACAATGGAATCTGAATTTGTGGCCCTAGCATTCTTTGGTAAAGAAGTCGAATGGTTGAAAAACTTGCTTCTTGAGATTCCATTGTGGCCTAAACCTATAGCACCTATTTCTATCGGTGTGATAGTGCGACTACATTGGCTAAGGCTTATAGCCGGATGTACAATGGTAAGTCTAGACACTTAGGTGTCGGGCATAGCATGATTCGTGAGCTTATCATGAATGGGGTGGTATCTATAGATTTTGTGAGATCTCAATGAACTTAGGCGATCACTTGACGAAGGGTGCGGCTAGAGACTTGGTTATAAAGTCGCTAAAGGGATGGGTTTAAGTCCAACTTAGTCACTTGAATGCTAGGACACCCAACTCCTCCCAAGGAAACTTGGGAGCCGAGTTCAATGTGGAAAGTCGAACATTCAAAGGGTGGAGCACATGTTTTATTTACATCCCAAGGTTGTGCTCGAACTCTTTGAAAGGAGGATGAAGTCTTTACTTCTTAATGGTTAATTTCTTTGAAAAAGTGCTTGGCGGGAGCATGACTAAAGAGGAACCACCTATGTAAATGTTGAAGTTTTGCCGCTTAAGGAAGCTTTGGACTTTTAGCTTTTACAACATTTATGAATTTGGATATGGACACATGGCTTGTATAGTGTCAGGAGCTGTTAAGTGTTTGAAAACTTGTGTGTGTATTTTATCTTCAGGTATTCAAATGGGTTGAAGGGTTCAATTCTTAGAACACCCTGATTCTCGAATATTTGAACGTGTAATTTACTAAGATGGAAATTCAATCCTCAGGACATTTTCGTTTATTCACATGTTTTGATTGATGTTTATTTTCATGCAAAGGGAGTGAACTAAATTTGGGGAGGATTGTTGGAAAATTTAGTGCACTTGTGGGATGGTTCACACCTTGTAATGGGTTAGGAGGTACGGAGTGTACACCCATAAGGTCCATGAACACCCTGACTCTAAAAGTGGTATGTATTGGTAGTGCTTGGTGAAAATACTGTTGTGGTTAACTGCGATTATCGGTGTTTCCATTGGCGATGCCAGCCGGGATCGTGTTCCACCAAGTGGTATCTCACCGAAGTTGTGTTTACTCTGAAGCGATGGCGTTTCCATCAAGCGGTGTAACCACCGAAAGCACTATGAAAGTCTTGAAATAAATCATCGATAAATGACGCATAACCGCATCATTATGACCACGTTTAATTGGTCATGTAACCACTAACGCTATAATGGGGATGATTATGAGGCTATTAATGGGCGATTAATACTCATAATTCCATTGGAGCGGTCAAGAGTAACCTCCTATAAATAGGAGATCCGAACATGCATGAAGACACAGAAAACACATAACACTTATAAGCGCAAGGGTTAAAGAATTGTGCCTAATTCTCTAACTGCATTTGGTCTTATCCCAAGTAGATATTCGTGATACCCAGGCATTAGGGTCGAATAGTTTACTTTGGAAAGTGATCACACGATTCCAAGTGATATCCGGTAACCACCAAGTGGTATCTGTTACTACTAACAGTTTGTTTGTTTCTGCTGAAGAGTTGCACATTTCTGCTGAATTGATTATCTTCACCCTGCTTTGGGACGAATAACCACCAACAAAACGACCGTTAATCATTATTTGAGACTCAACTTAGTGGATTCATTGAGTATGGAACAAGGTCTACAAAAGTCTAGAACTGAACTTCAGCTCAATCGGACCCGATCCTACATAAAAATAGCCTCGAAGTTGGGTACTCACGCTATTTTTGTGGTTTTTGGGCAGTTTCCGGGCAAGTTTACGAGGTTATATTTTATTCGTTATAGATTTGTTTGACAAATGGTTGGACGTTTTAGAAAATAGGTCAGGTCTACTTTACTGTTTTCTCTGCTATTATTTTTCCATAAAAGACTCTATCTATGAGAAAAACGGGCTTGAAGATGGTCTCTCGCAAAACTGCTCCTGACACTTAGAAAATATTTTGACACTTTGGGCTGGTAAAATAGTTACCGTAGTCGTAACTTTAAATCAATGTATCTTGGTCGTTTTAGCTCCGTTTCCTAAGTTCTTTATATCCCCAGTTTCGGATTTTAGTATACTAACATATTTTTAGTACTTCGGATACTCTAGTTAACTTGTAGTACTCGATTTTACCTCTTGAAAGTCGTTTAACAGCTTTATTTGTTTCAGGAATTTAGTTTCCGACACTCAACTTAAAACTAACGTAGTTTCTTCGTTATATGCCCGTTTTAACCCGTTCAAGCGACCACGTACTCGTAAATGAGTCTATTTTCTATATTTCTACTCAAATCTTACTTCCAACTTACTGAATCTTCCATATTTAACAAAATGGGACAGCTTTATATACACATGTTTCAAAGTGTATTTTCTAGTGTTTAATTCATTTAAATTTACTTTCAACCACTTCAAAACTACTCTACTTTTACCACATTCTTGTCAAGAGTGTTATGAAACTTAGGTATTTATAAAAATGAAAGTTTATGACATAGTAACTAGTTACTAACTTAATATGTTTAAGAAAGTTACAAACATGTACAAAGGTGATATTTATGTTTATGTAAAATAAGTTCTAGAAAATGAGGTATCTCATGATTATGAAATGTAAGATTATGAAAGTTTAGTTTGATGACTTACTTGAAGTAATGAGGTGATATGATCACTAGTGTCTAGCGTAATAACCCAAAGGAGCTTATAACACTTAAGGTATGCAAACACCTTAGCCCTATAAACCTTAAATAAGTTATGGAACAATGCTAAGAACCAAAGCTTCTACCCTTTCTCTATCTCGACAGGGAACAAAGGAGTGAATTAGAGGTGATGTTTGTGAGAGTTGTGAGGAATAGTGGTCAAGTGTTAAGGTTTTTTTTTTATAGCCAAGTTAAGGTATGGCTTAATGATTTGTTTAATGATCATAACATGTAGGTTAGTAAATTAGTAATATAGGGTGGCGTTTGGTCAAGTCTTGGCAGACGCATGCTTCACAAAACAAGGAAAAAGAGCCATACATGTTGCATTTTAGGTATTAGTTTATAACTTGTCTAGTGTGTAGGTGTTGGGGGTCTCGTTGGGTAGTTCACAGAAGCAAGAAAAAGGACCATGGGTAGAAATAAGTATGGTGTCTCTAATATAATATCACTCTTTGTAGTCAAAAGTTAGTCAAAATGCAAAGGTAGGCTACTAGCCTAATAAAAAAAATGTAAGCATGGTGTGGATGTGGGCTAGTTGTCGTGTGAATGAGAGCAAGAAAATGGGCACAACATTGATGTTGGTTTGTGGCAGACGCATGCACAAAAATAAGATGATACAATTGTTATCTAACATGCACATTTCTTTATCCAAGATGATGTTGGGTTTTACTTGGTGAGTATTAAGGTCAATATTTCTCCAACCTCTCTCTATCTCTAAAACTCATATTTCTCCAACCTCTCTCTAAAACTCACCCACCCAAATCCAATCCCTTTTCTCCGGCGGTCGGTTTCGACCGGCCGTCCGGATCTTTCTTGTATTTATTTTCCCTCAATAAAAGCCTTGCTCATGATCTGTCATCACTACTTGTTGCTGTTGTTGCCGCCGCCACCGCTCGATCTGCTTTCGGATCTGTTGTGGTCCGCCATCGATAGCTTGTTGTAGCCTTGGGTTTTGATTCTAGATTTGTTGGGTTTTGCTCTGGCTCCTTTTAGGATGCTTGGTTTTATCTTCTATGTATGTTTTCTGTACTTTGTGTACTTTTGTCAAGCTACATCTTCGTATGGTTGTGTCTCCTTAAAGCTCACTTTGGTGATTCCCCCCACCCGTGTATGGTGTAGTTGTGGTCGGTCACAACTATTAGGGTGTATGCTTTCTTTTGGCTTAACTTGTTGCCTCGTGTATTTTGTTTGGCAAGTCGGCTTCGACTTTGCCCTTTATGTTCGATGTAACATGTTGTGTGCAAATTTCCTCCATTTGTGAGGTGTGATATGAAATGTAATCTTTGTTCAAAAAAAAAGTATTAAGGTCAATGGTCAAATTACATGATAAACATGTATGGCTTCTAACATAAATTAATCTTATAGCTATTATTTTATTGAAAGGGATGTGTGGCATTTAGTAGAAAAGAGAAAAGTATGTATTGTTTTATGTAATAATGTATTCTATAAGTATATTGGGTATTGAAAATAGGTATTGGGTATTAGTTTCGTAGTCGAAGTTAAATATGTAAAATTAAATGTTGTTTATAAAAGAATTATCAGAGGTATAAGAAATAAATTTTTTTGTATGTTTGTAATAGGTTTAAGGGATGTAAGGATGTGTTAAAATAATCGTTGAGAGTGTGGGATACATTCGGTGTTCATTTAAATTGTGAAAATCTTTTATTAAATTAATAATCGTGAGTGACTAAAATGCAAATGCCAAGCAATTAAATTATGAATTCAAGTAGTGGCAATATAATGTAATGTCATAGACTAAATATAGTCTAAAGTCGTAGTGCACAAAAAGGGTGTTCTTGTTTTACGTCATTTAATTAAATAGTATTACGTAAAGGTAAATGCGTAAACTTCCAAAATTAATAAATTTTGAGCTGGAGGTTGAGTAAGGACTTGAAAATTTACGGGTTGTTATAAAGGGCCCCCTATGTTATATCACACCCGTTAATGTTTGAGTTCATGAGACTTATGGCAATATGCAACCAGATTTACTATTACTTATCTTGTGTTCAAGTGATTACTAAACACAAACACTATGGATTCATTCAACAATTTTGTTGACTTTTTAGCATGTTTATCTTAGGTAACTGAAGCAAGATTCAAGGCATGGAGTGGGAAAAAGACAATGAGTCTTTGGTGTAAACATAAATTTTATCAGTCATTTCAAACTCATATGTCATTTATAATTTGCTAGGCAACTCTTTCATATTTGAATTGAATAAAATGACTTTCAAAACGTCTCTTTTGAGTCGTTTTCTATGATTATGACTTTGATCCTCTAGGTAATACCCCAATTAGTCTTCCGCTGTTAAAATGAAATTTTTGGGGTGTTGCAGATTGGCATCAGAGCCATGGTTATAGAGAACCGAGTGTATTTAAACACTGGACTATAACTATGTTTTCAAAACAGACCAGTTTACACTACATCACCTTAAGCCCTCCGTGCCTACGTATTTTCAACACCTTGTTAAGGATGTTGCCCCCGGACTATCTCTTTATGAGTTTGTATACTTGATTTTATAGCTTGCATATACTAAATGACTGGGTTATTGCAATACTATGTTCTCATCCCCACACCACACCACCTCCTTGTCCGAGGCAGATGTGGAAAACTAGAAGGGGAGGTTGAATAGTTTTGCCAATTTTAGATTAGTTTCAAAAACTTTAGATTCGATGTTATGTGAAATCGTATGGATGAAGAGAAAGTATAGATCTAAGAGTAATGCAAGTAAAGAAAGCAAGTAAAGTAAAGGATAGAAATGACACAACCGATTTATTGTGGTTCGGCTACAAGGACACCTTCCTTGCCCTACTCCACTCCCCGAGTCACCTACTCGAGAGTTCAAGCATTATGTCAACAAACTCCTTCAACTTGGCGGAGAAGCCTTCATAACGTTGCTTACACTTTTTCCGGTACAAAGTTAAATACCGAGTTCGTAACACGGAGGACCAAACCAACACTACTATAACACATCAAATATGTGAAATATGAAATACAAGATCTTCGCTACATAAATCTTGTGGAGGAACAAATCAATCAAGGACCCTTGCTTGGATGACTTGTAGAATGCTCGTGATCTCGCCTTAGAGAAGGACCTATATGAGAATCACAATAAAAGAAAGAAGAACTACTCTCTAGATCAAGTGATCTTTTGTTAGAAGAGTGTAAGAATATATGAGAGAGTTTGTAAGAAGAGGGGTGAGTAAAAATGAAGAAATGGCTCTCTATTTATAGGCAAATTTTTGCCACTGTTGCACGGATCCCACAGATCCCTTGCTTGAGGGATCCGTCTAGTGTAACTTGAGGGATCCGTGAGACGCTCCTGTTTGCCCATGGGTTTTTGGGTTATGGGTCATGGGTCCTAGGTTATGGGTCATGGGTCCTAGATTATGGACCATGGGTATCTAAATAGATACAATGTATCTAATAGATGCAATGCATCTAGACAATGGGTATGGGTTAAATCCATGGGTTATGGATATGCTCCATGGGTATGGGTCATGTGTTGTGGTTTTTACCCATCCTAATAAACTATTACAACAAATGAATTATTACAACAATTTGTTTTAAATGACTATATGTAGATGCTTTACAAAAATAACATGTATCCTTATAATTTTACTTATGATAACATTATATTTGTTATCAACAAAACACAAAGAGATCGCTAAATATTAATAAACGTTTTTACGGTTTATTTGTATTAAAAGCATATATTAAGGACACTCTATCCTCCACTACATCCCCAGTACCCCACGGTGCATCGACCCTCGTAGTGTCGAGAGCCTTGTCTAATGAGACAGAGCCCTTTGAAGAGGGAGAAACTCTTCCTACTCCCCCAATTTCACCTATGGCATCAACTGGCAACCCAGTTCCCCGTCATCAGATGACCGGATTGCACAAACTTGGGAGTGGACACGTGCCCCTAGAGCAGAGACTTCCCTACCTACACTACCACCCCTACAGGTCTTCAGAGGCCGACGAGTTAGGATTCTACAGCCTTACCAACCCGAACCATTTATGAGGCTATTTAGGAGGCACCCAAATGGTCTTATCAAGATACACACTCCTCGCAGAATAGTGCGAGCACCCAGGGTCCCTGTTGCACCACCCCCACCATCATCACCCACATCACCTCTAGACATGTTTGGATCATCACCACCCTCTTCCCCCGAACATGACATGTCACCACCACCAGTATCACCTCCACCACCGCCAGTTAGGTTGGACTACCTCTTTGATACATTTACTCAAACTTACCCATTGGCACATTTCCAGGTCACACCTCCCACCTCACCATCGAATGATGCATTATCCCTCACCTCTTCATACATGCCATTTCCACCAAGTTTCTTCCCTCCGGGCAGATTCTACGAGACTGCAGAGTCTTCTAGAGCATCAGTAGCCCACACACCCACCGCCATCATGACGCAGCTGGAGTGTCATGCATAGAGGATAGATACACTGGAGACACTTATTACAGAGATGCGAGTCAGACAGCACACACTACTGGACCAGATGTCAGAGCTCAGGGAGAGTACGAAGTAGACTTCTAGGATTTAGACATGGATCACATCTTGTATAGTTTTGAGGCATCCAGCCTGTTATATGTAACTTAATAAAATACCTTGTATTGTTTTGTTATGTAACACAACATATCAAGTTTAATAATGTTATGTTATGGTTATGGAGTTTTCTATGTATTGATGTTGGTTTATACTTCTATGGTTGTTGTCTTACATTCATGTGTGTTGTGAATTGTATTCAGACATGTCGTAATGCTTATGATTGTGATGGTTCTTTATGTGTTGTGTCTGGGTTATAACTATGGAAATCTTAACCATGAGTGTTTCGAAAGAGAACTTGATGAATGAAGAGAAAGTTGTTAAACTCCAACTGTTGTGAAAGATGAAAATTTTAACTATGAAATTACAGAAGAGAACTTGCTGAATGTAGATAAAGTTACTCAAATACAGATTTTGTAGATGATGATTCAGTTTGTTCCTTAGTAATCCCATACTAAGTGCTAATCACTCAATATACACACACACGATAATCTCTGGACATGCTGTGATTTTGTGATTTATATAGACGCAAATGGTTGTGATTCCATATAACAACAACATTATTATGATATAAATTTTACTGGAGATATTCCAGCATGGTCATAATATAAAAATCTAAACTTGTGCTTCCTTGTTGTATTAATAGAAATATGGCATGCACAAGAAGAGCAACTACACCCCACCGACACCGACACCAGCTCCAACCATGACCCTAGAAGATATCTGGAAAATGATAGCAGATGGCGTGGCTGCTGCACTCGAAACCCAAGTAGCTCCAGTGGCACGTTCAAGCAGTATCAACCGGTCCACTGAAGAAAGCGTGGCAATTATCCCGCGAAAGTGCACCTACAAGGATTTTATGAGTTGCCAACCAGCTTACTTTAAGGGTACCGAAGGAGTAACCAAACTGGCTCGATAGTTTGAGCGTTCTGAAACTGTATTCATGAGGAGTGGTTGCCCTGACAACTGCAAAGTCACGTATGCTACAAGAACTCTATTGGATGAGGCCCAATAATGGTGGAATGCTATAGCTCAAACTATGGGTACTGAGGAGGCACATCGGATCTCTTGTTCTAAGCTTAAGCAGAAAATGCTGAAAAAATACTACCCTCGTACCGAAGTCAGGAAACTGGAAGATGAATTTCACCATTTGGTTGTGAAAGGAGTTGACTTAAGAGCTTATAATAGAAGATTCCAAGAGTTGGCTGCACTGTGCCAAAATATGGTGCCAGATCTCGACAGGATATGGGAAAAGTACCTTGAGGGACTACCCTAAAGTATTGAAGGAAATGTTACTGCATCCAAACCCCCTACACTAAAATGAAGCTGACACTCCCTACTATATAACTTAATGCACCCTAGTTGAGTCGCTAGAGCTTGCGGTTGAACTAGCATTTTCTATCTCAAAAATAAGTCATTTGTCATTTAAGACACATCTACTCTAATCCTTTCTCTTTTTATTCGACATCGTAATACAAGTACTCTAAGTGAACCGGTGTTGGTTTGAGGAGGGTCTCGACACCCAAACAAAACAGACTCATAACGCAACAAGTACTCAACAAGCTGAAGAAAGTACTGCTAAAGAAGTCGGTAAATAAACCGACATACAAGCTCTAAAATGAGCTAGAATGAGCTGGTACAAAACACCTCTCAATGTATTTTCTTGAACCCGTAACAACCCTCACAATCCTTTGCGGGTTTCTTTGTACCGAGACCTCAAGGGAACACATAACAATAAACACACCCTGCGTGGGTGTGGCCGGATCGAGACCAACAGCCACCTTTGTGGTTGCATCAGGAGTAGTCAAACAAGCACCCTATATGGGTTTAGCCTCAACGCGACACACAACAATTCCAGTACTCCTTGCGGGCTTATTACCCGATCCAACGAAAACAGGAGTAGTCAACAATAACTCGAAATAGGTAAGTCTAATACAACATCAGGAGAAGGTGTTAACTTCCTATTTTGACCTGTGGTTAGTCGGGTCAGACCTGACTCGACCCATATGCAACTTGACTCAAAAGGCCAACAAAACAAGGAACATTAACAGTGGGCACATTTCCAAGATTTAGCCAAATTTTCAGGTTTAGTTGTGATTTTTATTATCTTGCCACACAAATAAATCAACAATAGCAAGGATCATAATGTATTTCTCTTTCAATTTCTTACTCGATTGACAAAAAAAAATCATTAACAATACCCAAAATATAAGTTAAATAACAATTTATTAACAAAAAAAATCATTATAGTCCTTACAAGATGATGGTGATAATGCCGAGTAGGGTGAGACCCAAACAAGGGTACACGAACAATCCTTGGATTTCTATATTCGAGTACAAAGAAATTGACACTTGAATTGAGTGATTAACTACTCAATTTACAAAACCCCTAACTTAATTCAAAGAAACCCTAAATTGATAGAACCCTAATTTTGTGAAATTTGCGTATGATTGATGATTAACCTGTGAACCGAGCCTCTATTTATAGAGTTGGTTTTGGTGAAGAGCCTCTTGACATCTCAAAACCCAGAAATGGTTCACACCCGTTATTGGCAATTTTCACTTTCACCCTAGCCACGCCTCATCCTCTTGTGATATCTAAGAGGTTAGCTTTCTTCTTGAAAGATGATGTAGGTGATAGTGGAGGAGTTGACCTTCAAAAGATGGAAGAAGATTTCCATTTTGATGTTTCTTCTGCGTGTGGCTCAAAAAGAGAGGGAGAGAAGGAGAGCAGATAGAGGAGTGTGGGTGAGAGAGTGGAATATATTGTATTTCTTTAGTTTTTATTTTATAACACAGTACCAACTGTACTCCATGCTCTGTCGATATTCTACGTAAACGTATCTTCCCGGTACCCGAAAAATATAAAAATTATACTTTTAGAAACGTTTTTGTAAATGTAATAATATATTATTATTATTACGTTGAAATTTAATTATGACAGTTTTGCCGTTATTTAATTGGTGTCGGTATGCGTGTGGTGCCGTGTTTTTCTGAGTTCACGAGATAACCTCTCATTTTCTTTCTTAGATTATCAATGATTGATGAAAAGTGTATATTTCACTTATCTCAGTATTTATTTTAGTTACGTAGTGTTATCTTTGCGTCGCAGGTGCGTGATAACTTCCCAAAATAATGGTTTAAGCTTATGTATACTTAAATTTAACTCAAGTAATAATAAATTTCACATTTACTATAAAGATACTTAGTGGACAAGTATCGTGTGTGCGGTATTGGTTTTTTAAAAGAAACGAGATGACCTCTCGTTTTTAAATTCTAGATATCGACATCTGTCAGAAAAATAACCGATTTGAATTTTTTGGCGTAAGAAATATTATTATAATCATCCAAAATTTTACGGGTTGTTATAAATACATATCGAAACCATGACATTAATATGGTATTAATTTACATGCCTAAATACCATGCTCATTGTGACCTACTATTTGATTTGTGGGAAATTGTTTTTTGTAAAATTAAGTGACCTAATTATTGAAACAAGCTTTTCATGAAATTAAAAAATGGACGTAGTGGACACTTGGGATGTACGGCTCACCCCCTAGAACAAACTATATGGGGGGTTTAAGGCGCTGCGCACAGTCACGCCAAAAGAATTTCCGGTTACTGCTTCGCGCTGACCTGGTCCTCCGCCTCCTTGCGAGTTGGATTGGAGCTACCGTGAACCATGATGATCACTACAGTGTCATTACTAAAAGTTTTTAAAATAAGTGTTACAAAGTTGTTTTACATGCTTCTTTGTACACAATTTTACCACAATTATATGTATACCCTATGTGTAAATTTTAAGTCTTTGCCAGCCAACCAAGAACACGTGCATTTGGCTTGACCTCTTTGGTCAGACCTTAGGGCCATTCCAACCCATGGCGAATTTTGCTAATTGGTCAGACTTTTGGTGATATTTTCATGTTCTTACTTGGTCGACTTATTTTGAGTATGCTTGGTCAGACCTTGTACCCGAGGCATATGATGAGACTAACCATGCTCTTGACATTATTACTTGTCTACTAATGCCTTGATCAGTCTCATAAGTCTAAGAGTTGCATTTTATGCAATTAACGCTCGTCGCTTACCTCTTGCCCTAGTTGTTTACACATTGGTCAGACCTTTGGTAATAAGTGGGAGGTCAAGTTGGATCTTAGTCTTATTAGTAATTAATTGGGTAGTTAATTCTATTAAGAATTAATTATCGAAAATACTAATTATTGAAAATTTTCTAAATTGTAGATGACTATCTCAGTCGGAAACAATTCGGTACTCAGGAGTTTCTTTGAGAAACAAAAACTCACTGGACCTAACTTCATTTACTGGTATCACCAGCTTCGCATTATCCTGTCAGCTGAAGATAAGGAAAACTACTTGGAGCATCCTATTCTTGATGCACCTGTTGCAGCTCCTGGCCACCAAGTCCCTCCCGAGGCTCTTGCAGCTCACACTGCTTGGGTCAAGGGGTCAAAGGACATTGCTTCATTCATTCTTATGACCATGGAGTTAGAAATCCAACGAAATCTAACTCACCTTGGTGCATATGACATGCTGCAAAAGCTGAAGTCTATGTTTGCTCAATAGGCAGAACATGAACTTCTTCAAACCGCGAGAGAATTTCATGCGTGCAAGCAAAAAGAAGGTCAATCTATAAGCTCATATGTTCTTAAGATGAAGAGCTACATTGACAACTTTGAGCATCTCAGTCATCCAGTCACTCTGAACTATGGAGTTAGTCTGATCTTGATTGGTCTTTCTAAAGAGTATGACACTTTTGTGCAGAACTATAATATGTACAACATGGGGAAGACTGTGAATGAACTACATGCTATGCTTAAACAACATGAGCAAACGCTACCCAATATAGATTCTGTACATGCACTTCATAATATACGTGCGGGAAAGGTCCAGAGAAACCATGGGAAAAATCATTTAAGGCTGCTAAGAGGAATCGAGGGAAGGGTTAGTACAAGTTGGCTTATGCTCCTGAGCATAAACCACCTTATGCTCCCAAGCCTAAGATTCCTCCAGCACCCAAGAAGGATAATCCTGCTAAGGATGCGACCTGTCACCTATGTGGTGAAATAGGTCATTGGAGAAGGAACTGTCCCGTGTATCTCGCCGAGTTGATGAAAAAGAAGAAACTATCTCAAAGAGGTAGAACTTCAGGTATTTTCACTATAGAACTCTACTCTTTTCCTAATACATCTTGGGTTTATGACATGGTTTGTTGTACTCACATCTGTAAAACTACTCAGGGTCTTAGGGGAAGTATGTAGCTAGAACTAGGAGCTTTAAGTCTGTACGTGGGCAATGTTCAACGGGCAGGAGTTAAAGCTATTGGCGTTTTTCATTTATGTCTCTATAGTGGATTAGTGGTTGTTTTGAACAATTGTCATTATGCTCCCTCTATTACTAGAGGAATTATTTCAGTTTCTTGTTTTTTTCATGATGGTTTTGTTAATGGTTTTGAATCGAATAATACAATTTTAGTTTATAGGAATAATGTTGTTTATTTTAGAGCTATCCCAAGGGATTGTATTTATGAAATTGATATGTCTTGTTCTAAAACAAATGATAATTTTGTGTTTGCTGTAAGCAATAAAAGAGCCAAGCCTGCCTTGGACTCTACTCTCTTGTGGCACTGTCGTCTTGGACACATTAGCAAGAAACGCATGGAGAAGTTGCAACATGATGGACTTCACTTCTCAACTCAACTGACATTAAGTCATTTGAAAAGTGTGTTTCATGCATGTCAGGTAAGATGGCAAGAAAACCCTATTCACATCAAGTGGAAAGGGCTAAGGATCTACTTGGACAAATACACATCGATGTATGTGGCCCATTTAGAAATGTGTAAAGACAAGGAGCAAGTTACTTCGTCACTTTTACTGACGACTATAGTCGGTATGGTTATGTTTACTTGTTGAAACATAAACATGAAGTGTTTGAAACATTTATGGTGTTTCAAAAGGAAGTAGAAAACCAACTCGGGAAGACAATTAAGTCACTACGTTCTGATTATGGAGGTGAATATATGAGTCAAGAGTTTTTGGATAATCTAAAGGAGCATGGGATTATTCTCCATCGCACTCCTCCTTACACTCCACAACATAATGGTGTGTTTGAGAGGAGAAATCGAACACTGCTAGACATGGTTCGCTTCATGATGAGTCAAACTACTCTTCCAAAGTCCTGTTGGGATTATTCCCTTGAGTCTGCTGCACGCATTCTCAACATGGTTCCAACTAAGAAGGTTGATAAGACACCATACGAGGTATGGCATGGGTAAGTCCCTAAGTTGTCTTACTTAAAAATATGGGGTTGTGAGGCACTTGTTAAGCGTGATACACTTACCAACCCTGAAAAACTGGAACCCATATCTATTAAGTGAATCTTCGTAGGATACCCAAAGGAAAAAATGGGATATTCTTTCTACCTTCCATCAAAGAACAAAGTAATTGTTGCTCGAAATGCTGATTTCTTTAAGAATAATCTCTTGGATCAAGAAGCAAGTGGGAGTCTAGAAGATCTTGAAATTATTCAAGATGAAGATACAAATCCTTTTGTAGACACTAGCTTAGGTCATGATGAGGATGATCAAGAAATTGATGAACCTCAAAGTGATATCAATCCCATTCGTAAGTCCGTTAGGACATGCCGTGTTCCAGATCGAATGTGCTTATACATCGATGCTGAGGAACATGAGTTAGGGGATCTTGGTGAACCCAATAACTATAAAGTTGCATTGCTAGATTCTGAATCCAAGAAATGGCTTGATGCGATGAATGTGGAAATGCAATCCATGAAAGACAATGAAGTCTGGGAATTAGTTGAGCTTCCTCCTAACTGTAAAATTGTTGGTAGCAAATGGCACTTCAAAAAGAAGACTGACATGGATGGTGCAGTACACACCTTTAAATCTTGTCTCATAGCAAAGGGCTTCACTCAAACCTACGGGGTTGATTATGAAGAGACCTTTTCTCCTGTTGCAGACATTAGAGCTATAAAGATTCTCATAGCCATAGTTGCATTCAATGACTATGAGATTTGGCAAATGGATGTCAAAACCACTTTCCTCAATGGACATCTTTCTGAAGAAGTCTATATGGTGCAACCTGAAGGTTTTGTTAATCCTAAATATCCTAACCGAGTATGCAAGCTCAAGCGTCCCATTTATGGACTTAAGCAAGCATCTAGGCAATGGAATAAACATTTTGATGATGAAATGAAGAAATTCGGTTCACTCATAATCAAGATGAGGCATGTGAATATCAGAAAGCTAGTGGGAGTTTTGCCACTTTCCTAATTCTATATGTTGATGACATATTACTCATGGGAAACAGCATTCCAATGAAACAAGATGTAAAATCCTATCTTGGAAAAAGTTTTGCCTTGAAAGATCTAGGAGAAACTGCATATATTCTTGGAATCAAGATCTACATAGATAGATCAAGACGATTAATTGGTCTATGTCAAAGTACTTACATTGAGAAAATCTTGAAAATATTTTCATAGATAATTCCAAACGAGGAACTATCCCAATGCAAGATGAGCCTAAGTTGAGTAAATCACAAGGTGCTGAGACACCTGCTGATAAAGAGCGCATGCAAAGAGTTCATTACGCCTCGGCTATAGGATCAATTATGTATGCTATGAGATATACTCGTCCTGATGTTGCGTTCGCTCATAACATGACAAGCCGATTCCAACAGAATCCAGGTGAACTTCACTGGACTGCTGTTAAGAATATTCTTAAGTATTTACGCAAGACTAAGGATATGTTTCTGGTTTATGGAGGTGATATGAAACGAGAGCTCAAGGTTTCTTACTACACAGATGTTGGATATCTGACAGATGCTGATGACCTAAAATCTCAGGCTCGATATGAATTCGTTTTAGATGGAGGAGCTGTTGACTGGAAAAGTATAAAGAAAAGTAGTTTTGCAACTTCATCAATAGAAGCTAAGTATATGCTGCTTATGATGCATCTAAAGAGGCTGTATGGATTCAAAAATTAATTTATGGGCTTGGCATTATTCCCACAATTGAAGAACCCATAAATATGTATTGTGATAATACGGGAGCCATTACTATAGCTAATGAAAGTAGAATCACCAAGGGTGCTAGACATTACTGTGTGAAAGTTCATTATCTTCGAGAAACCATTGAAATGGGTGACGTGAAGATATTAAAAGTTCACACATATGACAATCTAGCTGATCCATTTATGAAGGCTTTAGCATACCCTAAGCATTCTTAATTGACTAGGGATATTAGTTTGATACCAGCTAGTAGTCTCATGTAAATTTGCGTGTAATTAGTATTTGGATAACTTGGAAATGTAAGACAGTTTTACTTTCTGATAAATATAGATACGAGGTATTTGTTATCATATTCATATATTTGTTATTCCATATTTCCATGTTTATTCCATGAAATGATTTTTCATTCTAAATATGTGCATTGTCAGTTAATAATATGGGAATATTGTTATGCAAGGCAAATGTGAGTGTTGGTTATATTCTATGAGAATGTGGATTGTTCCCGCCAAACTCATGTGTATTCACAAGGGATGTATATTGGATACCCCAACTTTCAAACATTTACTTTTGGATCCTTGTCATGAGTAAAATGTTGAAATGGTTTGTTAAGTCATCCTGAGACTTGAGATACAAGAAAGTTCTGTTATGTGTGGATATCACTTTTGTAATTATATGCCAAACGTTGTCCTGAGTAAGGTAGTTATAAAATCTATTGTTCGGAGTGATGTAAAGCAGCATCCACAACACTTGTAGTCAATAAAGGATTTGTTACTCCACTTGATTTATGCAGGAGGATACCATGGGCCCTCTACAGAATTAATTAGATAACTGTTTGGCCAAACCCAAAGGGTAATGCAAGATGATTCTTGATTACATTTGGTACATTTGAATTAAATTCTATAACGAGAATCTAAATGGTTAAACTATATGGAATGAGTTAGGATCTATATCCATGGTTTAACGGTAACTATAACAAAGGATGATAAAATCAAGACATAAATGATCATGCTACTGAGAATGATTTATGAAACTATATCTCAGACATCTTTAGTTAAATAGCGAGTGAGGCGTTGCTAGACGTTTTTGTCGTTGGTATTGTGTGTTATCTGCTACTCCAACTCCCAAGTGGGAGCTATTGGAATGTGGAAGTTAGATTAGCATGAAAGGGCTAGAGGTGTGTGAGTCTATTGGGGGCACACACTTTAAACACTAGAATACATTTGCGTATAAGCTCAAAGTTACTTGTTTGGACACAAATTTACTAGATAAACAATCTACTTGTCCTAACCTCTTTTGGGTCGATCTAATGGAAGATCGGGAAGCGGATTTTTGTGTCTAGGTTCATAGTTAAGTGATTCGTTGTCAATTATATATCCAAAAGTAATACAAACGGTTAAGCTTGTATCCCCGGATCGTTCCCCACGAAGGATGAATGGAGTTTTTAACTCGTGTCGCGTTTACGTGAATTTGAATAGTGAAATAGGTGAAATAATGGGATTTTATACTAAGAATGATAAAAAAAAAAAAATAGCTAAAAACAACTAAATAGGCAACTAAAACAAATAAACTAAGCAATTAGGGGCTAAAACGCAAAAGAAACCTAAAAACGAGCACGCTCGGGCTAATCTCGAGCTTTAAAAGTGAAAATGTGAAATATTGACCCTAAAAACGCAAAACTATTTTTCCTATGTGATAAATGACAAAATAAAATTTTAGGAAAAAGCCGAATATTTTTTTGACTTTTTATTTATTTATTATTGATTAAAAACTAAAAATTAGAAAATAAATGTTTAAAATATCAAAACTATTTGGAAAATTACAAATATTTTCAGGAAATTACTTTGATTTATTATAAACTGAAGAAAAATAAAAACTTTGAAAAATCACAAGAGAATAAGCAGAAATAAGCTGAACAGCTTAATTAGTCTTAAAATGAAAAGTGTATATAAAGGATTTGTTTGTGCAAAAGAAAGCAGGACAAGTCCCAAGGGCGCATTAGTAGAGGGTGTTGATGTTGGTGTTTGTGTGTTGTGTGAGGTGACTGACCCAGGTTCGACCCTGGGTTATGTCACTTTTTTTTGAAAACTTTTTTTTTTTTTTTTTTTTAACAACTTAAAGAATAAGCTTACACAAGCTTATTAAAAACTAAAATCTAAGAAAACCTTTTGTAATGAAGCTAGAAGAATAGAAATAAGTTGATAATAGCTTATTAAAATGAAACAGTGAAAACAACTAATTTGATGAGCTATTAGACTAAGGACAAGCTACTTAAAAGCTAAAATTAAGCTATGATATCACTAAAACCTAATCAATAAGCTACTTAAAAACCAGAATTAAGCATAAAACAAGCAATCAAAAAGCTAAAACATAAGATAAGCACTATGGACTGTTGTGTCACAACAGCCTATGACACCTACTTTAAGCCCTTAAATAAGCTGGGAAACCTAAAAGCTAGTCCACCAAAGTCCAAAAAAGATGAAGCTTATACTATAGGCTATCTATAGAACAAAATTCAGACCTAGAAGAGTTGTTATGAGCTTTTAGTGCGCTTGTGAAAGTAGTGTATTGAGACTGCAGTATGTCAGATATGCAGAAATACTTTGAAAATCTTTGTGATACCACTCTTTTAAACACAGATTAAGTGTTACACCCGTATCCCGACAAGGTATTATTAAATATTGGTATTGGTCCTTTATGTTATATTGATATTGTAAATTTTTTTATAAGTTACAAGTAAGTAGATGAGTTAGAAACTTAAGTGGCCAATATTGAGAACCTTAGAATAGGGGGACTAAATTTGTTAATAGAGCTAAGTGGAATTAATAAAAGTAAAATAAATATGCTGGAAGAGATATCCAGAATTTTGGAGAAACCAGGATAGGAAGAAAGAGAGGTAGAAGGAGAAGAAGATATACCCAAAGGCTTTCAATTGAGTTCAAATTGAGCTTGTGATGGTGATTATCAAGACTATTAGACTCTTAATTTCATACCTCTAAACCAAGTAAGTGTTTTCCCTAAGCTTCATGATGAGGGTTTTGAGTTCTAAAAATTAAAAGTAGTAATAGAAGTTGTCCAATTCATGGAAATTACAAATTAAAGTCTCTAATTAAAATTAATTATTGTTTAGGAAGTTTAAGGGAGCTTGTGACTCTACTTTGTAGAAAAACCTATTGAGCAAATTGGAGGTAAGTATGGTGGGTTTATGTATTATTATGATTAATTATGAACTTTTGATTGTATGTTATAGTTTTATTGGAGATTGTAATAGTAGCTTGGATTCATAGCTTTTATATTGTCAAAGTAGTGTAATTATGAAATTGAAGGTATGTTCTCATGTTATAGATGCTCCATGAACTTTATTATGTTGTTAAAGTTTTTATTATGCATATAACCCATGTACTTACTAAGCAATCTGTTTACGTCATAGTTGTTGATGTTTTGTAGGTTCTAGCAAGGAGAATAAGGGTAAGAATCAAGTATAAGATGAACCATACTTAAGCTAGTAGTTGTACAAGTCTTTTGGATCAAGGTGTTGATGTTGGAAGCCCCGACGAGTCAAGTTCCGTTTTGGTATATTTCGGGTCATATGGTCCTTTCTTCACTTTTGGTTTGTGAATATGTTCTTAGTGTTGTCTAAATGGTTTTCAATTAATAATGTCAAACCCTTGTAGTTTATGGGTCAAGATTATGGTAAAATGATGTTTGGCGCAATGCCATTTGACTTGTTTTGGATGATATGTGTCAAAAGGTTTAATGGTAATAATCTTTGTATGTTATGTTGGGTTAATTGGAATCCTTGATATTGTCCTTAAATTGTTTGGTAGTAAAGTTGGGTTTGAAGTGCAGGAATTCTGCACAAAATGTGCAGGTCTGGTCGCCAGAGGCGTCACCAACTTGGTGACCCCGTTTGGTTAAAAATGTTCTGAGCCGTCAGGACAATTCCTGTTTCAGAAGGCATCCCAGTTGAAAGGTGACAGGGTCCCAAAATGAGCTGACGTCGTCGGGTTATAAAACCCCTGAGCCGCGGGTTTAAAGTTTACCCATGATCTGATACTCCATTTAGGGAGGGACGACGTCGCGTAGTGTGAGCGACGGTGTCCACTCGACATGAGGGCATGTTTGAAGCATTTTAAAACCAATTTAAAAAGAAAATTTATGGGTCTTCTTTAGTTCTTAATTCGAGTCTTAAATTAAATAACCAAAATAGCAAGTAAGTTGGTCCAACTTCCGTCATTTTAAAAAGTTCCAACTTTTCAGTTTTGGGGGCGTAACATTAAGGTTAACAAATTGCTTTCAAAACTTATTTAAACTGAAAACAGATGATTTTTGAACTACAAACTATCTTTAAAACCAATTTTCAAACAATTTATAAACCATTTGATCCTTAAAATTGCCCTAGATCAGATTGACTCATACAACTTTTGAACAAAATTTGACTTTTTCTTAAAAACTTGGATTTTGACTTTGATGAACTTTGATTACTTATAAGTTAATTAAAATGATATAATAAGCTATAATAAGACTAATTTCAGCTAAAGTAACCACTTATACACCTACTTTGATGAATGTGCAAACTATATTAACTGATATTATGCAAAATTTAAGGATTATAATGAAATTTTACTTTTTTAAAGAAAGACCTATGAAATTAATGACTTGTCTACTCTATATGAACCTATTGTGAGCTGACTTGATTAATTTTGACCTCTAAAACAAGCTTGAGCACAGAAACTAGCTATGATCCTCACACCCCGAAATATGACATATTTGAATTTTTGTGAACCAAAAGTATGAATTAAGATATGAAACCATAAGACAGATGAATACTAACTTGTTTTAAGCTAATATAATCACAAATAAGCTATATCAAACAACTATTATCAAGGTTACCACAAAATGCTACTTATGACAGATTAGGACAGATTTGATGCAATATGATGAAATAAACTATGAAATGATTAAATTTACTCAAATAAGCTTTAATATGATGCAAATAAGCTAAATGAACATGAATAAGCTATCTATGACAGATCTAAACTATTTAAGCTATGATATGCAATTTTAAGCAAATAAATGGAGAACAAGGACTTACTTGGGACCCTAGCTAAACAAGGGCACCCAAAAGAGCAACTACAAGCTCCTAGCTTATAAATAAGCTAGGTAAACAAGCAATAAGCTCTTCCAAGGTAAGCTTACTTCCACTACCTCACAGTTGACTTTAGTTGACTTTTTGGAATTTTGAGCTTAAAACAAATTTGAACTATACTAAGCTTACAAAAAGCTATATAAAGCTTATATAAGCTTATGAGAACTGCAAATAAGCTTATGAAAGCTTATGAGACTATTTGGACAATATATTTTATATTTATATATATATATATATATATATATATATATATATATATATATATATATATATATATATATATATATATATATATATATATATATATATATATATATATATATTATTTTATTTTTGTAAAATAGAAATAAGCTAAGTAACTTGTAAAAGCTTAAATGTAAATTCAAAATGGCTTATGGAATAGTAAATGAAGCTTAACAACAACAACTAATCAATAAAGAACAACTTAAAAGTAAATTTGCCTAAAAATTTAAATGAACATAAACTTTGATTAATTAAGAAAGGTGAATTACAATACTAAAACAGAAATTTAAGAACTACAAGCTTAAAATTACACCAAGAAAATAAATTGACATTAATTTGACCCCAAAATTACACTCTCAACTATGTGAAAGTGAGGGGGTATTTATAACAGAGGTTGAGGGTCTTCTAGGGTTTCTGAGAAGCTCCTAGATGGTCTGATCATAGCCATCTAATCATCATATCACCATTCAATCAATTTGTAGCCCTTGGATCATGTGCCACACATTGGGATTGCCAAGGTGTCATTCTCTGAGTTTTGACTTGTCAGGCTCCTTCTAGAAGCACTTTAGTTATGGGTAATTTTGAGGGGAGCAGGGTAAATGAGGTGGGAGATGATGAATAGTGTTTTGGTAAAAAGGCGCGAAGGGGATGTTTGACCTGGTTATTTTATTTTGTTGACTTGGGTGTGGATTTAGGTAAATTAGAAACGGGTCATGGGGTGGTAGTGGTATCCGGGTGGTTTTATTTTAAGTGGTTTGGGCTTGGGGAGGTATGGGCCAAGGTGTAATTGGGTTTTTTGATATGATATAATTTTGGACTTGGACTTAATACTAACATGTAGATCCGGATTTAACCATAAGGACCATATTTGTCAACTCAGAATTCTCAAAGGACCACATGTGTAACTTGGGTAAAAGTTTGGGAGACTAATGGTAATTTGGGTAAGGTGACGGGTAAATTGGTAGTAGGTGAATAATGAGGGTAATTTGTGTAATTAGGGGAAAGTAGAGGGTAAAAAGTGTAAATTTGGTAAAGTTTAGGGTTTAATGTGTAATTTTGAGAAACCATGATCCAAAGTCCGTAAAACTGATTCCCGGCTTCGGCTTTTGTCTCTTTTCATTCTCGTGCTTGGTTTTCTTCTGTTTTTGTCTTCTTTTTGCCCGTTTGGCGATATCCGTACCTACACATGCATAAACTCAAGAAACACACAATTTTAGGCATTATCGGCTCATTTCCGGTTTATTTGGGTCGGTTTTGATAAAGAAAAGGTATATGTTTTCACATATACCATTAAGTGATAAGGCTTGGAAGTAGTATCATGATGTGATTAGGAGTTGGAGTTGATAAGGTTTAAGTTAACTTTTAGCCTTATCAAGTACTAGGGTTTGGAGGTTATATAAACTCCTCATAACTCACCTCCTAACTCATAACTTAACACAGAAAGATACTGAAACTCTACACCTAGTTCCAGCCGATTGTAACTCAATTCGTATCTAGGGTTTTGATTACAATTCATTCACTTCGAAACCTAAACTTGCATCGATTGATCCAAAGTGTTGTTCATAGGTTTTATATTCGGTGTTCTTGGAGTTCCTGATCGAAGCAGAAGCCAAAAGGGTATGTTCGTTTTGCTACAGTCTCGGGCAGAAAGAAGCAAAGCATATAGGGTATATTTACCCGATATCGGACGAAGCTGGTTTTCTTGGTTCTTGGGAGACTTCTTGTTCTCGGATATCAAAAGCAGTTAGGGGACTGTTTGTTTTGATTTGTCGGGTTTTGAGCTTTAACAATGGTTGTTTGGGTATACGTGATACGGCTAGCACTTCGGGCGTATTCGGTTTAACGTGTTTGTGTGAGCACTCGTAGAGGTGATTGTGTTAATCACTAGTTTCTTGTTTTATTTGCGGGTAACTACGAGGGTTAGTTTTCTTGTTCCCTTTTATTTTCTATTTGTTTATTATACGTTTTAAACATGATTACTTAAACTAGATCCATTATCTGCTGCGTACTCGTAGTTAATGGTTAACTTAGATTCTTTAATCCCAACACTTGGTTCATTAATGAATTTATTTTATCCATTAAAGCTACTAAGAGCACACAACAAAAGTTTAATTAAATCGAAGAAGTGCAAGGTGTTTAGAATTTTATTAACTACAACTTTAGATTTAATAACGCCCTTATTTGAACCCTAAGGCAATCAAAAATCACAATAGTAATAATATTAATAACACATTCGTTCGATATCACTTACTTTTTTCACGCCTTCTTATACCAGTCGATGACTCATTTTGTTGGTAGGCATGTTTAATGTCCTGTAATTACAGAGAAAAAAAATTAACATTCGAATTGCTAACGAAGCATATTAAAAGATAAAGATAAGATGAGCCCAGAGTTACAAATAAATAAAAATAATCATAAAATTAATTTATAAATAAATAATAAACCACTCAAGTTACAAAAAATAATGTTCACTTTATATGTAAACTAAGCTTGGGTTAGTTGAGAAGTTATGGTTTTGGTGCAAATAAAGGGTGTATTCCGTTCTGTGCTAAAAGACTTGGATGTGTGGAAAACTAGAAGGGGGGAGGGGGTTGAATAGTTTTGCCGATTTTAAGTTGATTTCTAAAAACTTTAGATCCGATATTATGTGAAATCGTATGGATGTTGAGAACGTATAGATCTAATGATAATGCAAGCAAATAAATAAAGTTAAAGGATAGAAATGACACAACCAATTTATAGTGGTTCGGCTACAAGGACACCTTCCTTGCTCTACTCCACTCCCCGAGTCACCTACTCGAGAGTTCAAGCACTATCCTTCACTTGGCGGAGAAGCCTTCACAACGTTGCTTACACTTTTTCCGGTACAAAGCTAGATACCGAGTCTGTAGCACAGTGGACCAAACCAACACAACTATTACACAACAAATATGTGAAATAGCAAATACAAGATCTTCGCTACAAAAATCTTGCGGAGAGACAAATCAATCAAGGACCCCTTGCTTGGATGACTTGTAGAATGCTCGTGATCTCGCCTTAGAGAAGGACCTAAATGAGGATCACAAAGAGAAAGAAAGAAGAACAACTCTCTAGATCAAGTGATCTGTATGTTAGAAGAGAATGAGAGTGTATGAGAGATTTAGTAAGAAGAGGGGTGAGTTAGAATGAAGAAATGGCTCTCTATTTATAGACAAAATTCTTCACTGTTCCCCGGATCCCACGGATCCCTTCCACTTGGGATCCGTCTAGTGTAAACCTAGGGATCCGTGGAACACTCCTCTTTGCCCATGGGTTTTTTGGTTATGGGTCATGGGTTATGGGTTGGTCCATGGGTTTTCTTTAGATTCAATGTATCTAAGAATACATTGTATCTAGTCAACTTGGGTATGAGTTAAGATCCATAGGTTATGGTCCATGGGTTATGATTTTTACCCATCCTAATAAACTATTACAACAAATGCTTAATTATTACATTTTTGTATTTAAATGGCTACATGTAAATGCTTTACAAAAATAACATGTATCCTTATAATTATACTTAAGATAACATTATGTTTGTTATCAACAAAACACAAAGAGATCGCAAAATATTAATAAACGTTTTTACGGTTTATTTGTATTAACAATCTCCCTTTTGTTGATGACAAAACATAATGTTATGATGAGTAAAACTTAAGAATAGATGTAATTTTGAAAGCCCTAAGTTTTACTTCTTCTCCCCTTTTGTCAAAACAAAAGTTAACCCTTTGGAAGAAATAAACATAATAGTGTGGAAAAATTAGTCCACGTATCGCTAACTCCCCCTTGACGGTAGCTCCCCCTTGTTTGGGGCGTCAAGTGAAGAAAAATAAAATCCTACAAAAAGAAAGGTTGGTAACATGCTTAAATAATCTTGTGGTTGCCGAGAATCAAGATTGGGAGCCAAGGTATGTAAACAAGGCCTTATAATAAAACAACAAATTGTAGTGGTATTTATGCCACGTACAAGCATGTAAAAATAAGAACAAGACTTGTTCTTGAAAATGACAAAAAAAATACTAAAAGTAGAGAGTAGTAGTAGTGATTCCTTCCATGCTTGCATAAAGTTATGGATGGAGGTTTTGATGAGTGATGGTATTGATGCGATCAAGGATGAGGTTGAGTATGAAACGCATTTTTTCCCTAACTTCTATTGCGATTTCCCTAGTGGATTGGCAATGTTCACAATGTAAATGATGTGGGTAATGAGTGCGGAAGTTTTCCGGGTTGTTTTGATTTGAGTTATGCGGAAGTTGTGGTGGAAAAATAGGAAAATGTGGATCAACATCCGGAATGTTTGTAAATGGTGGTGGAAAAGAACCTAGATGTTCTTGTAATGTGATGGGAGCCAATGGTGGTGATGTTTCAAGATCTTGAAAAATAGTATTTGGAGATGTGGGGGGTGTTGAAAAGACTATTTCTTTTTCTTTAGGTTGGGTAGATCTTGTTGGAGTCTTAAGGAGTTCCAAAAGAGTGATTTTAGGTGGTGATGAAATTGGTGTACTTGTTGGTGATGAGGGGGTGCTATAATGGAAGCATCTTGTGGTGAGTTATTTGTTGAGGATTGATGAGTGTGTAAATACTCATCATTTTTTGTTAATTCTGAACTGCAAAACGTCTAAAAATGCTCAGAAATGCATCAAAATACTGAAAATATCTTAAAATTGCATTTATATGTTTCGGATGCAAAATGTTCAAAATCGATGAAAACGAGCAAAGTTTGCATAATTGGCGCTTCGGTCCCGACTTTCGAAAATGGCAAAATCGGTCCTAGGCATTTATTTTAAAAGAAAAGTCACCAGAGGTCCTTTGAAATCATATGTTGTCATATTTAGTCCTCGGTGAAAAGTTCCAAAATATTTGAGAAATTACAGTTTTAGTCCCTGGATTTTTAAATGGTCAAAATTAATCCTTGGAATTTCAAAAATGTCAAAATTAGCCCTTGGTCTATTAAAGTTTGGCAAGACCAACCCTTTGACTACATCTTCATAATTTACATGTTTGGTCCCTGGAATTTCATATATTACACATTTGGTCCTTGTGTTATTACTTTCACAAACCAAACGGACCTAGTTATTTAACCCAAGCCCAAATAATAAACCCCTTGGCCCAAACCACTTACCCGGTCCAAACCCGAAACCAACCCAACACCCATGTTTTAAATAATATTACCCCGCCCCCCTAAATCCTGTCTTCCCCGACAAAAAAGTCTGCAACCTCCCTCCTCCAGCCACCTACCAGTCCACCCCTACTCCACCCTTGTCTCCCCCTCCTCACCTAACATACAAGTGCATTTAATGCAACCCCTTTCCCTGTCTCTGATATCAAAACCAATTTTCCCGCCAATTCCATCAAACGGCCAAGATGGCTCAAAAGACATCCAAGGGCTCAGATTAATGCTGGGAAGTGTCTAGAGAGAGGAGAGAGACAGCATGGAGCATAAATAAAGGAAGAAGGATGGCTTAGAGGGAGTAGTTAGTTTATTTTTAAATCAATGTATGTCGAATTTCATTTTCTTAGTCTTAAATAGCTTTGTACTTGTATTTTCAAGCTCCATTGTATTAAAGAAAGGTGTTTTAGTGTATTGCAACTCATATCAAGTTTCAATTTAAGCTTTTGTTTACATTTAATATTTTGTCTCAACTGTTGAAATTTTCCAAATTAAAATCTGTTGTATAAGCTTCAATAAGCTTATTTATAAGCTCAAACATGATCAAACTAGCTTAGTAAAGCTTTCCATAAGCTCACATCTCAGTTTCAATAACCTTTGAACATTGGTCAACAAAAGTCAAACTTGGAGCAAAATGGGTGCAGAAATGGAAATGGTTGGTTCAGAGCTGGAATTGGGTTGAATTGGAAGCATTTGGGTTGGTTAGATTAGGCTAGTGGTCATTTGTGTGCAGTTGCAAGCCATTGTGGCTTTGGACAATTTGTAAGTCATTTTCTAGTTTCTAAGCATAATCTGTTCCTGTGATTATAAGTAGTTAAAACCTGTTAGTTAATCTGTGTTTAGGTCAAGTAAATCTAGTTTGATCATTTGTGCAAGCTTAGTCAGTTGTTATCTCATTTTAATTTGCAAATCAGTGTATTAAGGGGTGTTTGGTTTACTGTCATAACTGTCTCACAGGTGAATTCAGTGTTAGCTTTTTGTTGGTTCAAGTTTGTTTAGCATAAGTGAACTCATTTGAGTCAAAATATTGTGCCTGCAAACACTAAAAGTCATAATTACATTTTAATCTGTCTTACTGTATGATCTGTTGTGATTTAGATTACCAAAGTCTTGATTTGTGTTTAAGTATCATAGAAATAGATTACATTAGCTTTATTTGGTCCATAAACATCATAATCAGTCATTGAATTGGATTCAAAGTTCATTTTGGTCAAATCTCCATAATCATATCAAAAGTCAAAAGTGAAAACACGATTTTCGCCAACCGCAAGGAATTTTCATGGCTTCATTTAGGACATATTCATAAAACTTGGCATTCTAAAAGTTCAATGGTCATCTTTCTTATCATCATTTTATTAGAATTTTGCAAATTTTTAGAAGCCTCAAACCGCTTCTCTTTTGGTGTCAAATGCCCTCTCATGGGGCTCGACTTATACTAAGCTTTTCTCGATCTTGCAGGCTTGTCTCGAGCTCACTAGAGCTTGTTTAGAGTTGATTTTGGTTTGCTAGTTGTTAGCCGTGTCTAGTTTAGGTTGCCATTCTTACTTTTCGTTTCTTACTTGTTTGGTGGCTTATTTTCTAGCTCAAAGTAAACCCCTAAAAACTGTTTTAGCTTATACTCAAAATCATCAAATCTGTGTTATTTTGCTATTCAGAGGCTATAGCTTGTTGATTTAAGTACATTTTGGTTCTTTTAAGTACTTCATAGTTTCTGTAAACATTTGGTAGCTTATTGTAGTTGTTGGCTTATTGAAAGTGCTTATTTCTAAGCACAATCCATAGCAGTTGCATTTTTCTCCACATAACCATCTGTTTTTCCAATTTTCCTAGCTTCCTAGTATAATTTTAGAGTTTTCCTGAAATTTTCAGATTTTTCTAAGTTGATTTGCTATTTTTCTTAATTTAAATTAGTTTTAAGCATTTTAATTAGCTTTTAATACAAAAATTCGAAAAGGTTCAAAAATAATTTTCATTTTTCTTAGGTTTAGATAAATATAAAAAGTAAAAAAAGTAATTTTCTATATTTTTCATAGTTTATTTTGTAATTTTTAGTAATTTAATTAGTTTTTAATAGTTTAAAATTCATAGAAAATTCAAAAATAATCAGAAAAATATAAAAATAGTTTTGAAAATTCCCTTTTGATATTTTAGATTTTTCTAAATCTTAATTTTATTTTTCTAGCCTAATTTCCTATTTTCTTGTATTTTAGGTAATTATTTAATAGTTAAAAATAGTTTTTAATTAGATAATTAGTTTTAAAAATAATTTTCTTTTTCTATAAATTTTCTTTTATCATTAGGATTTCAAAAATGTATTTTCATATTTTTAGGGTTTATATTGTGTAAGTTTCACGTTTTTCTTCAGACGTCGCGTAGTTTTTAATTTCGGCCAGAAAACATAAAAACAAAACATCATTTTAATTATAGTGATAGAGTTTATTTAATAGTTTTTAACTTTTAATTTCCTTCAATTTGCATTTTAGCCCTTGTAATTTGTTGGCTTTTTCCTTAGTTATAATAAATCAAATCTCTTTCCATTCAAACTCCTCGATCACTATATCGTTAGGTGATCCATTGATAGCTCATTGGGACATAACGACCCGGGGAAACACTATACTCCCCAGATCCTCATTGCATTCGTGCTTGAGCAGTTTTAAGCTGATTACGGTCTGCCATTCACAAGTGGCAGGCTTGAGTGATTTAGCTTGACTGTTCTGCGCGCATCAAGGATGAACCATTTGAGTTTGGTTTTGCTAAACAACAAGATCGGATACTAATCCGTGCGGATATCCTAGAGTTGGATTGTGGTATTTTGGATGGTGGTAGTACAAAGGTTTGGGTAGCATGAAAATGATTGTTTGTACTAGGTGATTCATCTAGAGGGTTTTTGGATGACATGGTGTATTGTGTATGTGAGGATGAGATGGATTATGCAAGCATTTTGGGAGTTATATATATAGAAAAACAAAGCATTGTAATGAATGCTTGACCCAAAATGTGGATTAAAATCTAATGATTAAATATGAATTCAAGGCATGTGATCATGAGAACACAAGCATTAAAGAGCATACTCCCAAAAATGAAACAAATGTGGATTTTTCATCCAAAGTGAAAAAATAGAAGGTAAAAAGCGACACATTTCACGGATCCTTCCTTGAGGGATCCGTCTAGCATGAAGGCTAGGATCCGTGGTCCGTGATTCAAAAGACATAATTTTGGAAACATTTTTGCCTAGTGTGTGCCTATATACAAACTATTTGGAGTTGCGGTTATCTCGACTCCTAAAAAGAAATGGAAAATAAACTAGAATTATAAAAACATCCTATTGAGATAACCCGAAAACACATATTTAGTACATGAGTACGTAATTTTGTGTTATCAATGCTCTTAATTCATTGTTGCTTAAATGAATGTACCCGAAAACACATATCAGTTATGTGTCCCCTTTAGCATTGAAAAGACATGAGATGCAATGAAAACGGATTGTTACTTTGTATTAATAATGAAAAAGCGATTTGTCCTAGACGTGAGAAATTGCTTTTGTGAAATTGATACGGGAAGGTATCATCCTTTTAGAAAACATTGTGAAAAGAGGTTTTCTTTGAAAATGTGTATAAGTTTTAAAAAAATAAGAAAGCTGTAAGTGGAAAACTCATCTTGGGTTTTGAAAATTCCCGTATTGTTTGTGAGTTGTGCGTGAAATAAAGATCCTAGACTCAGAAAGAAGAAGGCTAGTGTTTACATACCTTGTAGAGTCAAAAAAATTTACGACGTTTGTTCCATTAGACCAAGACCAAGACGAAGTAGGTTGAATTGTTCCCGCTTCAACGGTTTGGTGAGGACGTCGGCTATGTTGTCTTCGGATGCTACCTTCTCAATAGAGATGTTCCCCTTTTGAACATTGTCTCTTAAGAAGTGGTGACGAATCTCTATATGCTTAGTGCGAGAATGCAATACCGGATTCTTGCTTAAGTCGATGGCACCTTTGTTGTCACATAGGATGGCTATGTCGCTTAGATGAATGTCGTAGTCGACTAACGCTTGTTTCATCCATAGTGCTTGTTGGCATGCTTCACGGCGGAGACGTACTCGGCTTCGGTTGTTGATATTGCTAGTGCCGTTTGTTTTTGGAAAACCAAGACGTTAAACAACATCCCATGAAAGTACATACCCCACTTGTACTCTTTCTATCAACGTAATCACCGCATGGTCGAATCTGCATATACAATTGTTTCTACTCCCGTGCCCTTAGGATACCATAATCCTAATTGTGTTGTACCTTAATGTATCTAAATATCCTTTTACGGCTTCTAGGTGTGATGTTTTAGGGTCTTCTTGAAACCTAGCACATAAGCAAACACTAAACATGATATCCAGCCTACTTGCCGTGAGGTAGAGGAGACTACCTATCATGCCACGATATTTAGTATTATCTACGGATTTGCCGTCTTCATCTTTTGTGAGTTTGGTGTCAGATGACATTGGTGTCCTAATTGGTTTCGACTCTTCTAGACCGAATTTCTTTAACATCTCCTTAATGTATTTAGATTGATTAAAGAAGATACCATCTTCTACTTGTTTAATTTGTAGACCAAGAAAGAAACTAAGTTCTCCCATCATACTCATCTCGAACTTGTCATGCATGATTTTAGAGAAATCATCACACATGTCTTGACAAGTGGATCCGAATATAATATCATCTACATATATTTGCACTATGATTATATGTGATTCTTTTTTCTTAGTAAAAAGTGTGTTGTCAACTAACTCCATGGTATAGTTGTGTTTAATTAAAAAGGACTTGAGTCTATCATACTGATGAGTCTCTAAATACTCATCATTTTTTTACTATCTAGACTGCAAAAATATCTGAAAACACTCAGAATTGCATCAAAATGATAAAAATATCACAAATCGTGTTTTATGTGTTTCAAATGCAAAATATCAAAATCGGATGAAAATGTATCAAATTTGCAAAATTGGCGCTTTAGTCCCCAAGTTTCAAAAGTTGTCAAAAGCAGTCCCGGTATATCAAAATAAAGAAAAATATCATTCAAGGTCCCTGAAATATTTTAAATTGTCAAAACGGTCCTTGAATGAATCTTTAGTCAAATGGCGGAAAAGGTCCTTCAACTTTGAAAATGGCAAAATGGTCCTTGAAATTGGAAATTGTCAAGTTTGGTCCTTATACTATTGAAACTTGTCACTTGTGGTCCCTTGGAATAGCTTTGCAGATTTGGCAGCCTAGGTCCCTTGAATTTCAGAATTTACAACATTAGTCCTTGCCATTAAAACCTTTATTAAACCTTTTTGGACTAGTCAATACACAATTGGACCCAGCCTTTTACCTTGGACCCCTTGTCATTTCCATTTTGGACCCCCTGTTGATATAATACCCAGTCAATCCCATAGTCAAATAAACACACCCCTTGGCGCCAATAAGTCTTCCTCTCCAACTGCTCTGCCTGAAATTCCTCAACCTTCCCCTCACCTCCACCTCAACATATCCCCTCCATGTCCCCTCCACCTCACCTAAACTACAAAAACCATTAAATGTATCACCCTCCCATTCACTCAACCTCACCCACTGGCTAATACCTAATTCCCGCCAAAAACCAACCAATGGCCAAGATGATCTTAAAGTCATCCAATGGCCCTGGAACCATGTGGGATTATCTCAGAGAAAGAAAAGAAAGCATTTGGAGCTATAAAGAGCAAGAGAAAGCAAGGAAAGAAAGAGTAGTTAGTTTATATAATTTTCTTTAATGTCGTTTTAAGTTTTTTTAAACTTTCCAGTGTTTGTTTAATCTTTCAAGCTTTTAAATAAGTAATCTCAGTGTATTGTAACTCTTTTTCAATAAGCAATTTAAAGTTTCCAGTTTGATTTCATATTGTGCATTTTCAAATTTCAAGTTCAAATTTCAAAATGTGTTAATGTTGTTGCCAGAAGTTGAAGCAGAGTGATATTTGGTATGCTTTTGGTTTAGAGCTTATTGGTAAGCTATAGGAGTGTTCTTGATCCTCAGTTCCATGTACTGTGCAATAACTCATTTTGTAAGCATTTTTTATGAAATTTGCATTTCATATTATTAGTGGTTTAATCTTGTTAATTCTAGTCTAATACTGTCTAAAAATAGTTAATATCTGATAATAAATAGGTAACTTGGTTTAAAATTTTGTTTTATAGTTAAAAGCTTCAAATCAGTTTTGATAAGGCTTGTTTGGATTTGTTGTGGAAAATGTGTTACAAGGTGTCTGTGGTATTGTACTTATCTGATATATGTCACAATAGAACCTTTTAGCTCAGTCAAAGCATTAAATCCATTCCTTGTTTTATAAAAAGTCAATTTGATCTTTGAAACTCATCTCTGCTTAACTGTTAGATATTTAGATTCCATAATCATGCATATTAGTGTAAAAGTTGTTTATATAGCCTAAATCAGTCTTATAGTAGCTTAATACATCAAATTAGATCATCTAGGATCATTAGAATCTCATAAAAGTCAAACTGCTTCATTATATAAAAAGTCAAATTTTCCAAATACCCATTTTTGAATAAAACTTAGAATTTTATTGTGTGTTTATTATTAAGTTTTAGCTTAAATCCTTTTGGGATAGTAATATTTAGCTGCTAAATAAAATTAGAAAAATGCTAGCTTGTTTCTTACTAGCTTTTTAACTGCTTATTTTCAAGCTTGATTTGAGCACCTTAACTGAGATAGTGCCATGTGCACAGATTTGGTACCCAACTTCATAAGCTCTTATAGAGCTCATTAGTTAGCTTAATAATGTTTAATCTTGCTTTTTGAGAAGCTTATAGCTGTCTTAAGGTTCTAATTTTCATTTTTTAAATTCTAGCTTATTTACTAGGTCTGCTAATAGCTTTTTAACTTGTCCATTTTATCTAGTCCAATAATAAGTCAGTGTTTTCAAGTTTTTGAACAAGCTCATTAAAAGCCCTCTAGTAAACACCACTGTGAGTATATTAGCTTTTTGGATAGCTCATTTGGTCAACTTGATATTCCCAGTCTTTGTTTTCATTTCCAAGATCATTTGAGTGCTTAATTTAAGCTAGAAGGTCCCTAGTAATCACAACAGTTTCCTGTTTGGCAGTTTAAGATTTTGCTTATTTTGGCTTATTTTGTGCTTATTTCTTGGTAATTAAGCTTCCTCAGTTGTCATTTTAGCTTTTTATTAATTGCTTATCTTATTTTCTTATTAGCTTGTGTTTATTTAGTAGCTTTTTAGCCACTTGGCTTTAATCTTGTGCTTATTCATATTTTTGCTCCACTGTTAAGATCTTAAGCCAAATCAGAGCTTATTTGTCATTTTTATAAAAAGTTTTAGTTTTAAAAATTGCTTATCCTTCTTTGCTTAAGAAGTTTGTAAAAAGAAAATCCCAAAATAAAAATATTTTGCAAAAAGGTTAAGGCCAGGATTCGAACCTGTGACCTCTAGCCTCCCACGACCACAACCACACACACAATAACCAGGCGCCCTTGGGACTTGTCTTGGTTTTATTTTGCAAAATCAAATATATAACCATACTTTGTCCATTTTAGCTTATACGCCTTATTTAGCTTATTTCTAGCTTATTCTTACTAGTTTTTTCAGTTTTTGTATTTTTTATAAATTTTTATTAGTATTAAGTATTTTATAAAAAGTTTGATTTTCCAAATAGTTTTAGTATTTTTAACATTTAATTAGTGTAAAATCTTATTTAATTCATAATAAAAATATAAAAGTCAAAAAATATAAATCTTTTTCTAAAATTTTCTTTTGTCATATAGTACGTAATAAAATTAGTTTTACATTCGTAGGCCTTTTATTTCATAAATTTTACGCTTTTTGCTTGCGCTCAACAGTAATTTTTAAACGTAACGCTGCTTTCATTTTAAACCACGTTTTAGATAATCGAGTTTACGTTTTAGTTAATATAGTTTATTTAAGTTATTTTATTTTATAAAATCATAAAAACATCATTGTAAAAATAGTGATAGCGTTTATTTAATATTTTTAACTTTTTAATTTCTTTTAATTTGCATTTAAGTCGCTGTAATTTGTAGATTTTTTCTTTAGGTAATTATCCATCCAAAACCTTTCTGATCACTATCATTAGTGATCATTCTATCGTCTGATCAAGCGTTTACACACCATTGAGTCTCCGTGGGACTTAACGACCCGGGAATCCATCGTATTCTCGATCTTCATTGCATTTGTGCTTTGTCGCTTTTAAGTCTCATTACGGTTGGCCATTCACAAGTGGTCACTTGTGTGATTAGACTTGACGGTTCGTACACAGATCACATACCAAGCTTTTGGAGCTTATTTAAGACCGTAAAGGGCTTTCTTTAATTTATATACATGTTTGGGTTTTCAAAATCAATGGCTTGGGAGGTTGAGCTACATATACTTCTTCATTAATGAAACCATTTAGAAAAGCGCTTTTGACATCCATTTGATAAAGCTTTAGATCATTAGCACAAGCATACGCAAGAAGTATTCTTATAGACTCTAATCTAGCCACGGGGGCATAGGTCTCATCAAAGTCTATTCCTTCTTGTTGGTTATAGCCTTGGGCAACGAGTCTAGCCTTGTTCCTAGACACTACTCCATTTGCATCTAATTTGTTCTTATAAACCCATTTTGTTCCTATTATGGTTTGATTACTAGGTGGAGGGACAAGTGTCCAAACATCATTAGAAATGAATTGATTTAGTTCTTCTTGCATAGCCATTACCCAACTTTCATCTTTTATGGCTTCTTGTGTGTTCTTAGGTTCTATGGTTGAAACGAAACAAAACAAGCTACTTTGGTTTTGAACTTGAGACCTTAATGTTCGTTCGTTTAGCTTTCCTATGACTTTATCTATGGGGTGATCTTTAGACTCTTTAATGTTCAAGATTTCATCATTTAAAGGTTCTTCTTCTTCATTTATCTTTTTCTTTATTACTATAGCTTCACTTTCTATGATCTCGTCATCGACAAGAGGTGGAGAGGGTTTGGGGTGGACTTTCATCAAATTTTATGTTTAATGACTCTTCTACCTTCATTGTTTCTTTATTTAATATGACGTAAGCTTTGCTATTTGGCGAGTAACCTAGAAAGATACCTTCGGTTGATTTAGGATCAAATTTTGTAAGGTAATCTTTAGTGTTAAGAATAAAACATTTGCTTCCAAAGACTCTAAAGTGATTTAACGTAGGCTTTTTGCCTCGGAGTAACTCATATGGAGTTTTACCTAAGATTGGTCTAATTAAGACTCGATTGAGTATGTACGTTGAAGTATCAACGGCATTACACCAAAAAAATTTAGGTATGGATTGTTCATTAAGCATGGTTCGACTCATTTCTTGAAGAGTTCTATTCTTTCTTTCTACTACCCCATTCGATTGTGGAGTGCGTGGAGCCGAGAAGTTGTGAGTAATACCATTAGTGTCACAAAAGGCTCCAAATTGCACTTCATTATCGAATTCCTTACCATGATCTGTCCTAATAGACACTATAGGACTTCCTAGTTGTCTTTGGATCTTTTTGCTTAATATTTCAAAATAATTAAAGGTTTCCGTTTTGTTCTTTAAAAATTTTGTCCATGTATACCTAGAATAGTCATCCACTATTACCAAAGTGTAGTAGTTGCCTCCATAACTTTAGATAGCGGATGGACCAAATAAATCCATATGTAATAATTCTAGACACCTAGTTTTAGACACCATGTTTTTAGCTTTATGACTTGAATGAGCTTGTTTTCCTACATTACAAGCATCACAAAAGTGATGTTCATATTTTAGCTTAGGTAAATCTCTTACTAGATCTTTGGATGATAGCGATTGAAGAAGTCGCATATTGGCGTGACCCAATCTTCGATGCCATAAGGTCGAAGTATCATCCATAGAGGTAAGACATAGTTTATCTTTAGGTTCATTACTGATTTTAATGACATAGACTCCATGTTTCCTAATTCCTCTTCCTATGGTTATGCCATTTTAAGTATCTTACTACGGTTTGGTAAAAGTACATTGCACTTTTATCACATATTTGTCCTATACTTAAGAGGTTAAAGTTTAGGTTTTCTCGTGACACACATCGTTAATGGTTAAAGATTTGTTAGAAATCGTACCTTTACCGATGATTCTACTTTTGCTATTTCCAAACACCACATTACCTCCATTAACGGATTCATATGTAGAGAATAGATCCCTATTTCCGGTCATGTGCCTCGTGCACCCACTATCCTTGACCCATTCATCGGGGTCTAGGTCGACCTTTAAGCACACCTAAAACAATAATAAACTCAAAAGTTTGGTCCCCATTTGTTCATGGGTCCATTAGTGTTAAACATTCTATTCATGTTAGACATGTATGGATAAGATGAGTATGCATTCCATGGAGCAAAGTTTTGAAAAGGAAAACCGTTTTGCATATTAGGGTTCCATCCCATTTGATGGTTACTTATTGGATAAACGTTATTAGGTCTCCTAGATGCATTATGTTTTGAAAAAGATGGTGCTTTGTTTCTTGAAAAAGTAGGATTATATTTTGGAGGTGGTTGTCTAGTGGTGACATGAGTTGGTTTCTTCCTATTAACGATAACGAACTCAGTTCTAGATGAAGAAGCTACGTTATTACCACTAGTTGTTGCAGCAGATCCACAGATCCCTGTCTGTACACTAGCCGGTTCTCTTTTTAGGGGATCCGTGGGATCCGCCACAACAGTGGCTGGTTTTTCTTGTTCTTTAACAAATGTTATTTCTTTTCTTTCACTAGTTGATGGATCAAGTTGTTGAATACCTAGACCCTTTTGGTTGTTACCGGTTTTAACACCATCGAGTATTGTATCTAAAGTGTTTGTACTCATTCTAGCAATTTTAGAATCTAGATGATCAACTAGTGTTTGAAGTTGAACGCAAAGTTCGCATTCACCACTTGCTATTTTGCCCTTTTCTAAACGTTTTAGTTTTGATTTTAATTCTATGACTTCTTTATCTAAACGTTGATTTTGACTCTTTAAAAGCTTGTTTTTGTTAATTAGTTTTAAGCTAATATTGCATAGTTTGTCATATTCATTATGCAATGAGTCGTCATCAAGTGATGAACTACTATAGTATTCGTGACATACCTCGTCATTTGCCATGAGACAAATTTCTTCGTCCTCCTCGTCGCTCATTCCCCACGTGCCACTTACGAACGCCTTTTGATCATCCCATTTGGGACACTTACTAATAAAGTGGTTTGGGTCCCCACATTTAAAGCAAGTACGATCATCCTTTGGCTTCTCGTCCTCTTTGCTTTTCCGAAAGCCTTTCTTATCGTCATACGGTTGTTTAACGTATCTTCCCTTTCTTCTAAAGAACTTCTTAAAGTCCGCACCGCCATGGCATACTCCTCATCATCACTATCCAAGAGGAGTTCTCTTCATCGCTTGAGACTTTCTTTGCTTTAAGCGCAAGAGATTTGTGTTTCTCTTTCACCTTTGAAGCTTCAGAATCTTTAGCGAGAACAAGCTCATAGACCTTTAAGTTTCCTATGAGTTCATCAAGAGTGAGGATCGTCAAATCTTTTGATTCTTCGATCGCCGTCACCTTAGATCTCCACTTCGATGGAAGCGCCCTTAGATATCTCCTAACATGGTTACGGCTAGAAAAAGATTCATCAAGTACTTGTAAAGATGTAATAATAGTATTGAAATTTGAAAATGAATGATATATTGTTTCCTCATCCGATATTGAAAATTGTTCATATTGTTGAACAAACAAATCAATTTTATTATTTTTAACTTGTTGATTTCCTTGATGAGTTACAACTAAAGAATTCCAAATTTCTTTAGAGGTTTTAAGCAAAGAGATTCTTTCAAATTCCTTTTTTGGTAAAGCATTATATAAAACCATTTTTGCTTCACTATTTTTAGAAAGCTTTTTCTTCATTTCATCATTTAGTTTATCATGAGGTATATTAACTAAATTTCCCTTATCAACATTTGAGGTAGCCTCAAAATCACCTTCAACAATAATGTACCAAAGATCAATATCTTTAGACTTCACATATGTTTCGAATCTATTTTTCCAATATATAAAACCATTAGTTTCAAGTAGTGGTGGTCGTTGCATAGATTGCCCTTCCTTATAATTTTCAGAACCCATAGTGATCGAAAAGTTTTTAAAATACAAATTTACTTTAAAACTTTTATAAACTTAGCTCTTGATACCAATTGTGGAAAACTAGAAGGGGGTTGAATAGTTTTGCCGATTTTAAGTTGATTTCTAAAACTTTAGATCCGATATTATGTGAAATCGTATGGATGTTGAACGATAGATCTAATGATAATGCAAGCAAATAAATAAAGTTAAGGGATAGAAATGACACAACCGATTTATAGTGGTTCATTACAAGGACACCTTCCTTGCCCTACTCCACTCCCGAGTCACCTACTCGAGAGTTCAAGCACTATGTCAACAAACTCCTTCACTTGGCGGAGAAGCCTTCACAACGTTTCTTACACTTTTACGGTACAAAGCTAGATACCGAGTCCGTAGTACGGTGGACCAAACCAACACAACTATTACACAACAAATATGTGAAATATCAAATACAAGATCTTCGCTCTGAAATCTTGCGGAGAGACAAATCAATCAAGGACCCCTTGCTTGGATGACTTGTAGAATGCTCGTGATCTCGCCTTAGAGAAGGACCTATATGAGGATCACAAATAGAAAGAAAGAAGAACAACTCTCTAGATCAAGTGATCTATATGTTAGAAGAGAATGAGAGTGTATGAGAGATTTAGTAAGAAGAGGGGTGAGTTAGAATGAAGAAATGGCTCTCTATTTATAGGCAAAATTCTTCACTGTTCCCCATATCCCACGGATCCCTTCCACTTGGTATTCGTCTAGTGTAAACCTCCGTGGAACGCTCCTCTTTACCCATGGGTTTTTTGGTTATGGGTCATGGGTTATGGGTTGGTCCATGGGTTTTCTTTAGATTCAATGTATCTAAGTATATATTGTATCTAGTCAACTTGGGTATGGGTTAAGATCCATGGGTTATTGTCCATGGGTTATGATTTTTACCCATCCTAATAAACTATTACAACAAATGCTTAATTATTACATTTTTGTATTTAAATGGCTATATGTAAATGCTTTACAAAAATCTATGTATCCTTATAATTATACTTAAGATAACATTATGTTTGTTATCAACAAAACACAAAGAGATCGCAAAATATTAATAAACGTTTTTACGGTTTATTTGTATTAACAGGATGGATGCTTGTTTTTTAGTTGTGGGTTGCATTGACAGAGATATGTGTTGTCAGATATATGGTGTATAGTTTTGTCTGAGATATGGATACTTGTTGTTTAGTTGTGGGCTGCATTAACAAAAGTTGTGAAATCTGTACAATCTTTATGTTGTATATATTAAATAAAACTTAAGAATATTATGTATTTGGTCTCGATAGTTGGTATAATATATTTTTGACCGTCGTATTTACTTATCGTATAAGATTTCACATAAAGTCTCTGTTTGCGCAGCTACGGTACTGATTTTGGTCATATGCTTAAAATTCATATTATTACTTATTAGACAAACAAGCATTCACATAAGGGCGCAAATTGATACTCTCTTAGAAAAACCTTCTTCATTCATTTACCCCTTTTAAGCAAACCATGGAATAAAGACAATGACGGGGAATGCATCGGCTTCACTAACGTCTACAAGAGATATCAAACAAAAGTAAGATAAAACGTCATGGGTTCAAGACACGCATGCCACAAAGATGTAGCATTCGCGAAGAACTGTCGTCACAATTTATCGTAAAAACATTAGCAGTTATATGCTTCGTGTAACTACATACTCGGGTTATTGAAAACTGGTGATTGCGTACCTGCCAGAGAATTGGGAATTTGAAAAAATCTGTATCGAAACAGAGATACTTTAAAGTTTGATGAAAATCCTTGACCAAGAAAGAAGAAACCATTAGAATGGAAAGTGTTATTCACCCCGTTCCAAATTAACTGTTCACTTTTTCATTTTGCGATATATTAAAATAAATGTTCATTATGTGTTTCAACCAATCAAAAATGACTTTAGTGGGTATGGATGATATTTGATTGCTTGAGAGTATAGTTAGTGAGATTTTCTAAAACTTTGTGTAATATGAAATTAAACATTTATTTTGAGAAATCTTACTACAAAAGTATCGCCAACTTAAGTAGTTTATTAAAATGGAAAGACATATTAACTATTGAGCAATATGTCCCTAATTTTATTAAAATCGAAAATATATGGAGCAATATGTCAGAGCTACACAAGAAATAACTCACATTTCTAGTACATTGTACGTGGTGTGTGCACATAAAAATAAAAACAAAAATACAAAGTTGTCATAAAATTATTTAACGGAAAAGAAGCACAAGCTATGGGTGTAACAGAAAGGCTCCACCAGATAACAAAGAATGCTTGGCATGTGTTGTGAGCCGAGAAATAAAACAACGGATGACAATCCAATGTGTCAACTATAAATACTTGACATTCCGACACTCACGCTCACTATTCCACACTTTCACTCTCACTATTTCAATACCAAAAACCGTTAAACAAACTAAAAAGATGAATCAGAAGTCAAAACACGGTGAAACCAAGAACAATTAAGAAGCGAAAATACATCCTTGGGAGAAATACATCCTTGGGAGAAATGTGAGTTCTGTGATCACAGATGCCCCCCTAAGAAGATATGGAAGCACGAGTACAATTGTGAAAAAATCCACGGTTCATGCCACCAGTGCTACAACCACCGCCGTGAAAATTATGAAGCCGTAAATCTGCATGCAATTCTTTCAAAATTGATCAGTTAATTTTCAATCAATCAAATGGTTATCTTCAAATTGCTTCTATTATCCTAATTTGGATTTTCCAGTCATGTACTCCATCCTATGTCCGAAAGCCAACTAGTAGTGGGTGAACAACTGGTGAAAAGCCCAAGATTGTAAAAGGAAGACGGTGTGAGGGGTTAAAAACACTAGAAGAGTTAAACTAGTGCCTGAAGGATCTTTTTCGACTTGTTTCGATATCCTCGAGTCACTATATGATGGGTGATTAGACCCGGACACCTGATAAAGATCAATATCCCGCAAATGAGCCCCTCTTGATGTTACAGATGAGAAACAAGTCAATGAGGTAAAATTTAATTACTTTTAAGATCATCAATCATATTTTACTTACAAAATCTAGTTCATGAATTTAGTTTCTAGTATGCCTACTAGGGTTGTTGTTTCATTGGGGAATGGTATTTCGATTATTTAGGCGATCGATATGTTGATCAAATGGTTGAAGGGTAGTAAGAGGTAAATTGTTTCCGGCCTGTTTGAAAATGATTTACTATTCGTAGTGTTTGGTTGGTTGGTGTACGTGTGTGTGTTCATTTCCATGTTTTTTATACATCGTGTAATCAATTTCCTTTCGATGTTTGAAACTTTTTTTTTTTTTTTTTTAGTTTATTTCTAAATGCATTTAAGCTGCTAACCGTATTACCATGCTATTTAGCTTTGTTGCAGACATAACCAAGCTCCTAACAATGCTCAAAACTTTGTGTCTTTGGTCCAAGCTTGGCCTAGTTCCTCATTACGTAATGCTTCTTCTTGTCTATTTTCTTTTTCTTTTTTACTATTTATTGTTTTGCGCTTTTCCAAGAAATAACCATCTCTCTAATAATTGATACAATATTAATCTAAATCCTTGAATTAGACAATAGAGAATGTTGTATGTGTTTATAATAGACTTCGTAAACATGTTGTACTTGTTCCTCATTTGGTCTACATTTGATCAACCGAGATCAAATGAGTTTAAGTTAACTCATTTATAAGTAAATGGGTCAAAATCACTATCTTTCCTGAGTTCTAACTTCCTCGTACATCTAACTGATTTATTAAATTTTCAGTTGGTACCATGTCACCAGAAACGTTGAGAGAAATCCTAGCTAACCAATATGCTATGACTTGTCACCATTGTTTCATATTTTTATGCAAATTAAAGGTAGGTTGGTTGGGTGGGTGGATAATGAGTCAAAAAAGGTATTATTGTCATTAGTACAAATATCAACGCTATTAACCATAAATACTCTGTTCAATATTTATTTTATATAAATCATTTGCGTGTCATATATCGTAAAAATGTGATATTCTTTAAATGATGAACTATTTTATAAAAATGTTTAAAATTGAAGGGTTCTTTAAATTATTATGCATATCGTGTGCAGGTGATAATTGTGAAAACCCTATTAGAAGCATTAAATTTGGATGCCCTTCTAGTTAGGCCGTCCAGTGAAATTCGATGACATGTGCCATATTTTTAAAATGGACCATTTAAGATCGGGATTGAAGTATGTGTAAAAATAGTGAACTTTAATTAACTTATGCTTTTGTTTTTATATCTATCAAATGACACGTCGAATATTCTTCAAGTTTAAATAAATGTTCTATTCTAAAACAACATACAATGTTTAGTTTTTCAAAACATTTGTTTACTTTCTCTAAAACAATATTCTTTTCTAAAACAATAGATCACATGAAAACATTTGCTTTTCTAAAACAACATACAATGTTTACTTTCTCTAAAACAATATTCTCACAGCTAAAAATTTAGTTTTTCATAAGATATGTGTTTTGTTAAAAGTTAAAACCTTTCAGAACAAAAAAGTTTTTGTTCCACATAAGGATAGAGTTTAAAATCATAAATATTAAAGACAAAATAATTAAATTTGAACTTTCATAAGAAATATAGTTAGAGAAAACAGCACAATTTATGAGCCCCATACACTTTCTTATTTTCTTCTTCACAAAAATCCTTTACTCAATTTCTACCATTAAAGCACAAATTTAAGCTCAACTTCAAGATTTTGATTAATGTCAAACCGAAGTTACATTCTTCTTTTTAAATCATATGTAATCCTTCAAAAATAAGTTTATACCTATAAGAAAGTTTTAGAAATCGAAGGCCCCTAAAAAATGGAGACACTGTGCGTCGTACATGCTTAAATCCGACCCTGTGTTCCAGTATTTGCAAACGTAAGATATTACATATTTGGCTATTACCTTCATATTCTTCTAAGAGTTCTTACCATCTGTTTTGTAGTATAAGTTGCCCACCCTCTTCACAATGACAGATAAAGATGTGAGAGCTAGGGGCATCTCTCTCACGTAATTTATCCAAGACATAAGACATGGGTCCGGTCGGGTTTTCTTCGTCTCTTTATAACACTAGCCGGATACTCGCGCGTTGCGGCGGCGGGTACCCGTATAATTATATTTTATGGCGATAACTTTTTTCGAAGTACATTTTTTTATGACGACACAGTTTTGAAATAGGCTCTAACATCTTAAATAGGTTGTTACATCTTTAATGTGCGGAATAAATATTGGAGTTGTTACAAGAATGTAATAAATTTTATTTATGTGTGCAAAGTATTGAATTGTTAGCAAAAGTCAAATATATTTCCATTAAAAGCAAGTCAGTTTGTCTGAATTTTAAGTCTTGCTATTAAAGGAATAGTCCCAAATGCTTTATATATTAGTAAGAGTAAACTACACCATTCGTCCTTGTGTAATACGTTGACCTTCAAGTTTCGTCCTTTGACCAAAAAAATTACACCGTCGGTCCTTAACTGCGAAACGTTAGTCATCGTTGGTCCCTCACCCTAACTGGTTGGACTAACGGGCGTTAAGCCTTGTTAAGTGGAGGGTATATTTGTCTTTTCACACTTCCATTACTCCCATTCTTATCTCTTGGTTAAGGGTCAAACCATCCTCTTCTCTGCAATTATGAATTAATATGATTTTTAATGAACACTAACACTTCATCTTCTTATCTCATATCCTCTTCTCTCTCTCTTCAAACAACAACAGCAGCAACATCACAACCACACCGCTCCATCATCCACCACCCCTACCTCACGCCACCTCCTTCATCTCCTTCATCTCATCACTTTCTCTTTTCTCCCGTTTTTCTTTATTGTAAGTCGACATAGGGTGCTGGCTATGGTTCAGTTTTACAGCAGAAACACCCATATGGGTGGTTTGTTTGATTCGTTCTCTTGGTTCAGCAGCGACCCACAAAGGGAGTGTTTGCTGCCCTCGGTTTATAGCCCACACCACGACCCATCATAGGGTGCGTTTGGCTTGTCTTAGTTCAACAGCAGCCCAAAGAGGGTGTTTGCTTTCTGCAGTCCGAACCCTCAAAGGGTGTTTATTTTTGTTTGATTTAAACCCACGAGGGTATTTATTTATTTTAGTTTTGGGCTCGACAACACCCACGAGGGTGTGTCTATCTTGGCTCAACAGCAAAACCCCAAGTAGGGTGTGTTTGGTTCAGCAGCGACCCACAAAGGGGTGTTTGTTTTGTAGTATGTTATTGGTTATGTTGTTCTTGATATTATGTTGTTCTTGATAATATCAATAACAAAAACAACAAACAAACCCATTTGGTGAAATTGTAGTATGTTGTTGTTGGAGTCGAGAGGGTAAAACCCTCGACGGTCCGTGTGGTTTTGCGAGGCGATTTAGTAGGCCGATATCTGATTCTTGATTTTAAGGTTTTTGATTCTTGGATTTGTTGTTTTGCAAAGGATTGATGATTTTTGGATTTGTTGTTTGTTGATGAAGATGGTGATGACTTGATGAAGATGAAGTGGGTGGGAAAAGACAAAGTGGTGTGGGTGGGAAAAGACAAAAATACCCTCCACTTAACAAGGCTTAACGCCCGTTAGTCCAACCAGTTAGGGTGAGGGACCAACGATGACTAACGTTTCGCAGTTAAGGACCGACGGTGCAATTTTTTTTGTCAAAGGACGAAACTTGATGGTCAACGTATTACACAAGGACGAATGGTGTAGTTTACTCTATTAGTAAAGATAAGGGGTCTATAGGTTTTATGCATTTAATTAACTTTTGGGTAACCATTTGACCCATTTAGCCCACTTCATTATTAAGCAAGGTTGTCAAGATCGCGATCCTACGTGGGATCGTTTTTGTCTTTGCAAGATCGAGATCGTAAGATCGGATCGCGATCCTACGATCCTACAAATTTGTCATAGCTTGTAAACAAATGATAAATGAGTCAAAATATTTTACATTTCTACTCAACGTCAAAGATAAATTCATTTAATATTCTCTTGAAAATGACAAAGAAAACACCAAAGTAAAAAAAAAAAAAAAAAAAAAGTTTCAATCGTTAAATTAACGATTTAGCGAAATAATATAACATAACATGAGTCCTAAATGTCTCAAAATATACGAGCTATCTACATGATTTCAAGGAAACAAACATGTCATTAGTGGCATTCCAAAACATACCCTTTGATTAGTTTAATCGCAATGAAGGAAAGTAAATTGAATTATTGAACACTTTTAGACTATAATATAATTAGAAAGTAGAAAACTAGGTATAAACTATAATCTATTTAGAAAATGAAACAACAGTGGTTTACTTATTAGACATTAGTAAAATACACGTTTGTTTTCTGGCCTAAGCAAGTGAGATGGACTTAAAAGATAGAAAAAGTTAAAAAAAAAAAAAAAAGTGAACTCGGATCGCATGACGATCCTACGATCTTATGTGCGATCCTACGATCTTACTTACGATCCTACCACATATGCGATCCTACCACGATCCTACACGGTTTTAGCTAGTAAACACGTAAACTCGTACGATACTACGAGTTTACACGCGATCTTGAAAGCCTTGATTAAGAGTGGCTCTTGGTTTCTTACCAAATAATTTTGTTTCCACCTAGATCTTTGTTACGTTCTTCCATTTCAAGTAACATTTTTATGTATGGTTTCTCGTTTTGTATCCCTGCGCCCTTTGTAACAAAAAAGGATTTGTAACCTCTATTTTGTCATATGATCAAAAGTTATAAAGTAAATGTTTTTGCCAGTGAATTACAACGAGTCTTATTTCGATGTTTTGTTTATGTGAATTACAAAATGTATTATAAAATGTCACAAACTTTCACAAATGTGTACTGATATATGCACATTTTCGTGAGATGTCACGTAAAAAATAGTGAACATGCTAGATTTTATGGAACTAAAATGCATGTTTAAATATATTTTTTAAAAAAATTGTAACATTTTATGAGGCATTTTGTAGTTCACATATCGACACAGTGAAAGGATTTATGTGCAAAGAACAACATCTTTCTCACAACTGGTATTATAACACTGCCGAATGGTCACACTGGTGCACACTAAAAGGGACAAGCACGCAAAAATGATAAAGGACTGACGAAATGAAAATACGATAATATTTACATATATGGGTCGGTAATTAACCAAACTATATATATTTATGATAGAAATAAGTGATCTAAAGGCAAAATCACCTAAGGGTTGTAATGGTTCGGCCGAAACCTGAAGAGGGGTTTAATCTGTTTCCTAAACAAACTATAGAGGGGTTTAGTCTGTTTCCGAAAAACCCTAAAATCCCGCATTTCTCTCGCTTTTTAACCGATCGGTCGACCAAAGGAGTTTTAAACCCTTAGTCGATCTTCCTAATCGACTTATAGTCGATCCACAAGTTGACTAAGCCTAGTCGACTTGTTACCCACTTTCGTACTCTCTTAATTTGCATAGATCCGTAGCCTAATTCTATCTGTCCAGTCTCCGTGGATACAAGACGCAACGTGCGTGGTGATTCTTCCCATAAACCATAATCTAATCGACTGAAGCATCAAGGAAGAAAGGCGCTTTTCGTGCGAGCCGTGAAGGTCAAGATACTTTTGACGAACTTTTTTTCGAGTTTTCTTTTGTGAGTGTTTAAATTTACACTTATAAAAATCACATGTGATTTGTAACATCAGTAACTTATGAAATCACATGAGATTTTAGAAAACGCATGTGATTTTTACAGGCAAAATTTTCAACACCAAGAAAAAATCTTGAAAAGAAAGTTCGTTGAAAATATATCGAAATACTCATCCGCTGAAAGATAAAAAAAATTCCCGTCCCAATGGTGTATTTTTTATCGCTTAACTATTTATCATTTGCAATATATTTTATTTTCTAAAAAAAGTGAAAAATGAGTATTTTATTTTGTTTTAATGAAAAAATGAATGTTCATGATTTGTTCATTTGTTTTTTTAACGAATTCGAGATTTATATTGATCTCACCTCCATCACTAAATTGTGAGAGGCCTTATGTTCATTGTTGTACTCTGCAAACGACACTAAAGTGGTTACGCCAACTTTTTAAAAAATACATCTTTACCCGATTTAAATGTGTGAGAAAACCAAAACATTTATTTAGGAAAAATACACGTGATAACTTTTCTCCCTTTTGTAAAAAAAGTAAAAAAAATAGAGAAGTAAAATTTGTAAACTGTCCTAACGATCTACAATGGGCCATTTAAACCCATTAACAACCCAATAGGCTTCAAGCCCACCAAAAAACCCACAAAGCTTATTATAACATACAAATTGAAATTAGGGTTTTCAAACATATTACCAAACCCTAAATCACAAAAGAGGCAAAAGTCACAGATCATCTCTTTCACCAAATTAAAGGTACAATCTTGCTTAATTGCGTAAAGGGTCATGCTTATTTATGTTAAAAATGTATAAAGTTAAGAACTTGATGTATAAATATTGATTTTTTGTTTGAACAGAATGAAGGTTGTTGCTGCTTATTTGTTGGCTTTGTTGGGAGGTAACACTTCTCCATCTGCTGAGGATTTGAAGACCATTCTTGGTTCAGGTATGCTGGTTTCTGAAACATAGTTAGTTTATTTTTATTTATTTATTATTATTATTTATTATTATTTTTTTTTTATATATAAATAATATGTGTTTTTGATGATTAGTTTTATTGTTGTAATATGTTGAAATGTGCTTTTCTGGTAATGATTTAGTGATAATGTAGTTAAAACATAGTTAGTTTATGTAGTTGTAATATGAAACATTAGTTTTGTGTTTAGTGAGTTTTTTTTTAAGTGTTTATGATATAGTTGAAACATATTTAGTTTATGTTTTTATGCAGTATGTTGAGTCTGATAGTTATGTTATATAAGACCTTAATCATGTGAACTGTTGAATTTTTTTTAGCTAAGTGTGTGGTTGGATATTGATGTTTTTTAAGGTGAATCGAGTGTTTAGTTCAGCTGGTGTTGATTTTGAAGTTGTTGGTTTATAGGTTCAATCTTATGCCGGAGTAATGAATTTATGTATGACTGTTTGATAATGGATAGTTTGTTTTTAATATGGTATCTTGTTATCTTAGAATTTTGTTGGTTTTGGTTTATGCTCAGAGTGTTTTAATTTGTACTTGTTGTTATGGATGATGTCATGTAGTTATGATATATTGTTGGTCACTTGATTTAACATGAATTTAAACAAATTGAGTGTTTAATGTTACCCCTCTTTGCATACAATTTGATGATGAATGAATTATAAGTAAACAGATTAGATTTGCTTAGTTAATGTAGAAATGATGATTTTGTGGGGTGTCCTTCTTTAATGGGAGTTATGAAATAACGATTCAAATTTTAAACTTGTACTTGGGATGATTTTTCAGAAAATAGTTTTTGAGTTGTTAACTTCAGTTGATGATTTCATTAGTCTGGCATGCTGTTATAGAATCTTGATACTTGTGTCTGCGCTGTTACACTGAAAAATGTTATTTGTTTTATGGAGATGTAAATGTGTTTGCTATGACGTTAAACAAACATTAAAAAACCGAAAATCTGCCTTTATAATCCAACCACCTCTTCAACCTGTCACATCCTGACACATTAATCATCTCTTTACAATATTTTAGTTTTTATAAATTTGTTATCCGCATGTAGCACCCCGGGCTTCTCTGAAACAATATTTACAAATGAAGTAAGCCCCAATGCTCGTGCTAAATCATATTATTCTGCCATCAAGTGTTGCAGTTCAGCCACTGTACCTAACTATTCCCATGGTTGTTTCTGTGTCAAATTGTCGCCTACACTTTATTTTTTTTTAAATATTTCGAAAATGCAAAATTGCATATATATCCAAAGCATGCATAAAACCAAATGTGCATAAAAACTTGTACAAAGGATATATTAGCAATTATTCACTTTGGTAGGGATATATATGCATTTTTGCCTTATTGTTATTAATATCTTCTGTTCGCTATTGCTTTAAACAAATATTAAAAAAACAAAAACCTGCCTCTCCAACCTTAACCATCACAGCCTTACACATCAGTCATCTCTTTAGAATTCCATTGTTTTCTTAGTTTTTATGAATATGTTATCCGCATGTAGCACCCCGGGCTTCTCTGAAACCATATTTACAAATGAAGAAGTTAGCCCCAATGCTCATGCTAAATCATATTTTTCTGCCATCAAGTGTTGCAGTTCAGCCACTGTACCTAACTTTTTCCATGGTTGTTTCTGTGTCAAATTGTCGGCTACACTTTATTAATATATATATTCTAAATATTCACAAAATCTGTTCTAACCATTGGGATATAAATTGTGGTGTGCAGTTGGAGCTGATGCAGATGAAGATAGAATTGCATTGCTATTGAGTGAAGTCAAGGGTAAAGACATCACCGAACTGATTGCCTCTGGAAGGGAAAAGCTTGCTTCAGTTCCATCTGGTGGTGGTGGTGTTGCTGTTGCCGCCGCTGCTGGTGGTGGTGCCGCACCTGCTGCCGCTGCAGCTGAATCAAAGAAAGAGGAAAAAGTTGAAGAGAAAGAAGAATCTGATGACGTAAGTATCATTACAGTCTCTTATGTCTTTTAACTTAATTCTTTTCTAGTGTATTTAGTGAACATATGCTTACATTATTATTATTGCTATTTCCACTTTCAGGACATGGGATTCAGTCTATTCGACTAAGGGATTATGGTTGTCATCTGTGAGAAGCATACTTCCATTTTGTTATCGTTTATGTATTTTGCTCTTAGTTTTGTCATAAACTCTCGGGATTTATTAGACTATGCAAATCAGAGTTCTAACTCTTTTTAGTTAAAGGTATGATATTATTAGCCAAGTGGTTTTGTTAAAGTTCTATGCTTGCTCAGGTTTCTAGTTATGGTTTTTCTGATTTTGTTTATATTCATTTGAATGCTCATTGTTGTCCGCTTTATGTCAAGATCTTAGAATGTTGGATGTGTGTTTGCGTTCTAGCAAATTGAACCCTAATGGTTGGTTATCAACTTTCTATGAAGGTTGAAGGTCGAACCGCAAAGTTTGTTACTATCACTTGTTGAAAGACACAGTATCATGGTTCTCAATATCTAGTTATATCTTAACATGTTATAGATGAAAAAGATGACATGCATGTCTATTGAATTTCCAACTAGGGCCTGTTTGTTTAGTTTTTATATTAAGTTCTGTTAAACTAAAGTGTCTGTTTGGATATGTTGTATGTATGTAAATGAATAAATGATTGTTTGTTTTGTATGTTGAATAAAGTGTCTGAATTAATAAAATTATTGTTATACCCTTTTATTTCTTTTATTTGAAATAAGTGATGATTAGTGGTTAAGAACTGTAAGGGTAAATATGTAAAAGTAGGATAAAAGTATTGACTTAATATAAAGACTCTTATTTCATTGGTTTTTAGAAGGTCGTCCATTTAAATTAAGCCGACAAACACTCGATTAGTGACTTAATTAAATTACCAAATTTACCTCTTCAAGTCGTTATCAAACACCACTAGGTATTAGTCGGATCTGCATGCAATGGCGATAAATATAGTTATATGTATTTCTTACCGTTTAGTGAATTCGTTTGAGCAACGAATGTATATGTGTTAGTTGTAAGTGTTTGTTTGGGTTCTGTAAGCTTTCCGTAGCTTTCCTGCGACGTCATTATTCCGCGTATAGAAATACATTACTGATATCTTACAGCGTCAAACACTCTCCAAAAGTATATGATTTTTGAATCGAGATTATATTGATTGAAATAAAGGTTAAAGTTGTAAAAATTTGAATTAAAATAAAATAAACCCACTAAAAATATAAAAACTAAAACTCATAAAATATATCAAAATGGATGTTGAATTAAAGCGTAAAATTTTAGAAAATATGGTGAAATTAAATTATAAAAAATAAGTAGATAAAAAGATATTTTAATTTGAAAATAAAGATGAATTTTTAGTTGAGAAGTGAGATGTCGTTTTATAATTGGGCTCCTTATCTTAATTTTTAGTGGTTAGGAGTTGAACTTGGAGTTTGTTAGAAGTTAGAACTTGGAGTTTGTTAAGAAGTACACGTATCTCAGTGATTGGAGCTCCTTATCTTAATTTTGGTTAGGAGTTAGGCTTGGATTAACTTCATAATGTAAAAGTAAAAAAGTCAGAATTTTTAAGCCTTATAATTTTAAAAGGCCTAAATGCATTATAAAGTAGTATAGATATTTAATTGCAAGAAGATACTATTCAACTAAAATTCGTTTTATAGCTGCACTGAAAACTAACATCTGGACTTGTTCGAATTTGTAACTTCCTTCACCACTTGTAACATGCTTCTATAAATTGTTAATGATTAATACACTATAACTATGTAGTTTGA